>JAOPSE010003084.1:0-62020 GCA_029449295.1 Zea luxurians | reverse complement strand
ACAAACAACAAGTATTCTACTGTTTTACTGGTGAATGCTTCCTAAAAAACTCCAACACCCAACTACACAGATCACGAAAGAAAAGGGAAAATAAATTTAACTTCTTTTCAGAAAATTGGGTATCACACTCTACCCCCCTTAAAAAGAATTCGACCTCGAATTCCGACGCTTCTATCGGAACGACAAGGAAAGGTCAATGAATCAACAAAACTCACACATAATGGAAGGTTCGGTACTTCTGCCGCATCAGCTCCTCAAGCTCCTAGGATTCTAAGATACGCAGCAGACGACACTCTAGAGTCTGGTCTTGCTACACAGCAATCGGCTCTAGCTCGATTTGATGGTCTGGATTCCACAAATACTTCCTCAACATAAAGACATGGAATACATGGTGTACTCTGATCATAGACTCCGACAATTGTAGGTGCTAAGCCAAGCTGCCAACTCGGGCTAAGATAGTAGACGGTCCTATATAACTCGGACAAAGCTTTCCTGACACCAAATCAACATTGACACATGCAAGTACTTCAATGAATATATATATGAATGCGATACATATTGTGCTCAAATAGCCTAAACCAAACCTATCCAATCAAGAGTAACTTCAAAAGATCAATTTAATGCTTGCATATTTCCAGACAGCAGCACAACGGTTATTTGTTTTCCTCATAACTCACAAAATATGCATCCAATAGAAGTAAACTAGGACTTTATGGAAAGCTTACAAAGTCCATTATACCCTTGGTATTATCATCACCACAAGATTTGACACTTAGAAAGGCCAAACAATGTGAAACATAAATTTTGTCCAGACTTGGACAGAATTCAACTACTCACTTCAAAAAAAATCCATAATTGGAGTCTCAGTCATCCAATTCAGACGCTCCTAGACTTTTTTGAAAGCCAGTAAAATTGTCTATATTTCATCTATAAACCTATCAGGTTAATTCAATGCATATCAAGATCAAAAGACATAAGAACGGCTTTGCTGTCCAAATTTGGACAGATTCAAAGATTCCAATTAAAACAGCTGTAACTTAACTTATAGGTCAACAAAAAGTTGATCCAAAATTTGTTGGAAAGCTTAAGGAAAGTACTACCACTTCTTTATAATTTATAAGAACTGATTCGAAGTTTAACTTGGGTAAACAAGGTCAGTTTCGAAATCTGTACAGAGTCCGGACAGATTCCAAGACTAGACTTGAGAAAATCATAACTCCCAAACTACTAGACCTATGGTCATGAAATTTGACACAAGTAAGATGAAGAAGTTGGCTACAACTTTTATATACAACACCTCTATCGAAAACATGGTGTAATTCATTGAACTAGCGCATAACCAAAATTGGTCATGTAGTCCCAAACAGCAAGCAATAGATTTATTCAAGTTCTATACTCTTCTAAGATTAAGCGTTCATCGAAGGACTAATAACTTTAGGTTCCTCATTACGAGACACTTAGAGCCAACATAAGGGTAGAAGCAATATGCTTACTTTTTAAATCATTTTAAGCCTGATCTCACATCATGCAAGCAAGAATCGATTTAAGCATACTATGCCTGCCCATATATCCATCCAAGCACATTCTATACATTATATCATCCCATCGAAGAACTCTCTCTCTTTTTTTCAATTATACTATGCATATATATATATATCCATCCAATAACTCACACAATCTGCATCTCCACCTAGACTTCATGCGACGTAACTATTTCATACTTACGCAAACACGCCAAGACCAGAAAACATGGCTTCACAACAATACGTATTGGCCTATTCAAATATCCCTCGCTATCTCTCTGTTTCAGCCCACGCTCCGCATATACAATAACAAGATAACTATCACAACCACTTCATCTATTCCCTCCCACCATACAACATAATTAACTTGGATTGCGAAGGAGCTCACCATAACTAAACCAAACTCCCAAAGAAATATCCCTAAATAGAAAATTGACAATCAACAGCACAAATGCTCATTCTGTCTCTACCTCTTTCACTATAAAAGCAATGATAACAAAGAAATATTGTAAAATCATCTAAACTTCATGACCTACAACTTTTGTATTCAAAGGATAAACAAAGTTTTATTTTATCTCCATTTTTTAATCTGACTTGTAAGGCGACATACATGATCTGCCACCAGAACCTGACGGAACATGACCCATAAATTCAAAACCTCATAACTCTCTGCATCTAACAAAATGTTACAAATATAAACTCATTGAAAAGATTATAAAATTTCCTAAAACTTTTATTATAATGAGTGTCTCAGAATTGGTTTCCAAACCGATAAAACAATGCAACTGCTTTGTTGCAAAACTGATAGGTTAGAAACAATGGACAACTAAAATTCAAAATACTATAACCCTGCTATACTCAACTTAAAACTACAACGAACACGCGTTGGAAAAGTTTGGAAATTGTCCATGACTTTTGCAATAAAGTTGCACCCAAATTTATCTTTATAGCCCTCAACCCTGCATGACCTACAGCTAAACTCAGCCTGAGATGCTGCAGATCAGAGATTCGACTTATATCCGGACAACCACCTCTCCCAATCTATTTAACAGACAATTACAAGTAAATACCCATTAAAAGGTACTAATAAAAACTAAAAGTTTTTCTTAAAGAGAATTCCCAAATTTGGGCTCTGAAACTATCAGAACGCGGTCGATTTATTAGTTGTTTTAACGACACGTAAAGTTCAGACACAACGGTGCAACAACTTCAGAGTAGCCTAACTCCAATTATATGCAATGAAGATTACAAACCAATACTCTTTGGGAAGATCATGAAATTACTAAAACTTTCATAATCCAACAAAACCCACTTTACCGTATTCAATGTCTATACTTCCGTACAAAATTAAGGCTGCTATAGGAAACCCATAACTCTCAAATGTTTAGACCAAACTCGGTGATTGAGCATCCTATGCAAAGATGAAGAAACCTACTACAAAACATTCTAGATAAGTGAAGCCTGATTCAGCCTCCACTAGTTTAAAATGACTCCCAAAACGAAACAACACCTTACCCATAATAAAAAAACAATATAAAATAAAACCCAAGGCATTGGCAGGTGCGATCAACACTAGGATTTTCCATTACCAAATGGGGATGCAACCCCCCAAAGCCTTTAAGCAACACTTTACCTAATAGGTTAGAACGCTAAGCACAACAATCAATGAATTCAACAACCTCGTTTGTTAATGCCACTAAGGTCAATCATCCATGTATCGACAATGTATGAAACACCTGACATACCCGCCTCTAGCACTATAAAACATGGTTGTTATTACACTAGAATCCAACTATTAGAGCGCTCCACAACTATTCGGTTGACGTGAAGCAAATGGTGCAAATGTCATGTAACGTCTTTTCCTCCTCTCAAAAGAGATAAAATTTGCAATACTCATAAAGTAATGGAGGGATAACAACAAGAAAAACTAATGTACTTCTTGACACAGACTCATGCAAAAGCTTCATAAATATTACCTTCAATACTAAAATAATAACACGATACTATGCTCAACAGGAGTAATTGGACGTCAATAAGACAATCCACATAACCAAACTACCTTGATTAACCTCACATACAACAAAACCTACTATTACTGCACTTGAACAATTTGTACCTCGTGATATCACAGGATGCATTCAAAGTAGTAGACATACATGATCTATCAACCATCATTCATAAAAGAAAAATCTCAATCCGATGCAACAACCCCATCATTAAAGAGATAGATGACTAACAAACATAAGCAACTCCCAGTTAAGCATTGACTTCGTTTAAGATAAAGCGGTCCAAATAATGATTCAACAAGCATGCATAGAGAAACTGCTCATAAAAAAATATATAAAACGGGTTGTCAAAATCGCCCACATGACTAGCCTGCAACAACTAAAAATTATGCATAGCCTTTATGGCTATTGAAACAAGCCATAGAAGGAAAACATGCACGACATAAAATCCACTTGAAACCACCCTATTTATTGTTAAAAATAAGGTTGCACATAATAAGAAAACCTATCAGGTAGACATGGTTGGACTTATCAATCTACGTCATCTCACAAATTCACTCGAGTTCTACCAGTCTAAAGATTTCATAGACATTACAACGTTGCCTCTGCTCTATAGAGACAAACCAATTTTATACTAAGATCAAGTTTGCAAGTAGCCACACTAGCCTAAAAAAAGTGAGGCGCAAAGCATTGCACCCATGGAAATATTACCTTGATAAGTTGGGTTGTAACCCAACAGTCAATCAAACTCAACAACACCATAAAACTACATCATATAGTGTTTTGACACTACACCAAGTCGGATTAGACCCACTATACACAAGCTCAATAAACAATCGGTCCTATAAGTACAAGAACCCAAGAATCCTTTTGGGAAAAAAACATCCACAGTCAAGCATATAGAAATATATGATGGTAATAGCTCAGAGATTTGAAAACATTGCATCCCAAAAAACATCATGACGATATGTATATAAAACAAGTACATTAGTAGCTTCACTTGCATAATATCTTCAATAACAACCACATCAAGAAACCAATATTAAATAGAAGTAACATATCATATCAAGCATTACGTCGTTAACGACATACCCCATCAAACCATAAAGAGATTTGGAGTAAGGAAGTTCTAGTCATCTATATAATAAAATACTTATATAAAAGATATACGAACCCATACCCTTCCTATATGTGCAAGTGTGTCAAATTTATCTTCAAATTGCGTAGAATCTAAAGCCTATGCCTCTGATACCAACTGTAACACCCCGGGGTCCACAAACACCCCGGAATGGTACTAAACAGCACTTCTGACATCTATATATAAAATTTCGGCAGCATCCCCTTTGCAAAATTGCATAAATGAGGGGCAACAGTGTATAAACATATATCATGACAAAAACATACTAAGTAATATTAATCGGCTAGCAAAGAGAAGTTAAACATACGACATGAACTGAATTAACTAGTGCGCACAACTAGTTAAAAAAACAAACTTCCTTTGACAATAAGTTTCTAATTAAATCATGGCTACGCCTGGGCAGCGTTATTGTGAGAGTGAAAGTGGACGTGCTGCTACTCCTCTCATTCCCAACATGTGTCAAGTACCTGCATTGAGTAATGCAAGAGTGAGATGACACATCTCAACAAGTAAAATAATATCAAACTGTTTAACCACATAAGAACATTGTTTTACCACCACTTGATTCCACAACTTTCTTATTACGAAGGTGCAGCACGTATACAACGTACAACACACCTAGTCACCACATCTCGCAGGTAGAAACCACAATAGTAACATAGTAATGTCACACTTCATATATATACCTCATGAGTGCAAATGTCTGCAAATGCAAGGATGACTTCTGCCTTCATACCTCTAAGGATATGAAGCCGCATCGTACCCCTCCTCGGGCAACGTACGATGCTAAAAATGTACCGGTACGGTCGGACCATAAGATCACGACATAACTTCAAAATGCAAGATGGATGATGCGATGTGCATGTCATGCCTACAACACCTCATATAACATGATTCCATAAAAAGATATTTCAACTTCATCCAAGATGGGAATCAACCATATATATCATTACCACATTATGATCATCCACAATATTAGACAATTGAGAATTAATACTTCCAAGCAAATAAACTTCATCATAGAATTCAATGATTAACATAATTAAAACTTATGCATACTCAATGACAGGGAATAGGATGCAAACCAAACGATAGCAACCACCACTGTATTTACTTGCCTTTACCGGAAGTTCGGGCAAATCCCTAAGTACGATCCGGAAGTCCACCACATGTTTTTGACACACAACTTAGTGCACCAATTTCACATAATCAGGCTCATAAATGACGCCGCACCTACGCACAAACTCAAACCCCGCCGCGGGTTACATCTCTCCCCACACCCACCAAACTGCAGCGGCGCTGCTTAATAATTTCGTAACTTTAAAATTATGACAGCAACAAACAAAAACTCCAGAGGCATCTACATAAAATTCCCCACAAGATTTGTATACAATTTATAATTAAATTCCAACATCTAATTAGCCCAAAACAGTCCACAAGATGAACCCTGTAATCTGTTTTTTGTCTTTTGGACAGCGACATACCCGGATTCAAACAGCGATATCTTTTAAAATATAAATCCAAATCAAGCGCATAAGTACTCATTAGAAAGATAAGACAAAGCCCTACATGATTATCATACTGGTTAACACTAATTACCCATGAAAAAGTCCCAGAAACTGCTAATACTACTGCTGTTCACCCACCTGAAAAATCTGTTTTCTTGGACAACAACATAACCGGATTCAAACAACATTATCTCCTAAATTATAACTCTGAATCGAGCGCATAAGTACTCTTTGGAAAGGTATGACAAAGCTCTACAGGATTCTCCCACTGATCCCCACTAATTGCCCACAAAAAATTCCCAGAAATCCCTAGAACTACTGATGTTCGTCCACCCACTAAATTTCTGGACAGCACCTCTACCAAATCGCATAGGTAAACATGTAACCAATTGGATTGCAGCACAAATACAACAAAATGATCACGAAAATCACCTTGGGTTCCTCCTTTCCTCCTTTTCTTCCTTCTTCCTCCCTCCAAACTCCCATGGAAGACTCGCACCCACACGACGGACACCAAGCGGGGAGGCTCCACCTTGAAGAGGAAGAGGGGGGGGGGCGGCTAGGGTTGAGGGGTGGCGCTGCAATCTCTTGGGGACAAAGGAGAGGGATTGGGGCGGCTGCAAGAGAGGAAGAGAGAGAGAGGGGGGGGGGGCGGCCAAAGGGGTGGGGGAGTGAGAGGGAGGGGCGGCTAGGGTTAGGGGGGAACTAATGGGCTCCCCACCGCTGGATCGAGATTCACGACCCAAACTCGCACTCACGTCAGCTCCCGACCCCAGCGCACAAATCCAACAAGTATTCTACTGTTTTACTGGTGAATGCTTCCTAAAAAACTCCAACCCCAACTACACAGATCACAAAAGAAAAGGGAAAAATAAATTGAACTTCTTTTCAGAAAATTGGGTATCACAGTCATCTTCATCTTACTCTTCCAAACCACCTGTGTTAGTCATGTGGTGGATCGCTCATGGGTCCCTATGCTCCCTATGGTTTCACATCTACAACATCATGGTGTGCGACATGCCAATCCTTCTCCTTGTACCTATTTCTCTAATCAAATCTAGAATTTCTATATTAATAATTTGAATTGTCCATACATTTCATTCACAAGTTGTAACAAATTAAGAACTATTTAACTAACTTGTGCCACGTCTAGCTCATGTAGTAGTCCATCGGTGGGTTCGATTGAAACCTTCTTAACTACCTACACACCATGCAAAGGTAGTAGACCTCCACCACATGGAAGAAGATAAATGGCACATATATGCTCCATATGCCACTATCATTATTAGACTATAAGAGTCTAGATCCTACTATGCCCAAGGCATCCAAGTAACCTACCAGTGACATATAACTGTTAGATTCTCGAGAAAACAAACATGCCAACGGTGATGATAACACAAGTTGCTAACCTAGCATTGTGTTGGGACATCGAGGAGGTCCATATACTACATAAACATCTTTGTAGGTTGTCTTTCATATTTTTTTACCTCTTTTCATGGTACAGGCAAATCGAACAAGTCCCATCTTGGTGATTATAGGTCTGCAAGTAACACACACGTGTTAGTTTGTATAACCAAATGATGTAAGTGATTGAAAGATAGTGACATTGCAAATGACTTATAGAAAAACCATAAAGGTTCGGTCTCCTAACGGGCCAATGATCCAAACATGGAAACTAAACCAGGTAAGAACAACCACATATGCTAATGTTTGAGACATCACGATGGTAGGCTATGCGAGATGTCGCTACATCCAAGATAGATCTGTGGTGCCCTAGCTAAACTGACTTATGTTCTCCCTCTCCTTATTAAGGATCTGTAGCATCGCCCCATTGATATTGTTGCCAGAAGCGTTGGGGAATAAGAAAGTATCTACAAAGTGCTAGAGCCACACTCTAATGTGCCTCTTGAGCTCAACTTGGTAGCACCTAGTGAATAGATACCTAAGTGGCGAGAGATCTGACTAGAGGGCACCCCTAATGTTCTCTTGTGAAAGAACAAAAACAACGTGAGAACAAATAATGTTTTATAATAATGGAACATACTTGATTTATGTTGTACTTACTTGGACCTATCAGTCTCAGCATCCTCAGGTGGCCTAATCCTATAGTACTCCCTCATTAGGTCCATCTAGTTCTCAGGTCCACAACCCCAATGACATGGAGTCTATGTAAAGACATCCAAAAGATTAGGGAAACATCTTATATTGTGATCATTATCTCATCATAAGGAAGGTCAAACGAGTGGGTCTTCGGCTACCTTTGGTCCATGCCAGTGGTGAGTAGTGCTAGGTCAAGGTCAAGTAACCCAGAGGTCACTACTTAGGCTAGGTTTAGAAACCCAACACACCACAGGTATGGGGCATACCACTTGTTCTACCAATTAGGCACATGGATCTGTGGCCTCAACAGATAGTGTTCATATCAGAAGAATTTGGAAAGTTTGCTAAAGAAATAGAAGTCATCCTGGTTAGTCATCACCATATTATGCTCAGGCCAATGGAAAGACCGAGGAATCAAATAAAAACTTAACCAAATTGATCAATCGTAAGATCAATGACTACCTAAAACAATGGCATGACAAGTTGGTAGAAGCATTATGGGCTTACATGATGTCTTGTCATGAGGCAACCAAGAACTTGTCCTACCAGCTAGTTTATGGTTTGGAGGCCATAATTCCATGGGAAATCAGCATAGATCAAGAATGGTAACATTTTGGAATGATTTATAGGTTGGTGAGTATGCAATAATGATGAATATCAATACTGAGGACCTAATAGAATTGAGACTGTGGTCATTAGAAAAAACAAGGAAAATAAAGCTAAAGCGGCTTGGGCATACAACAAAAAATGTTAGGCCCAAATAATTTCACACTAGCGACCTCATTTAGGAATTGATTTTGCTAGTTGGTACTAAGGATCCGATGTATGGAAAGTGTCCATATCGTATCAAAGAAATTGTCCCAAGTAACACATATCAGATGGAAACATTAGAAGGCATCTAGTTTAGCAGGAATATCAATGGCAAATATTTGAAGAAATGTTGTTGATAGCCAAAAGTTGATATGTTGTTATCATCTAAAAAGTAAAAGGTCGGATAGTCAATGCATTGCCATCGCCTTTAGATAAAAAAAATAATGATAAAAATGGTAAAGTTGATGAACGACTAGAAGACTATAGACACATCGAAGTGTCATTAGCTGCTCGGAGGGCATCATAAGTCAACACGTCATTCAAGGAAAACTTGTTGATGTCGTTCATGAGCCCCAATGACAGTCAGCTAAGAGTACCGTCGCCATAGGAAGATATGATGAAGATGGGGGTTTTTATGGGCTAATAGGATGCTACCGAAACATTCTAATAATGATGGGAATGAGGAGGAGGTCATTCAAATGCATCAAGTACAGGGAACATGAACATCACAAATAGATTGGCCAAAATATATCAAGCAAAGGGAAGCACAAATAGAACAGGTTGACCAAAAGTTTTATTTATTTCAACAAGAAGGAGCAGGACTACAAGGGGACCCTATCAAAGAAATCTTATCTATAAAAGGCAGAGGTATCTGATCAACCTCTTACGCTTACGCTCTAGTTCCTCCTTGTCACCAATGTCATTGGCGGCAGTGGCGGCAGGGAAGCTCTCCACACTAGGATCATCGCTGAAATCTCAGTCGAGGTCCTCCTCAAGCTCCTCATTGGTGGAGCTGCTATTGCATAGCCACATCTCTACCAACTCCTCTGATCTCCTCAGTGGAGTCGATGTATGCCTCATCACAGTCCCAATCATCTTCCGAGGTGGAGGGTATAAAGGGGCATGCAGGAGGCGAGAAACTCACGCAACAAACAACGAATATGCATCGGACTCATCGACGACCATTGAGGCATAATCAATCAAGAAGGGGTCAATGTCTTAGTGGAAGTCCCAATCCTCCTCGATTAAATAAAGCGAGGGTGGAGAAGGAAGAGGAGACTCATAGGGGTGATGGGAGGATCAGATGGCCAAGAGAAGTAGGAAGAGTCGTTGTTCTAGGTGGGAGAAGTGGTGTCATTGCTTACGATAGGTTCGTGCTATTTGGAGAGGAGTTCATGTGCATACTAATACTAGTATAAGGAGGCAAACAACTTGAAGTGGAAGTGTCGGACCGAAACCTGAGGTAGATTTGTGTGATGAAGAGTCAGTTGACATGACTTGACTGCTAACAGAGGTGCTAATCTTCCACAAGGCGAAGATTTAGTTTCGACATAAAAAATTCTACCAAAAATAGGGGGCATGTGTTGGCACCTAATCCTAGCTAGGTCTAGGATATTGTTCTGACCGAATGGCTCCATAAAAGAAGTATCTGATCACAAGAAAAAATAACTGTGTGATATAGAAATATACCATTATATCAAAAATAAGTAACAGATTAGATGGTAATGTAAGTTAGGAAGTGTTTATCACTTCAAGCCCACAAGGCTATATATTAAAACTGATACAAACATGAATAAATAGAAAGTCATTCATTCACCAAGCAGCAAGTGACTCTCATCCTCTCGGCGCATCGCCACCCCTTCCCAAGAGTTTTCCAAGGTAACGCCATGTTGCCCTGATGTGGTCTTGATCGTGTCAAGGTGGCATGGTGTCACCACCTTACCCTGATAGATATTGTACTAAGTGTTGTTGTTAGAAATATCTGCTAGTTACATTTGTAGTTTCAATCTATATTTGTCTTTATGATTCATGCTATTAGATTGATTTTACATTGCCGCATGTGTATTCATTGACCAGTTGCCACATTTTACGACTTACAAGTTGCACATGTGAACATGGCAACTTGAAAGTCCAATACATATCTACCGTCCTATTTTACATGCTTAGCCTCATTGTTTACTTTGGTTGGACTTCTTTCAAGGTCATGATCCATGTTCACATGTGTGGTTAACAGTTCTCAGTAGCAGATGTTTCTATAGATGGTTTACTGTTCATATGGCCCTAGATTTGGTTAAAATGTAGTTAATAATGGTTGCCCTTTGGCATGCCACTCTCTTCTTGGACATGCACTTAGCCTGCATTGCTCTAGAGTAAACAATCAGCTCATGCATGCTTTAGATAGATTTATATTCTTTGTCGACCACTTCCAATGCATGATCACATTTATTATTATGATAATTGTCGACCCAGAAAAGAAACAAAAATTGGCTCAAGGAGCTGATCGATGCAACCAGCACAGGATGATCCACATGATCTGGCTTTAATGTTTAACTGATTGTTGTGCGTCTGCAGAGCGGCCATGTACACAGAGTCGCGTTCTAGAGGGAGAACGGTAGCAGCACACCTCTCGACTCCTTGTCTGCAAAGGCGGTCCCTAGCAGGTTTCCACAACGACAATAACTCCATCAACTATAAAGTCTAATATTATAGTTTTTAGAGTCTCTAATAATGTGATCTCCTGCATGGTCTTCTAGGGTGTTTAGACATTGTGTCATACTAGGCTAGCCTAAGTACACATATTTTCTTATAGGCCCAGTTGCAGCATGCACCTCTTTACTCTTTCTATGCTAATCCAGCACCCAATAAACAGGATGCAACTTCTCATCTCCTGGACCATCACCCAACACTTGATGACATTGAGCTCAAGCACCATGCATGCTTGTACCCTTGTCGTCCAACCCCTCCCATATCTTTTACCTGATCATCCTTCAAATTTTTACGTAGCAATGTGAGAAGAAAACAAGAGGAGACAAGAAGGGACCAAATGACAAGAGCACAAGTGCAATGCATGAGTTCAATGTTGTCGAGGATTGCCATGAGCGGAGAAGGAAATAGGGTGGTGCTCATTTGGCAGTGGTGGAAACTCAAAAAGTGTAGAGAGAGTGAGGCGGTTGATCGGCTCGTATTGGATGCAAGCATGGAATCTTAGTCTAGTTTGGCGGAATATGGTAACTAAACGGATCTATAAGACCAGGGGGTTATAGTTGAGGGAATTAGACATTTTAACATGTCACATCAATAAAACTACTTTCTAAACCTCCTTAGAGGATTATGTAGATGATTTCCAATAGTTTAAGGGATACAATACCTTGTTTTACATGTGTAAGGGTGAGGTAAACAATTAACAATAGTTTGAAGGGTCAAATAGACTTAAAAATATACATTGAAAACCACCTCTTATGTGAAAATATGGAAACTAGTTTAAAAATATACTATTGTAACTTAACTTTTTTTGAAAATCGACACATATGTGTCATATACATATGTACTTACATACAAATGTTAGAATATAAACTCAATTTTAAAAGATTCATATAAAAATCATAAATTTCACTTGTATGTGCACTACAAGACAATTTCTGTATTTTTGTCTTCTATTATATATGCACATGAATTTTGTTATTTTTAGATGACTTTGCATCTCAACTTTTTATGTGAGTTTATGTATGGATGAACTGCATATGTATCAAGTTCCAGAATATTTCATGTTACAAAAGTGTTCTTTTTAAAACTAGTTTTCATGTTTTCGACCAGCAAGTGGTTTCCAATACATATTTCCCCCATTTACAAATAGACCATTTCTTGTCTATTTCACATGTCTAATTCGGTATGTGTAGGGGTGAAAACGGTCAGAAACGATCGGTAAACACTAAAAACCATTTTCGTTTTCATATTTTTCCTCGGAAACTCCGGAAACGAAAACGACATCAATAATTCGGAAACATCGAAAACGAAAGTTTGGTACGAAAATTACACAGGTTACGATCGGAATCTAAAATTAGATCAGTAAAAACTGTAACATGTATCCTCAATTAACATGTATCTAAAATTCGATCACGCAAGTCATACATTCATATAAAATTAGTAATAGTATATAAGGTAGGAGGTCACAATAAGTATATAAAGTAAGAAGTCATACAATAATAAAATCATTATTTTGTATTTAAATAAAGTAGAATTAAGATGTGTATAATGATATGGCACTTACATTATATTTGTACTTTTACTACTTGGCATAGTCAATATAATTAGTATCCTCTTAATCCTTCTTAAGTTCTCGTGTAAATTATAAATATATGTATCAACAGTAATAATAGGTAAGAAAACATAAATAAGATTTATAAAAGTTTCAAACGATTCTAAATTATATACCATTAGATAGATCTTAATTAAAAATAATAAAATAGTTTCATATTTTTCTAAGCTAAGATAAATTTATTATGAATTTACAAATATCAGTTCAGATTTGATATTTTTTCTGAAAAATGCCGAATTTATTTTTGACGGTAAAGTACCGAATAAAAACGGTAATTTTCGGAAATGGTCGGAAGAGACCCAAACCATTTCCGTTTTCGATTCCGATTTTTTCTACCTATTCTGTTTTCGTATTTCTGGTAACTGTTTTCGTTTCTGTTTAGACCTAAATTTAGGTAAAACTTCAAAAACGATTCCCGGTATCCGAAAATTACCGTTTCTGTTTCTACTCCTAGGTGTGAGCATGCATTAGCAGTTCAGATTGATCACAACGTGTTAAGATGGTTATTTTGTCATTTGAATTTGCATAATGGTTTTCAACAATTTTTTTAATTCAGGGCATCGTGACGAAGGGCATGAGCGGAAGATTGAATATGTGTATGCATGATGTTACCATCTGCATAGCTGCTTGCGGGCATACGTGTTTGAGAGGAAGGAAAAGGGCTGCTTTGATTTGTTTTTAATTTTTTTAAATTTTGTTTCAAATTCAAACGTTTGAAATTGAATGGCCAATCATTTGCTTACACGTGTGCAAACATGTGGACAGTACCCGACCATGTCCGGTCGGTTTTAGTCGTGACCCTAACATGTACTGACTGCGCAGGCTCCAACATAGGTGGTATGCTTCGTTTGGCCGGTTGACAGCCAGCCAACCAAGCGGTAGAGCTGATTGGCGCTATGACCAGCTCGATCGGTGGGTACCAAGCATCTGGTTCACCATACCAATGATCGGTACAGTAGGAAAAAATTTTAGGAGGGACTAAACTAAATTGATATAATCTTATTGATAAAGCACTTATAATAGACATATGTAATGGTTTGAAGTAGCATTATATTAAAACATCGATACATGATAAAACCATAAAATATGTAATAAGATTATACTATGGGGGTGTTTGAATGTACTAGAGCTAATAGTTAGTTGACTAAAAAATTGCTAGTGAAATTAGCTAGCTAACAAATAGCTAGCTAACTATTAACTAATTTACTAAAAACAGCTAACAGTTGAACTATTAGCTAGGGAGTTTGGATGTCTCCAGCTAATTTTAGCCACTAACTATTACCTCTAGTGCATTAAAACACCCCTTATATACATTTTAATTTTTAGGTGGGGTTTCGGTGGAGCTCCATATGCTCAGGAGCGGTAGTGGGGTTGAGCCTCACTAGCCCCACCGCTAGATTCATCCCTGAATAACGAGTAATGACCCGCGTTAGACCTGGTCTTGGAGCAGTGGTGTTGTCGTCCATACATAGTGAAGTCCGGAGCTATCCAAAGCTAAGAGCATCTCTAATAGTCTTTCTAAATTTTACTCTCTAAATTATCATTTAGAGTCATTTGCATAAAAAAATATTTTCTATATTTTTTTAATCTCCTATATATTTTCTATATCTTAAGTGTCATTCACGTTTTCTATATTTGGCTAGCGAGAAATCCGGAATAGAAGATGGTTATATTTAGGTAGCCATTTAGATATGTTGTTGGAGGTTTTTTTAAAAAAATCTCTATTTATATTAATTGGAAAGAATATAGACAGACTCTTAAAATTGCTTCATTTGATACAACACAAAGCCTAAATAGTGGAGATCACTATCAGAATTTGGCTTTTTGCAAAATACTCCACAGAGCAGCCTGTTCCAGAAGTGGATGCTAGCTTCATTTGGTGTGTGCATGTATTAGCGGTTCAGATTGATCACAACTGGTTAAGATGTCATTTGAATTTTCACATTGATTTACAATTTTTTAACTCCGGCACCATATCAGAGTGCATGAGCAAAAGAATGAATATGCATGCATGATGCATGTTATCATCTGCATGGCTGCGTGCGGGCATGCAGGATGAAGAAGAGGAGGGAAAGTGGCTACTTAGAAGTTCTTGGACGCCTGGTACGTGACGCCGAACTTCCAGTCAGCGGGGAGAACGTGCCATGAGGTGGCTTCGCGGTGGTCGCTGGTCATCACCCGGAACGTCAGCGACTCGCAGGTGAGGTCCTCCCCGGTCTGCCACACTTGCCCCCAGTTGCGCTTCATCTCCGTCCACTTGACGCGCTTGCTCCCCTTCACCGACACCGCCACGATGTCGCCGGCGCCGCCCACGTTGGTGATCGTCACCATGTTGAAGTACTTGTTCCCGGTGATGGTGTACCGGATGCCGCCCTCCTTCGCGCACGCCACCCTACGGTAGGAGATGGGCACGATGCCGGCCTTCTCCTGCGCGATCTGGAGGAACGCAGGCATGCTGAGGTCGAAGTGCTCCTGCGGCGGTTTGCACCACTTGTCTTTGGGCGGGCACAGGTCGGTCGCCGTCACCACCAGCGCCGCCGCGTCGGGCTTGCACCCGCTGGGGCTGTCCACGCACCGCACCTCATAGCACCCACCGCAGGCCGCGCCGTCGCCGAACAGCACCGTGCTCACGGCCACCGTCTGGACGCCGTACCCCTGCGCGCGCGTGTCCTTGTACCCGCACGCTCCCGCCGTGGTGCCGGACCCATCCCGCCCGCCGTAGAAGGTCGCGTGGGCGGGTTTCCATGGCCCGGCCGTGAACTTGCCGTGGTTGTGGTCTACCACGCGCCCGCCAGGCGTCAGGGGCTTGGCGTGGCCGGCGTTGACGACATCGGCAGCCACCGCTAGCACGGCGACCAGCAGCGATAGCAGGAGAGGCCTTGGCGCCGCCATCCACGAACTAGCCATAATGGTACGGTGATTTCTTCGGTGCAACGAGGTTCCCCTCTTTATAGTGGCGCATTTGGCCATTTTTAGGCTCCTGATGTCGGGATGTAATTGGAGGCCCCGAGGAGTATTCGGAGGATCAATCACCATCCCAGCTGCCCAAGAAAGAACAGAGGTCAGCTTTCAACGTTTGATAGGGTTTACATGAGTCAAAATGGTCTTGTGCTGACATGCATGGATGTATGGAAACTAGTTTAAAAAAATACTTCATTCCAATTTATAATTCATTTGACTTTTCGACACTAATTTTGACTGACTCATCTTAGTCATTTTTTGAAAATTTGAAAATCCAAAACCATGATTAAAGTATATTATGTGCTAAACAATACCACAATAATTATATTTTTTTGAATAAGACGAGCCGATAAAGTTGGTGTCGATAAAATTAAATAAATTATAAATTGGAACTGAGCAAGTACACTTTTGTAACTTGATTTTTTTTAAAACTTAACACATATGTAGTTCATCCATACAGAACTCACACCCAAAAATAGAGATGCAAAGTCATTTTTGAAAAAAAAATCATATGAAAATAGCACAACTTATGTGCATGTATACTAGAAGACAAAAATCTAGATTTTTTTGTCTCGCAGTGCACGTACAACTAAAATTTCTGATTTAGTATGAATTTTCAAAAATAATTTTTTATCCCAGCTTTTATATGTGAGTAGATATGTGTCAAGTTTTAAAAAATAGTTACGAAAGTATATTTCTTAAACTAGTTTTTATGATTCCAACAAGTGGTTTCCACCATATATTTTCCCTTGTAAACGTGTATTGGCGAACGCCTGAGACAGGTTGAACCGAGTAACATTGGATAGCTTCATTTTGTTTGAAGTCAACATTCTTTTAAGTTATTTGTGTAAAAAAATGCAGAAACATGTACAGTTGTATTGTATGAACAGAATATTGCCAAAATGTCAACTTTGTATTGGGACCAACGGGCATATGTATACTTTATGAACAATACATATTTCCTGCTGCCAATACGTTGAAACATTAAGATTAATGGTATGATCATTCAGGAGAATGCTGACATCTAAAGTCACATGTGCAAGTTCATGCGACATGGAGTATTTGTTCTAACTTCACTCTAAGTCAGAATGTACGACCGGTAAGGCGACCAGAGGGGGTGAATGGGAGCCAATCGAATTTTACTTCCAAACACTGAAAATAAACACTTCACTTTAATTGAGATGAAGCAAATGTTCAAACCACGAACACATCAGCGAACAAGTGATCTCATGATTACAAAACATTCCTAATACTCACATGAGACCAGCAAAATAAACGGATCGTAAATCGGACACTAAAAAGTCCAAAACGGTCCAATACCGTGTCGTCAACAGCAGTACGAAATTCTGTTCTTGAATTCAAAACCTGAACCAAACGAGCTCCGATTGAGATGGAATTTTACACACACCTGAGCAAATAGTTTCCAAGATCTCCCCAAATTTTGAGCTTAATCCGACTTGTGAATCACCTGGAGATTTAAAAATACAGCCAGAAATTGGGGTTTTGTTGGGGTTTTCTAGAACGAGTTCAAACTGAGTTTTTCTCAAATCGCGACCAAAATCTGCAACAACTAGGTGTATGCAGTGGTCCGAAGAGTGCAACTCACCACCAATCAATCCCAAACCAAATCCTCTCAAATGATTTAAAGGGTTTTCACCAACAACACAAGATTGGGAAAAGGAGAAATCAAGACTATAAAACTTCAGAAATTCCAGCAAGGGTACAAACTGAGATTCGAAGCCAAAGAGCCCTGTGGGCCGGACCGGCGACCCTTCCTCTAATTAAACTTGAAAATCAAGAACACAGGCGAAGTACAAAATCACTGCGGAACCCTCGGCTCAACTGGTGTCTACCTAGAGAGAAAACTAAGAGCTCTAGAATGAGTGCTCAAAACAAATGGTAGCCAAGGGATACTGAACTAACCAGCCCTCCCCTCTATTTATAGAGGGTTATTCTCACTTCCTAAACTGCCCCTATTTACATGGAGCCTATCCACTTTACCGGGGGCGAAATGGACCAACTCCTAAGTTTTTGATCCAACGGCCACGTCCTTCACACAGAATTGCTTCGCCTTAACGCACCCTCCGCGATCACACCGCGTGCCGCCACCGGTTCCCTCCGAAACCGCCACCGCCGAGTTTTGAGGCCCAAACTCAGCAAAATCAGCCATCCATAGCGCTGGGTGGTTTTGAGGCCCAAACCAATAAACCTGTCGTAAGCACCGCACCTCGTGCACGTCCTCCACGATCAGACGCGTGTCCCGCCAGTCCTCAACCACGCCGGCAACACGGTCCACTCCACCACGTCCTCACACAAGTGCGTGTCCCAGGTGTCAGCCACCGTGGTTGGTCACCTGGCTGCTCTGATCCGTCAGTCAAGACTCAGCACTCGCCCTTCACCGCTTCCGGTCCATCAGCACGAGCTCGCATGACCTTCACCTCAGCCATCGACCACCGTTCCTATGCTCCACACCTGCACACCATAAGTCGACCGACATGGTTGCACAAACATAATCTCACACTCTGGTCAGTCCACTGATTACCCCAGAGTGCTACCCGTTGACAATCACTTATCATCAACCCGAACCATATGGGATAAGTCAACCTTATGTGCTCGAACCCTCAACTACTTGGCCAAATAACCAGCACTAAAACAAAAGGAAATAATAAGGCTCCAGAGGCAGCAACTGTGCTCGAATTCGGCAGTGTCCATTGAAAAGTTGCAAGAATTTCAATTAGCCCATCCTGCGATGAAGATGTATACATATCATCAGCCAAACTATAGTTTTATGAAACATTCATATCACATTTATAAGCTCTGAAGAAATATGCAGATTCAGTCACAGCTACATGACGTTCACATTTCAATTGACTAGTCTTTATCCAGTCTTTATTTGCACAATGGGACGAATAACACTTGACTCAATATGCATTGTTGACAGAACTTCAGATAAATTTTACTGGGATAATGGGCCAAAGATCAGAGAAGTAAAGTAGAAGTATTTCTCCATCGTCATCAATGAAGAAGAGCAACCAGAGTGAATGGGGAAGTGGATATAGCTTCCCTCAAAAAAACATGTTGAGAGTCTCAATCATCTTTCCTGTAAGGAAAGGAGAATCTTCATGATCTATATTGGAAGAGTGGCCATAAATCAAACTGAATTGGATCATGTCCTTCGAAAATAATAGTTCACCAATGATTTCATAGCACAGACAAAATAGCAAGGAAAGAAAACAATGCATGGACAAATAACTTCATAAAATGACTGTTGAATGATTGCAACGGAGGTGGTGCATACTTCCTTTTTCTATTGTCCATAGCATTTCTCATGTCATTCTTTGGCATATTAGTGCCTGGAGTTCCTACAAACTACATAGGAGACATTGTAGATGCACCACCTGCTACCACAGGTGGCATAGACGATGTTGGTGCAGGAACAGGTGGAGCTACAGGATATGGGCAGAGAAGGGAGTCACAATCTGCACTGATGGTTGGTTGGATCCACAGAGGTGACCAATCATTAATTTTATTGCTGTTTCTGAGAAGGCATCATTGTTCTTGAGGGCTGATAATTGTCAAGGTGAGTAAATACAAATCAAAAGAATACATTGCTGATAAGTTGGGGGTGTTATTGAAGTAGGTCAACAATGCGGTACAAATCATTACAGACAACACCGCAAACTGCAAAGGTGCTGGGGTCGTAATAGAAGCTGAATATGATAACATATTTTGGACACCACATGTTGTGCATACCCTCGATCTTGCTATTTTAAAACTGAGGCTGCTATGATAAATAATTGGCATGCAGCTTTCAATGTTCAATGAGTTTAGCCTTTTGAAGTTACTTTCGATTCCTAAAACAAGATTTGCCTCAATTGTATGTATGTTGAAACGGTTTGTTGAAGTAAAAACAACCCTCCAACAATCAGCATCTACAGTCTACAGAGATGATGCTCCAACTGCCCAACTTGTGAAGGACAAGATACTTAGTGATGTACGGTGGGACAAGGTGAACTACATTCTTAGGATTACTACTATATATGAAATGATAGGTATGGCGGGCACCAACACACCATGTATTCACTTAAAGTATGAAATGTGGGATTCGACGGTCAATATGAGAGGGAGGAAGAAGATGAAGTGCATGGATTTCAAGTCGCCTGGTCGCCAGATCGTTGATGGTGACCGATTAGGCGAGTAATCACGATTAGGACTTCGACTAGGACGATTAATCGGTGACTGATCGTCCTAAACGCTCTGTACTAATCAGGACATATATAATTATATATAGTTATATACACTATACTTCAAACAACGTCCTAGAACTACAACACTACAACAGTAGGTAATCAAAGTATCAATTAGCAGACTCAAAGTCTCAATTCTCAAACAGCAGTAGCTTCAGATGAGGTACTCTAAACTGAAACCAAAGTACCAAACTAAAACCAATTCTTGATCTAACAATTCTAAACTAAAACCAATGCTTGATCAGTATGATCACAGTACCTTCAGATGAGGTACTCATTGCTAAGGCCCATTAGACCCAGGCCTACTACATATATATATAACATATAGTCTTTAGGGACTAATCATCTAGTGTCAATCCCAAGGTTAGTAACATGGTAACAAAGTAGGTTACGATTAGGCATTTCACTAATATTCTAGACGCCGTCGCGACCCTCCCCCACCCCAGCCGCCGTCACGGCCATCCCTGGTCGGCTGCCATCGCGGACCTCCCCCACCCAGCCGCCGTCGTGGCCCTCATCTCCTGCGCGATTCTTCTGCGCGCGCCTATGTTGAGCCCCAAAAGAGATGGCCAAACGGTCCACGGTCCAGACGGTCCGCACTGGTGGTCCGGACAGTCCGCGCGTGCGTAGAGCCAATTAGGGTTCCGAGTTTCTCGCTATTGTTGTTGGCTAGATTCACGGAATTAACTCGGGAGATTTGTTTGTAACGGGTCCAGCCCCCCTCCTCTATAACTTGGGAGATTTGTTTGTAAACATCATCAATCGAATTAATAATCAATTTATCTCGCATTTATTTCTTGTACATTTAGGAGTAGTTCTAGTCTAGTTCTAGTTTAGTCTCCCAATCCCCAAATCCTCTGCTTCTCCTCGACTCTACGTCGATCAGAGGAGTCTAGGTCGGCCTGCTGAGCCTAGACAACACCTAGTATCTCTCCTCCCCGACGGGGTCCCTCCCGGGAGTGAGATCCAGGCGCCGCCGGTAACCTTCGCCGCCCCTGCGCACGCGCTAACCGTTCGGCCGCAGGGCACGGACTGTCCGGCACATCAGACAGGGAACCCTAGCCCTGCGCCAGTGTAACACCCTGAATTTGGGGTATCAAATTTCTTTCTAATTATCACCCAAATTTAGGTGTTACTCTTCTTCTCTCTCTATAGTTTCTATCTATCTCTAGATTCTCTCTCTCTCTTTCCCTTTTGAGTAGAGTTAACTTAATTAGGAGAGATTAATTATTTATTTTTGCTAAAATATTGTGAGTCATGACATGTTGCATCATGCTGAGCTTAAATATTCTTTGAATTGTTGCACATATTTGAATTTGAAACTTGATTCGAATTTGAATTGAAAACCCTAGAGAAAAAGAAATGAAAAAGCAAATAGAAATTCCAGGAAAAATGAAAAGGCCAAAGCAGCCCAGCCGACCCAGCTCGGCCCAGCCAGGCCACACGCCCGCGCGCCCACGCCGCCTGACAGGTGGGCTCCACCTGTCAGCGGCAGTTCCCTTCCCCGCGTGCTCTCTCTCTCCCTCTCTCTACCCAGTGGGGCTAGGCTGTCGACGCCAGTTGCCTTCGCCCGCGCGCCCCTCTCCCCCTCTGCCTCGCGGGCCCGCCTCGTAAGTGCACCGAACCGTTACCCCCGCGCGCCCGCTCTCTCTTGCTGAGCCGTAGGACTGCCCTGTCAGCTCCGCATTCCCCGCGCCCACCATGGACCAGCACGCGTGCACTCGCGCACGCACGCTGAGATCCCTGGCCACGTCGCCCGCCCACGCACCCCAGCTCCCTTTTGAGCACCGCCCGCACCCGCACTCGCTCCCTCGTCCCATTTCGCACAGCCTCGCCCTCTCTCACGCTCTGCCCACGCCGTTCGACCTCGCTGGAGACCCGCGCCCGCCGTGCCAGTCGTCCAGTCCGCCGGAAGCTACGCCAGGCCACCCCGAGCTCCGCCCCGAGGTGAGACACCCGTTCCCATGTTTGGTTTTCCCAATTGCGCTTTGCTGTTGGCCAATTTCGGCTTCGCCGGAGGTTGGCCGTCGCGGAGCGCCGCACCCGCGCGGTGGCTGGCTAAATTGGCCCGGTCCAGTGCCCTCGCGCCGGCCCCTGGTGTTCCCCTTGCCCTGCTGAAGTTAGTTCAGGCCTTAGCGCGCCTTAGACCCCCTCCCTGTGGCCGGAATACCTCACCGGAGTTACCCCGACCCGCCCGGAGTCCTCCTTCAGCCATTCTCCCCTCTCTGACCCCGGTCTCGCGGCCACAACCCTACCAGTGAGTTCGTCGTGCCTTCCCCTTCGTTTTTGGCCAGCTCCGGTGACCTCGGAGCCGCCATAGCTTGCACCCGCCCAAACTCCGGTGACCTCACCACCGCGAGAAGGAGCGGCGCCGCCGTAGCCGTTAACCCCTCCCTGGCTTTGATCTCCCCCGTTCGATCTCTATCGCATGGCCCAGACCACGGGATACCGCTTCGCGCACGCGTGCCCCGCGTCCGGACCCACATGTCAACGCCTGTGCCCCCTGGCGCTGTGCCCAACCGGTTAGTCCGCCCCCTTCTCGGTCGCTGACACCGCCAGCCCGCCTGTCAACGCTCGCTCGCCAATCTAATCTCGGCCGTTGGTTTTAGATCTGACGGTAGAGTGGATCCCGTACCCCTTCGCATGGTTATTTTGCGTAAGAAGCCATCAGTTTGTTGGGAATCAACCCGCCATCCCTGGTTTTCATGCGTAGACCCCTGTAATCTTGCAGGTTGAACCCCGGACTTTTAAATAATTACAGAATTAGACCTATTTTCATATTTTAAATTTCCAAACTTGTTTATTTCAAATATTTTGCATATGAACTCCAAATTTAGTGATTTAAATTGCAAAATATTCATAGGAATATTCTCTGTTTAAATAAATTAGTTCCATTTACTACCTGCACACTCTAATTTTTATGGTTAACTATGAACTAGTATATGTGTAGATTTATTCATTTAATAAAATAAATAAAAGGGAAACCCTAGAGATTAAAGTATACTTAATCTTGTAGGATTAATAGTGTGTAGTACATGAATTTATCTTTGGTTTAATTTTTATGTCTCATTGAAAGTAATTAAATTAGATTATGTAATCATGGACAATACTTAGGGAATAATTAACTACTAAATGAGAATTAGTTCACCCTATAATTTGATTTCCCTTTTGGGTTTATGATTTTCTTTTGAGATGTGTTCCCATGTTTGTACATGATTGTTGTGTTGTTTATTTGTCATTTACCAAATGTATTGAATGCACGATCGCTTTATTTAGACAACGAGCAGTCCGTGGTTCCTGAGTGTGTTGCTGAAGATCTTTCTGAGCAACAACATGGTGAAGGCAAGTGTCCTCTGACCTATTATGTCCTACATACTTATAATTCATCGTCCCGCATTACATTATTGAAACCTAAGGATTGACTAGTCTGTATTTACCTTACCCTTGTTTACCTTTTGGGTTATCATCATTAGCTTTATGCTATTGCTTTACTTTAATCAATGAACATGATGTGAATATTATGATACGATGATGTTATCCCGATGATGTTCTTGTGTGATACTTTAGGCGACTCAGGCTGTTTCCTGAGTACCTCTCCATAAGGACCTGTTTGGGGAGTGACAACCCGGGATAGTAGTGCAACCATGAGGGTGGAATGGGACGCCATTAGCTGATTAATTAGAGGAACCAGAGGAGTAGTTGGCTTCACCGTAGGGCCGTCAATGGGGTTCGGGCACAGTACTTGCTCTGCCGAGGATGGTTGCAGAGGTTCTTGATTTGGTTTTGTTAGTCACCCTTCCTTTGGGGAGATGTATTGTGTTTATCAAACTAGAGAAACCTACGAGCGACTATGACCTCTGGGTAATCTTTGTAAAGGCTATATAGTGAGACCCTGCTAGGTCACCTTGGTAGTGATCAATGGGGAGGCTAGAACCCCGGGCAGAATGGGAATCACGACTTGAGGATAAAGTGTGCGACCTCTACAGAGTGTTAGAAACTGGTATATCAGCCATGCTCACAGTTAAGAGCGGCCTTGGGATCCTCTTTGATTAGAAGAACTTTGGTTACTTTTATGATGATGGTTGGCAATGATGGTTATAATTTTGATCTCTGGTATTTCCTCTCGGAGGGAGTGCTTCGAGGTAATAACTAGGTTTATTACTAAAATATGGCTCTACTTATTGTAATAAAAACTTGACCTACTAAAAGCAACTTCTTAACCTTAACTCTACATACAGCTAGTCCACTTTAGCCAAACGGGACATTTGCTGAGTATGTTGATGTGTACTCACCCTTGCTTTACAAACCACCCCACCCCAGGTTGTCCTCACTGTACTCAGTGCTCAGGAGGAGATGCTAGCAACATGGAGGACTTTGTGGAGTTCCAAGACTACGATGAGTTCTAGTTTATCTTAGTGGCAAACCCCCAGTCAGCTACCTGTGTAGGATTATCTTCTATGTTTCGTATTTCTGCACTTTGATATTAATGTTGAAGACTATGGCTATGTACTAGACTCTGTGGATGTCTTGGACATCTTGATGTAAATAAAGTATCTTTCTGCTATTTACTTTGAGCATTGTGTGATGATGTCCAATTATGTAATCGTTGTATACGTGAGTTCTGATCCTGGCACGTACATGGTTCGCATTCGGTTTGCCTTCCAAAACCAGGTGTGACATAAGTGGTATCAAAGCCTTGCCGACTGTAGGTCGCTAATCTAGACTAGGATGGTCGCCCTAAGGACTATAGACCCCTACTCTTACCTTGACCTTAGTGTCCTTTCAAAAGTTGGTCATCTGACCAACTCTATGTTATTTACTTATCTCAAAAGTTTTGTCTCACTTTTCTTTCTGTTTACTTTCTGGTCTTATAGTTCTACTCTCACTCTTGTGCTTACGATGTCTTTTGTAGGTGGCTCGTATTATATGCACGTCACGTAAGTCAGTGATCCCCTTTTTGCCTTCTCGCCTGGTGGAGCGTCCACTGTGTCGCACGATGCCAGGCCAGTCCAGTCACCTGGAGAGACTGCATTGTCGCCTGCACGAGGAGCAGGAGCGCCGACGCTAGGAGCAAGAGCAGGAGCAGCAGGACTCTTCCCCCTCACCTCAGAAGGAGGTGGAGTCTGAGAGGCCGCCTTCCCCTGCACCTCAGCCAGAGATGTCCCCTACACCACCACCACAGGCATCCCGGCTGCTGGAGGAGACCCTGACGGAGATGGAGACGACGACGACGCCGGTGGCAGTTCGAGCCATGGCACGGAGCTCTCGAAGGAGCAGGAGCCAGAAGGATGGATCGCTAGACCCATCACTCGTGATGCCGCTCACGGGTGTCACTTCCACGACGCTCTCGACACCTTGCTGCGTCGGGCCTTCGACCAACACAATTGGTCTATCGAGTACCATTGTGTAGTCTACCAACACCGTCGCGGGTTATACTCGGACCAGTGGGAGGCTACTTGCTTGGTGCGCCATCCGGACGATGATCTCCGGGTGCAGAGGCCTTCTCAAAGCACTATTCTATTATTCAGAGGGATACTACCGAGGCAGCCATGCAAGATGCAGCACGACGAGCACTTTCTCAATATTGCTCGTTGTTTAGTGGGGTAGCTGACGGCCTTGACCTGAAGTACTACCCTCGCCGTTCGACCGACAGTGCTGGAGGTGTGATTATCTCGCTAGTTGGTGAGGGCAATCCCAGGCTGAACAGCATGGTCAACCTGGCCGTCGTGCTCAACACCAAGCTAGACCACACCCTTGACGAGTTGGGCAAGGTTTGGGCGGAGGTTGCGAAATTGCGTGCTGAGTGCGCAGCACGCCACTATCTGGATGGTGGTTCTCTCGCCCCTATCGGGATTCAGCACCCTTACTGCTCACCACCCCGTGGTCGCTTCGACTATGGTACCCTAGACTGCAGGACCCGGATAGATTTGGATCCATAGATCGATGGAGTTGGAGTCTATAATAATGCTTAATTCAGTGTCTTAGTCTAGTTAGTCTTAGTTGGAGTTAGTTTTCTTATCATAAGTTGGATGCTTGTCGTGATGAACATGTAAGAAGTTGGCTCTTTGTAATGGTTATCATCAAGGTGTGGGTATCCCCTGCAACTTGGTGTAGTTATTAATGAAGTTAGTTATTTAGTTGGGTAATCCATTTATTTCCACTTTCCTCTTTATCTAAGAAGCTGTCAGTGAAGATGATCATTTGTTTAGTGCTATGAAGATTTTTATATATCCTTTTTATGCTAAAAGACTGCAGAGTCAGATCTGATGTGTGTCTACTTTCTAAAGATGTCTGAGAACAGGCTCAGAGGTGCAAGGCGTGCTCAGCCGGAACAGCAGGCACCCCAGGAAGATGTAGCTCAACAGCAGTTGCCACCACCACCCCCGATGACCATTGAGCAGATGTTCCTGATGCAGACTGAAAGTCGCCTAGAGGGGGGTGAATAGGCAGAATCTGAAATTTATAACTTTAAATCACAACTACAAGCTAGGGTTAGCATTAGAATAAAATCCGAGTCCGAAAGAGAGGGCGAAAACAAATCAACCAAGAAATGAAGCGAGTGACACGGTGATTTGTTTTACCGAGGTTCGGTTCTTACAAACCTAGTCCCCATTGAGGTGGTCACAAAGACCGAGTCTCTTTCAACCCTTTCCCTCTCTCAAACGGTCACCTAGACCGAGTGAGCTTTCTCCTCAATCAAATGGGTCACTTAGACCCCTACAAGGACCACCACAACTTGGTGTCTCTTGCTTTGATTACAAATGTCTTGAGAACAAGAATGGGGAAGAAGAAAGCCAACCAAGCAACAAGAAAACACAAGCGATCCTCTCTCAAGTCCTAGAGTACTAGAATTGAATTTAGGGACTTTGATTGGATCGGAGGATTTGATTTGTGTCTTGGAGTGTTGCACTTTGCTCTTGTATTGAATGCACTGTTGTGATGCTTGGATGGTTGGAGTGGAGGTGGTTGTGGGGTATTTGTAGCCCCCAACCACCAATTCAACCGTTGGGGAGGGCTAATGTCGATGGGCGCACCGGACAGTCCGGTGCGCCAGCAACGTCACCCAACCGTTAGGGTTCTGACGGTTTTGACTGTTGGAGCTTTGACATCTTGGGGCACTAGACAGTCCGGTGCCACACCAGACATGCATTGTTCACTGTCCGGTGCGCGTTCTGGCGCTGCTCTGACTCTGCGTGAACTGTCCGCGCACTGTTCACGTTGCAGGCGACCGTTGGAGTCGACCGTTGCGCTCGCCAGCCGTTGCTCCGCTGGCACACTGGACAGTCCAGTGGCACACTGGACAGTCCGGTGAATTATAGCAGAGTGTGGTCCCAAAAACCCGAAGGAGAAGAGTTTGAAGTTGTTCTCCCCTGGTGCACCGGACACTGTCCGATGGCACACCGGACAGTCGGTGCGCCAGACCAGGGTGCTCTTCGGTTTCTTTTGCTCCTTTCTTTTTGAACCTAACTTGTTCCTTTTATTGGTTTCTGTTGACATTTTGGCACCTGTAGAGCATACAATTTAGAGCAAACTAGTTAGTCTAATTATTTGTGTTGGGCATTCAACCACCAAAATTATATTTAGGAAAAGGTTTGACCCTATTTCCCTTTCAATCTCCCCCTTTTCGGTGATTGATGCCCACACAAACCAAAGCAAATATGTAAGTGCTGAATTGAACTAGTTTGCATAAAGTAAGTGCATAAGTTTTTTGGAATGAAACCAATTTATAATTCCACTAGATATGCATGGATACCTTTCTTTTAATTAACATTTTGGACCACGCATGCACCACAGTTTTGTTTTTGCAAATTCTTTTGAAAAGTCTTTTCAAAATCCTTTTTGCAAATAGTCAAAAACATATGAATAAGATTGCAAGAAGCATTTTCAAGATTTTGAAATTTCTCCCCCTGTTTCAAATGCTTTTCCCTTGACTAAACAAAACTCCCCCTTAATGAAATTCTCCTCTTAGCTTTCAAGAGGGTTTTGAGATATATATCAATTTGAAATATAGATACCAATTGAGATATAATTTTTAGAGGAATACCAATTTGAAAGATACTAATTGAAAACTTTATTTCAAAAATTTTGAAATTGGTGGTGGTGCGGTCCTTTTGCTTTGGGCTAATACTCTCTCCCCCTTTGGCATGAATCACCAAAAACGGAGATATTGAGAGCCCTTTAAATTCTCTCCCCCTTTGGCAAACAATATGTGAGTGAAAGATTAGACCAATGTGGGGAGATGACGGAATACCGACAAAGAGTAAATGAAATCAATGGAGTTGAGTGGAAGCGTTGTCTTTGCCGAATACTCTATTTCCCTTTCAATCTACAACTTAGCATAAAAATACACTTGGAAACACATTAGTCGTAGCAAATGAAGGAGATAAGATCAAAGGTATGTAAATGAGCTATGTGTGCAAAGTGTCAATCAAAGTTCCGAGAATCAAGTATATTTAGCTCATTCCTAAGTTTGGTAAAGGTTTTCTCATCTAAAGGCTTGGTGAAGATATCGGCTAATTGATCTTTGGTGTTAATATAGGCTATCTCGATATCCCCCTTTGTTGGTGATCCCTCAAAAAGTGATACCAAATGTCTATGTGCTTAGTGCGGCTGTGTTCAACAGGATTCTCCGCCATGCGGATAGCACTCTCATTGTCACATAGGAGAGGGACTTTGCTCAATTTGTAGTCATAGTCCCTAAGGGTTTGCCTCATCCAAAGTATTTGCGCACAACAATGGCCTGCGACAATGTACTCGGCTTTGGCGGTAGAAAGAGCTACTGAATTTTGTTTCTTTGAAGCCCAAGACACCAGGGATCTCACCAGAAACTGACAAGTCCCTGATGTGCTCTTCCTATCAATTTTACACCCTGCCCAATCAGCATCTGAATATCCTATTAAATCAAAAGTAGATCCCTTGGGGTACCAAAGCCCAAACTTAGGAGAATAAACTAAATATCTCATGATTCTTTTTATGGCCCTAAGGTGAACTTCCTTAGGATCGGCCTGGAACCTTGCACACATGCATATGGAAAGCATAATATCCGGTCGAGATGCACATAAATAGAGTAAAGATCGTATCATCGACCGATATACCTTTTGATCTACGGATTTACCTCCTGTGTCGAGGTCGAGATGCCCATTGGTTCCCATGGGTGTCTTGATGGTTTTGGCATCCTTCATTCCAAACTTTGTGAGTATGTCTTGAATATACTTGGTTTGGCTGATGAAGGTGCCCTCTTGGAGTTGCTTGATTTGAAATCCTAAGAAGTATCTCAACTCCCCCATCATAGACATCTCGAATTTTTGTACCATAATCCTACTAAATTCTTCACAAGTAGATTTTTTAGTAGACCCAAATATAATATCATCAACATAAATTTGGCATACGAACAAATCATTTGCAATAGTTTTAGTGAAGAGAGTAGGATCGGCTTTTTTGACTTTAAAGCCATTAGTGATAAGAAAATCTCTTAGGCATTCATACCATGCTCTTGGGGCTTGCTTGAGCCCATAAAGCGCATTTGAGAGTTTATACACATGGTTAGGATACTCACTATCTTCAAAGCCAGGAGGTTCCTCAACATAGACCTCTTCATTGATGGGTCCATTGAGGAAGGCACTCTTCACGTCCATTTGATAAAGCTTGAAGCCATGGTAAGTAGAATAGGCAAGTAATATGCGAATTGACTCAAGCCTAGCTATAGGTGCATAAGTTTCACCGAAATCCAAACCTTCGACTTGTGAATATCCTTTGACCACAAGTCGGGCTTTGTTCCTTATGACCACACCATGCTCGTCTTGCTTGTTGCGGAATACCCATTTGGTACCTACAACATTTTGATTAGGACGTGGCACCAAATGCCATACCTCATTCCTCGTGAAGTTGTTGAGCTCCTCTTGCATTGCCAGCACCCAATCCAAATCTCTTAGTGCATCCTCCACCCTGTATGGCTCAATAGAGGACACAAAAGAGTAATGTTCACAAAAATGAGCGACTCGAGATCGAGTAGTTACCCCCTTCTGGATATCACCGAGAATGAAGTTCATGGGGTGATCTCTTTGAATCGCCTGGTGGACTCTTGGGTGTGGTGGTCTTTGATCCTGTATTTCTTGATCATCTTCCTTGTCTTGATTTTCTTCATCTCCCCCTTGATTATTGCCTTCTTCTTGAGGTGGCTCATCTTCTTAATCTTCTTCTTCATCACCTTGAGCCTGTTCCTCATCTTGAGTTGGTGGAGATGGTTGTATGGAAGATGATGGTTTATCTTGTGCTTGAATTGGCTCTTTGGATTCCTTAGTATACACATCCCCAATGGACATGTTCCTTAGCACAACAGATGGAGCCTCTTCATCATCTAGTTCATCAAATCAACTTGCTCCACTTAGGAGCCATTAGTCTCATCAAACACAATGTCACAAGAAACTTCAACTAGTCCAGTGGACTTGTTAAAGACTCTATATGCCCTTGTGTTTGAATCATATCCTAGTAAAAAGCCTTCTATAGCCTTAGGGGCAAATTTAGATTTTCTACCTCTTTTAACAAGAATAAAACATTTGCTACCAAAGACTCTAAAATATGAAACATTAAGCTTTTTACCGGTGAGGAGTTCGTAGGATGTCTTCTTGAGGATTCGGTGTAGGTAGAGCCGGTTGATGGAGTAGCAGGCGGTGTTAATCGCCTCTGCGACGGAACCTCCCAAGTTATTAGGCCCACCTATAGTTGTCCTTGTCCAACGGACCTCAGACAACCCTGTAGATGTCCCTGAATTACTTGAAAAGTTCGGTATCTGCTTTTCTTACCTTTCCCAAGAGCGTTTCACCCGTCACACAGACATTATAGACCATCGGAGATACGGAAATGCGGAAGCGATTACATAACTTACATTTATTTGAAAGTAAGATAAAGTTAGTTATTACAGACCAGCATATAAACACGAGTGCAGAGTACTTATTATTACAATACCAAGGGAGGTAAAAATCCTCCCGATAAGTTCTTACATAAAAGTTTTTATGGAGGACTAGGTCCTCCCATAGCTTCACTCTTGTTTTTCTTCATTTGGAACCACCTTGGTACAAAAGCAACAAAAATTTGCTGCTTCCTCACCTAAAAACAATAGGGAATAAACCCTGAGTATGGAATTACTCAGCAAGTCTTACCCGACTAAAAAAAGACTCTCAAGGGTATGCTGGTTATAAGGGAGTCAAGGTAAGGTATCTCAAAGATCAAAGACTCTATTTTGCGTAAATGCTTACTAAAAGTGGATCCTTAAAAATCCAGTTTTATTTTTAGGTTAGGTAAAATTACCTGCATCTAGAGTTCTTTCTAACCTAGTTCAATCACTTCACCTGTACTAGCCAATTTCTTAACAAGTCCTTCCTCTTTACTGGAATTCTACGTATAGGTCAGTGGCCAAGTCTCCATAACCGCGGAGGTACGGCGATCCGAATCGATTATACTCAGCTGAGGATCTCCGATCACACGACATATGTATCACTTAACCCTTGCATATGTCAACTCGCCACCGGGGTTCTTAAGACCAGATCAGGTTCACGCGAACCGAGAGCACAGATACACCACCGTCCAGCCTCTTGCCACGGGGGGTACACGCTACTCTCGCCTCCGCTCCATGCCCATTCCGTGTTATCTTATTCTGGCCTTAGTCTGCCCGAGGCAAGGCTTACCCATGATGAGGCATGTGACCAGTTAAAGGGTCCTCGGTCAGCAGGCCTACATCGAGACGGTCCTTAATCGACTCAGACGGAGACACTACACCGAGACTCCTTTCTCGTGCAAGTCACCCGCCCAGTCTCAGCTTAATCATTTCAAACCCAACGTTTGGTACCTGGCAGAGGTACATCTTTTCCGATGTTGAACCCATCACGGCCATGATGGATCCACCATCAAGTTTTATTTTCGAAAACATCCCACCCACTTTTTGACACATCATATTTTGTAAAAACAAAACATTTTGTTTTTCTAAAGCAAGGCTAAGCATCAAAAACCTTTTGTAAAACGGTGATCAAGGAAGGTAATCAAATTCAAGGAAGGTAATGCAGGAATTGTTTAAACAATCAACTCCTATTACCTAATGCATCAAGCAAGTGAAAAAGATCTTTAAATCACAAGGTGGTGGCAAATGCACCGGGGCTTGCCTTCATTGATAGGTGAGTCAGGCTCGGACCCAGAGATATCAAGGTAGAAACAGTTTTCTGCCTGAGATTCCGAAGGTGGTGGTGATGTCTTCTCTTCAGTTACTTCGATTTCTTCTTCGTTTTCTAAAGATAACCATATATATGTATATAAGAATGTATGCCATGAAATGCTCATGAGAGTGCAAAGATAATAAAAATTTATTATCTAAGGTTCTTGAATACAATTTTCCTTCACGGTTCTCTAAGAACTTAGGGTTTCCGGAGTCAGTAAAGGAATTCAAAGGGCAGGGTGGGGGTTTTGGGTTCTAGTTATCAAACAAGGTCCAAATTAAACCAAACTCTACCCAAGGCTTCTAAATAATGAGTAGAGCTCATATAAAAAGTTTGGGAATTTTTGGAATGATTATCTATTTTCTAAAAAATCCAGAACTAATGTTTTAAGCTACTTTAAATACTCCAAAATTCCTTATTTAATCTAAAAATCAGAAAACTATTTTTATTAAATACTACAGGAAATTAGGGATCTAAGAAAATTGATCTCATATTTTTAGGATTTTTCTACAATTTATGACAGATTTCTAAAGCTTGCTAGTAAAAGAAAAAGAAAATTAATGAACAGTCTCGGGCCGAAAGCAGCACGAGCCGGCCCAACTAAGACAGAAACACACGTGCGACCGCGCGCGCTGGCGGCTTTACAGAAAGGTCCCCGGCTTACTGACCAATCCGAAGTGGGTTCAATCACTATTGCATGAGTCGCTGACGGTTTGCAGAAACGCCCCCGAACTTCTATTTCTTCGCAGAATGGGGTCCCCGACGACGGCGAACGCGGCCGAGCTCCGGTGAGCTCCTGGACCAGCTGAATGGGGCAACGACTGGGATTCCCGAGCGGCTAACACTGAATTGGACCTTCCCCGAACCATTCCCCTAACCTAATTTCATCAAGGACCACATGGCTTGCTCTGGCCACGGTGACCGAGGATGTTGCGGACAGATGAGTGCGTTCCCGGTGATCTAAGGCTACTCAGTGCAATTGAGTGGGTCGATGGGCATCACGGGTATATGAGAGCACTCAAACGAGGGAGAAGGCGGCATGAACTGACCTGAACGATGCTGGCCACGACGAGCTCGGTTCTTGCGGTGCGGCGGACCGATTTGGGGGAAAACAGCGATTCTCCGGCTGGGGGGGCTAATTGGGGACGGGATTGGTTGCTATGGCTTCGCGATGACAGAAGCCTAAGAGTCTTTTTTCACGGATTAAGCTCGTTACGAGAAACGATCTAGCACCGTGAAGGGGCTACTGTTGGGACTATGCTTCGTCGCCGAAGGTCTTGAAGGGAGAAACAGCTTCGGCTGAAGTTGTCCGCATGTGTTGGGGGCTTGTTCTCAAATGCTAAGAGTTAAGAACAAGGCAACACAGAAAATGTTAAATATTAAGGTCCTTCGTCCTCCATTTCATTATATCCCTTCGGGACATAAGGAACTTCGGACGAAGGTTACGAAGAACGCACCTTCGTAAACATAATAACGTAGAATGAAGCATTCATATAAATCATGAGGTATAAAATGGACATTCAAATGTTAACATAGAATCATTTCCATTTCTATTAATACGAATGAATATAAATGACAGATGTACCTTCGGTCTTGAGGAAGGCAGGAGTACAAGTGTGATGCGAAGGCAAATGACAGGTTCGTGTGAACAGTGCAGAGGTACTGTTTATCTATTTATAGGCACAGGTCGCAGCCTGTGACAAATTACAATTATGCCCCTTACAAATGTTTACAACATTGACTCAGACCTATATGAATAAAAAGGTCATTCTATCTCTATGTCGGTTTAAAACGTCGAAGCTCCATGAAAAGGAACCTTCGGCTATCTCTTGGAGACGACTTCAGCCGAAGCTGCTTCTTCGTGTGAGACCTTCGGCGCACCGAAGCACGACCCCAACAGTAGCCCCTTTCGCGGTGCTAGATCGTTTTTCGTAACGAGCTTGACCCGTGAAAAAAGAGCCTCTTCAGCTTCGGGAAGCCGAAGGTCCAAAAAACACCTTCCCTGAGCTCGTTGCGGAGAAACGATCCGGCTTCCGAGCACGTACCAGGCCCACCTTGCAGAGTACTGTTTGATCTTTGCGGTCCACTGCACAGCGAGTACAAGTGACCGCCCGTTTGGTGTAAAAATCTTGTCGCTTCGCCTTCTTACCTGCAGCACTATATAAACAAACGGGTAGGTGTGAAGTTACCACAGCATTCATTGCTATTTGCACTGTTTTGCTGCCAAAATTTTCCACCATAGCCGAAGCTTGACTCTCAGAATCGAACGAAGGTCCGTCTCGACGCTTGCTTCGTCAGAAAGGAGAGCTTCGGAGAAAAGAAAAAAGAAAAACGTTTCTGACCTCCCCAAACTCAGAATCACATGGCACGAGTGCGATCTACTGCCAAAGTTGTACGTGAGGGAGACGAAGCCGAAGGTTCGGACACTGTGCCCATCTCCGAAGCGATGCAGCGCTCCGGTCTAGTGACTGCGGAAGAAAGGCCTGCTGCCGAAGCAAACCCGACAACAGCCGAAGAAGAAGAAGAAAACATTGATGGGACTGACTCCGAAGATGACTACCACATTGCCATGCCCAGCAAGCCCAGTCACCTGGATTTTGGGAAATCAACTGTCTCAAAAGCTGATCTTTCGAAGATGGTGAAAGCAGGTTATTTCAATGAAGATCAGAAGAAGGTACTCCGCTTCGGGGGAGAAGAAACCACCCCGAAGCCAGGGAAGGATGAGATTGTTATCTTCAAAAGCTTTTTAAAGGCTGGGCTGAGATTTCCTCTGCACAATATTATTGCAGAGATATTGAGGAGGTTTGGTATCTACTTTCATCAATTGACTCCTAACGCCATCGTTAGGCTCAATGTTTATATCTGGGCCCTTCGAAGCCAGGCCGTGGAACCGTTTGCTGACAGCTTCTGCCGAGTTCACGAATTACACTACCAAACAAAGGCCAGAAAAGATGGGCTACATGATAATTTCGGTTGCTATAATTTTGCCTACCGGAAGACAACAAAATGTCCTGTCATCAGCTACCGAAGCAAATGGCCAGCAGGCTGGAAATCTGAGTGGTTTTATGTGAAAGTTGACGAAGACAGAGAAAAATTGGTACAAAGCCCTTTGGAGTTAATCTTCGGAGAGACGAGGCCACGATGCCGCATCGGCGATCTAAAAGGTCCCACCTGGGCTGCTCTGGGTGAATTTGAAATCATTTCAAAACATATTGGCACCAGGGATTTAGTTCAGGAATTTTTGGCATTCAGAGTTTTCCCTACTCTAAAAGAGTGGGAAATGCCGAAGCTGAAGGGAGAAAAGAAGAAGGGGGAGCTTGTCCGTCTGCCCTATCACTTTAAATTCAAGAAGTACTTTAAGAAACCCTGCAAAGAGTGGTTAGACACAGTTGAGACAATGTGCAATGAAATCTTGGGGAATTACTCCAAAAAAGAGGATCAATTAATGACAGCGGCCTTCGGCGCCCGACCGAAGCGAAGGCTGAACCGAGTATTCGATGCCCTGGGCTTCGAGTACCCAGACTATGAGCAGTTGAACAAGGGTGCCGAGGGCCACAAAAGAAAAAGAGTGGCCGAAAGTCTGACCAAGGATGAAGAGCAACCAGCAGCAGAGAAGAAGATTCCCAAGAAAAGGAAAATATCAACTCCGAAACGGAAAATATCCGAAGAAGAGGGGACACCCACACCACCTTCTACCAGCGACGTGGAAGAAATTTTAAAGGTAATGACTGAACCCATGCCCGCGAAGCTAAGTCCATTAGGGCTCCATCTGACGAAGCTTTTTCAAAAGGTGGACGAGCCGGATCAGACGAAGATAAGCAAACCCAAGCGGCAAAGAATCATTACGGTAACTGAAGTTATCGATAAGACGCCGCCAAGGGCGTCAGTTCAGAAAACAGCAGCTGCCGAAAGCACCAAAAACGTCGAAGTCGCACCTTCGGAGGTCGCGGCTACCGAAGCCGCTACAGCCGAAGGTGTCAATTTAGAAACAACCATTGAGGATATTAACAAAATTTTGAAAGACATAGATACAGAAGAAGCTGGTGTTGCTACTGAAAAATCCATGGCCACAGTGCCTGAAAAAGGAAAAGAAATAGCCGAAGATACTTCGGATGACGAAGCCTACTCCTTTCAGAATTTAATTGGACAAAAACTGACGAAGGACGAAATAGAAGAACTTAAAGACTATGCCAAATCTTGCGGCTACAAGTCAGGTGCCCTCCTATTTGGAGGTGTAGACGATGAAAAACTAGGCTGCATTCGAGACCAGACTGGTGCTAAGGTAATCGGTACTCTATCAAAGAGTATCGGTTTTCCGAAGCTAGAGACAGACATCAGCCGCTACCGACGACAGCATATCGTCGGCAGCTTATTTTACTCCAACTTCAAGGTAAACAACCTTTTCTCTGGTTTTTATTGCTGTTAATAATGAAAATATTACTAACATAAGTTGTTTCTGTACAGAGCATGCTACTGAGCAAAGCTCTGAAGATGCAACAAGACTTGGAGGACAAAAAGCACGAAGCTGTAATTGAAAACTTAGAAAGCAAAATAAAAGAGCAATCTGCCATCATTGAAAAGAAAGACTTCGAGCTCCAATCGACCGAAGGCTTACTGGCTGAGACTGAGGCTAAATTATCAGAGTTGAATTCGAAGCTTATCAATCAATCAAAACAATTCGACCAGGAGAAGCTAGAACTGAATTCGAAGCTTAAAGCCGAAGTCCAGACCAGCTCAGAGTTGAAGAAAACATTAACAAGCCTTCAAGACAAATGCTTGAACTTTGGCAATAATTGCATTGGACGATTAAAGAAGATATTTCACTCTGTTGGAGCCAGCAGCGGGAAATTTAACCCTTCAGCAGAAAATTTACCCCAGGCCTTCGATCATATCGAAGCTGAAATCGAAGAGCTTGACGAAGTTATAGCCGGGCACGGCGACTTCTGTGCCTGGGTAGCTTCTCGGGGTACCGCTGCTGCATTTCTGAAGGCCGGCTGCGAACATGGAAAAATTGTCAACAGGCCCAACTTCACCTTATCTCCATCAATCCTGGATGATATGCCTGACCTCGCCCGAAGTATCTCCAATAGATTTATAAAAATGATATGGACAAAAGGCGGGCGGGAGAAGGCTGGAGATGAAGCCCGAAGTCATCTTGAACCAGTAAGAAATGATATTTCGTACTTACCTTTTCCTTTGGGCTTGATTTTTACTTACGATTCCTTGATTCATGCAGGATGACGAAGGTGAAGATGATGCCTAAGATATGTCGCCGAAGCTGTCGCCGAAGCTGAAGCTTAATGAAGATTAGTAGAAGTGTGCTATAGAAAAACTCAGGATATTTTTGTAACAACTCTTGTAAATAGAATTAAACTGTTCTTCAAGGAACTTTGTACATACCTTGTAATATATTCTTACCCTTCGATTGAGGCGCTTTGATGTGGACGAAATCAGTATTTTGAGCCGAAGGCGAAAAAACACCTTCCCTTCTTTTCGTACACAACGAAGCATAAAAACAATTCTTCTTTTTGCCGAGCAACGAAACTTTTCTCTTTTGTACACAACATAGCATAACAAATCATAAAAACGCACTTCTCCGAAGCTTTTCTTTTACATAACGAATCATAAAAAACCACTTCTCCGAAGCTTTTTGCCGAAGCAGCCACTTGGGAACACAAATGCTATGAATGAATGCTTATGCATGCAAATGTTATGATGTAATGTAATGCACGAATGAATGTCCGAAGCATATGTCCGAAGCCACATTGTCAGCCATTACTTAGAAACAACCACACATTAGCTCTGCATTCCCTTAGGAACGACTTTGGAGCCTCTTCGCCTTTTACTTAGGCAGTATCAGCGTTGACTTTTCGCTGTAAGCTCTGCATCCCCTTAGGGACGTCTTTGGAGCTTCTTCGCCTTTTACTTTCGGCGGAATCAGCGTTGACTTTTCGCTGTAAGCTCTGCATCCCCTTAGGGACGTCTTTGGAGCTTCTTCGCCTTTTACTTTCGGCGGAATCAGCGTTGACTTTTCGCTGTAAGCTCTGCATCCCCTTAGGGACGTCTTCGGAGCTTTTTTCTCTTTTTCAGTTTCGGCACTCGATGGTGCGCTCTCAGCTTTTACATTTACATTCTTTGGGGGATTTTGCTCTTATAAAACTAAAAAAGGAAAATTACATATGATGGCCCCATTAAAAACCTTTCTCCCCCTTTAGAAAGGAAAAGGGTGCCATGAAAAAGAAAAGAAAAGACAAAATTACATCAAGTTATACATAAAACCGCCGAAGCTCATCCGCATTCCAAGATCTTGGAATTTCATTGCCATCCATGTCCTTCAGTCTGTACGAACCAAGCCTTGACGAAGATGCTACTAAGAAAGGCCCTTCCCATTTCAGTTGCAGCTTGCCTACTGTATCCGGGTTGGCCACTCTCCGAAGCACCAAATGTCCTGGCTCAATATTTTTTAGCCGGACTTTTCTATCTCGCCATTTGATTGTTTCAGCCTGGTATTTGTTGATATTTTCCACGGCCTGAAGCCTAATCCCTTCTAAGGCATCTTTTTCCACAAGACAAGTATCTTCGGCACCTGATTCTGCCGAAGCTACCACTCTTATTGATCCAGCTTTAGCTTCTTCTGGAGTTATCGCTTCGTCACCGAATAACAACTTGAATGGAGTAAAGCCTGTAGACCTTGATGTTGTTGTATTGTGGCTCCACACCACTTTGGTCAACTGATCTGGCCATTTTCCCCTTGGTTGATTAAAAATTAGCTTCATTATTCCTGTCATTATGATGCCGTTGGCCCTTTCAACAAGCCCATTCGACTCCGGATGCCTGACTGATGCAAAGTGGATCTTCGTGCCAATTTGGTCACAGAAATTTCTGAAATCTTCGGAGTCGAACTGTGTTCCATTATCTACAGTGATGGCCTTCGGCACTCCGAAGCGACAGACAATATTCTGCCAGAAAAATTTTTGGACAGTGGCCGAAGTTATTGTGGCTAATGGCTTCGCCTCAATCCACTTAGAAAAATACTCCACAGCCACTATAACATATTTCAGATTGCCTTGAGCCAGTGGTAATGGACCCAGCAAATCGAGGCCCCACCTTTGCAATGGCCAGATTGGTTGTATCAGCTGTGTCAAAGACGAAGGTTGCTTTTGATCTCTTGCACATTTTTGACAACCTTCGCACTTTTGAACTAACTCCGCTGCATCCGAAGCTGCCTTCGGCCAATAAAATCCTTGGCGGAACACTTTTCCAAGTAACGGCCTGGATCCGATGTGGGATCCGCACAGGCCTGCATGTATCTCCTTCATCAACTCTATACCTTCGGCCCTAGACAAGCACTTGAGCAGCGGGGCACAAACTCCATGCTTGTATAATTCCCCTTCTATCATGACATAAGGACGAGCTCTTGCCTCTATCCTTTTATTATAAGCTTCGTCATCTGATAAGAAGTTACCCTGAAGGTAAGAGATTATTTCAGTTCTCCAATCTTCACTGTACACAGGAGAAATGTTAAGGACTGCTCTTTCAAGTAGCTCCACTGAAGGTGCCTTTATTGTTTCGAAGAACACATCCGAAGGTAGCGGCAGCCCATGTGCTGCAGACTTGGCCAACAAATCAGCATGCTCATTTTGTCCTCGAGGGATATTCTTAACAGAAAATCCTTCGAAGGAAGCTTCGATCCTCCGAACCGTGTCTAGGTATTTTTCAAGCTTCGGGTCTTTAGCCTTGCAACTTTTGTCAATATGACCCGAAACAACCTGAGAATCAGTTTTAAGGATCGCCCTTCTGATCCCCATTGCCTTTAGTTTCCGAAGACCCAGGAGCAAGGCTTCGTACTCAGCGATATTATTTGTGCAGCTGAAGTCAAGTCTTGCTGCATAGCAAGTTTTAACTTTTGATGGAGAGACCAACACAGCAGCTGCACCTGCTCCGAAGGTTCCCCAAGAGCCATCACAAAACACTGTCCATGCTTCGGCATCTTTATTCGCTTCTTCGTCCTGAGCCCCTGGCGTCCAGTCGGCAATGAAATCTGCCAATGCTTGAGACTGAATTGAGGATCTATGCACATAATCAATGTAAAATTCATTGAGTTCCGCAGCCCATTTTCCAATACGCCCGGTAGCTTCTCTATTCCTCATGATGTCCTTCAACGGCTGCGAAGAAGGAACAATAATGTTGAATGCCTGAAAGTAATGCCGAAGCTTCCTGGATGCCATTAAAACGGCATACAACACCTTCTCCAGCTCTGTATAATTTTTCTTTGAGACACTGAGAACCTCAGACACAAAATATACTGGGACCTGCTTCTTGACTTGTCCATCAAACTTCTCCTGGACAAGCGCCGCACTTACTGCTGAGTGCGAAGCTGCCACATACAACAACAGAGGAGCCCCTGGCATTGGTGGAGTTAATGTTGTGAGATCTATTAAGTATTGCTTCAGCTCTTCGAAGGCTTTTTGTTGACTTGGGCCCCATTGAAAGACTTCAGCTGACTTCAGCACCTCGAAGAATGGTAAGTTTCTTTCTGCTGATCTGGATATAAATCTGTTGAGAGATGCCAGCCTTCCTGTCAATCTTTGGGCCCCCTTTCTTGTGGTTGGTGGCTCCATTCGAAGTATAGCTTCGATTTTATTTGGATTAGCTTCGATTCCCTTTGTTGAAACCAAGCATCCAAGAAATTTGCCCTTCTTCACTCCGAAGACACATTTTTCTGGATTCAGCTTCAGACCAGCCTGTCTGAAGCTGGCGAAGGTCTCCTGCAGATCAGCAATATGATTTTCTTGCTTCGTGCTTTTTACAATGATGTCATCGACATAAGTCAGCACATTTCTGCCTATCTGAGATTGGAGAACCTTCGCAGTCATTCTGCTGAAACTCCCTCCAGCATTCTTGAGCCCCTCAGGCATCCGAAGATAGCAATATGTACCACTTGGGGTGATGAAACTAGTCTTCGGCTCATCTTCCTTCTTCATCCAGATTTGATGATAGCCTGAGTAGCAGTCCAGGAGACTCATGAGCTCCGAAGAAGCTGCTGCGTCAACTAAAGAATCTATCCTTGGCAGCGGGAATTCATCCTTCGGACAAGCCTTGTTGAGATCTGTGAAATCAATACACATTCTCCACTTGCCATTGGCCTTCTTCACCATAACGGTGTTAGCTAACCACTCTGGATACTTCACTTCTCTGATAACTCCTGCACTGAGGAGTCTTTTTACTTCATTGCGAGCCCCTTCGGCCTTGTCATCAGACATTTTCCGAAGCCTCTGCTTTCGGGGTCTGAAGGATGGGTCAACATTGAGCGAATGTTCAATAACATCCCGATTCACTCCACAAAGATCATTGGCTGACCATGCAAAAACATCTTTGTTGTTGAATAAAAACCTTATCAAGGTTTTCTCCTGGCCTTCAGATAGTTGCGAGCCCAGCAGCACCTTCTGCTCTGCTATGTCTTCACACAATAACATGGGCTTCGGCTGGTCTGCTGAAGCTGCCTTCTCCCTCCTGAATTTGTACTGTTCACAAGCTTCAGCTCCATCTATGTTATGGATTGCCTTAGAGTCGGTCCAGCTTCCTTCGGCCCTTCTAGCAGCTTCCTGGCTTCCATGAATAGCAATAGGTCCTTGGTCCGAAGGTATCTTCATGCAGAGATAAGCTGGGTGAAGAATTGCTTCGAAAGCATTAAGAGTTCCGCGACCAATGATAGCATTATAAGGATATTCCATGTCAACAATATCAAACACAATTTGCTCAGTCCTTGTGTTGTTAACAAACCCGAAGGTTACCGGCATGGTAATCTTCCCAAGTGCCACAATCTGCCGCCCTCCGAAGCCACAAAGAGGGTGCGTAGCATCATGAATCTTGTCTTCGGGCTCTTGCATTTGTCTGAAGGCTTTAGCAAATATAATGTCAGCTGCACTGCCTGTGTCAACTAGGACATTGTGGACCAGAAATCCTTTGATCACGCAAGAGATAACCATGGCATCATTGTGGGGATAATCCTTAAGCTGAAGATCTTCCTGAGAGAAGGTAACTGGAATATGGGACCATTTTGACTTGATGAAGGGTCCCTGCACTCCAACATGCTGCACCCTTCTCTGAGCCTCCTTCTTCTGCTTCTTGTTAGCCGGCTCTGAGCAAGAACCGCCTGTTATCGGGAGCACCAGCTTCGAAGCCGAAGCAGCTCCAGCTTGGTTGTTGAACGAAGCCATTAGCTCAGAAAAGTGGAAGTGAGTTCACCGGAGGTGGGCGCCAATGTTGGGGGCTTGTTCTCAAATGCTAAGAGTTAAGAACAAGGCAACACAGAAAATGTTAAATATTAAGGTCCTTCGTCCTCCATTTCATTATATCCCTTCGGGACATAAGGAACTTCGGACGAAGGTTACGAAGAACGCACCTTCGTAAACATAATAACGTAGAATGAAGCATTCATATAAATCATGAGGTATAAAATGGACATTCAAATGTTAACATAGAATCATTTCCATTTCTATTAATACGAATGAATATAAATGACAGATGTACCTTCGGTCTTGAGGAAGGCAGGAGTACAAGTGTGATGCGAAGGCAAATGACAGGTTCGTGTGAACAGTGCAGAGGTACTGTTCATCTATTTATAGGCACAGGTCGCAGCCTGTGACAAATTACAATTATGCCCCTTACAAATGTTTACAACATTGACTCAGACCTATATGAATAAAAAGGTCATTCTATCTCTATGTCGGTTTAAAACGCCGAAGCTCCATGAAAAGGAACCTTCGGCTATCTCTTGGAGACGACTTCAGCCGAAGCTGCTTCTTCGTGTGAGACCTTCGGCGCACCGAAGCACGACCCCAACAGCATGTAATGACCGAAGGTTCCTTTTCAAGAAGCTTCGGTATTACAAACCGACTTAAGAGTAGAATGACCTTTTAGTCTATAAATGTTTGAGTCGCTGTTGCAATCCCTTACGAAGGGCATAATTGTAATTCCTCACAGGCTGTGTCCCGAGCCTATAAATAGTGAACAGTACTCCTCTACTGTTCACGCATTCTTGTATTGACAATCGCATCATTCGGGAATCAATCTTTGTCGAGGCAAAGCATTTGAGAACAAGTCCCCAACATTACTGTTGGGACTATGCTTCGTCACCGAAGGTCTTGAAGGGAGAAACAGCTTCGGCTGAAGTTGTCCGCATGTAATGACCGAAGGTTCCTTTTCAAGAAGCTTCGGTATTACAAACCGACTTAAGAGTAGAATGACCTTTTAGTCTATAAATGTTTGAGTCGCTGTTGCAATCCCTTACGAAGGGCATACTTGTAATTCCTCACAGGCTGTGTCCCGAGCCTATAAATAGTGAACAGTACTCCTCTACTGTTCACGCATTCTTGTATTGACAATCGCATCATTCGGGAATCAATCTTTGTCGAGGCAAAGCATTTGAGAACAAGTCCCCAACATTGGCGCCCACCGTGGGGCAACTCACTTCCACTTTTTGAGCTGATGGCTTCGTTCAACGATCAAATTGGAGCTGCTTCGGCCCCGAAGCTGGTGCTCCCGATAACAGGAGGTTCATGCTCAGAACCAGCCAACAAAAAGCAGAAGAAAGAAGCATAGAGAAGGGTACAGCATGTTGGGGTGCAAGGACCCTTCATCAAGTCAAGATGGTCCCACATTCCAATTACCTTCTCCCAAGAGGATCTTCAACTCAAGGATTACCCACACAATGATGCTATGGTTATCTCTTGTGTGATCAAAGGATTTCTGGTCCATAATGTCTTGGTTGACACAGGCAGCGCAGCTGATATCATATTTGCTAAAGCTTTCAGACAAATGCAAGAGCCCGAAGACAAGATCCATGATGCTACACACCCTCTCTGTGGCTTTGGAGGAAGACAGATTGTAGCACTGGGCAAGATCACCATGCCAGTGACCTTCGGATTCATCAACAACACCAGAACTGAGCAAGTTGTGTTTGACATTGTTGATATGGAATATCCTTACAATGCAATTATTGGTCGTGGCACCCTCAATGCTTTCGAAGCAATTCTTCACCCTGCTTATCTTTGCATGAAAATACCTTCGGATCAAGGACCCATTGCTATTCATGGAAGTCAGGAAGCTACCAGAAGGGCCGAAGGAAATTGGACTGACTCAAAAGCAATCCATAATATAGATGGAGCTGAAGCTTGTGAACAGTACAAATTCAGAAGGGAGAAAGCAGCTTCGGCAGATCAGCCGAAGCCCATGCTCTTATGTGAGGACATAGCAGAGCAGAAGGTGCTGTTGGGCTCCCAATTATCCGAAGAGCAGGAGAAAACCTTGATAAGGTTTTTGTTCAACAACAAAGATGTTTTTGCATGGTCAGCTAATGATCTTTGCGGAGTTAACAGGGATGTTATTGAACACTCGCTCAATGTTGACCCATCCTTCAGACCCAGAAAGCAGAGGCTTCGGAAAATGTCTGATGACAAGGCTGAAGGGGCTCGGAATGAAGTCAAAAGACTCCTCAGTGCAGGAGTTATCAGAGAAGTAAAGTACCCAGAATGGCTAGCCAACACTGTTATGGTAAAGAAGGCCAATGGCAAGTGGCGAATGTGTATTGATTTTACGGATCTCAACAAGGCCTGTTCGAAGGACGAATTCCCATTGCCAAGAATAGACTCCTTAGTTGATGCAGCAGCTTCATCAGAGCTTATGAGTCTTTTAGATTGTTATTCAGGCTATCATCAAATTTGGATGAAGAAGGAGGATGAACCGAAGACTAGTTTCATAACCCCTAGTGGAACACATTGTTATCTTCGGATGCCTGAGGGGCTCAAGAACGCTGGAGGAAGTTTCAGCAGAATGACTTCGAAGGTTCTTCAGTCTCAGATAGGCAGAAATGTGCTAACTTACGTTGATGATATCATTGTGAAAAGCACGAAACAAGAAAATCACATTGCTGATTTACAGGAGACCTTCTCCAGTTTTAGACAAGCTGGTCTAAAGCTGAATCCAGAAAAATGTGTCTTTGGAGTAAAGAAGGGGAAATTTCTTGGATGCTTGGTTTCAACAAAGGGAATTGAAGCTAACCCAAGTAAAATTGAAGCTATACTTCGAATGGAGCCACCAAATACAAAAAAGGGAGCCCAAAGATTGACGGGGAGGCTGGCATCTCTCAATAGATTCATATCCAGATCAGCAGAGAGAAATTTACCGTTCTTCGAAGTGCTGAAATCAGCCGAAGTCTTTCAATGGGGACCAAGTCAACAGAAAGCCTTCGAGGAACTGAAGCAATATTTGATAGATCTAACAACATTAACTCCACCAACACTAGGGGCTCCTTTGTTATTATATGTGGCAGCTTCGCACTCAGCGGTAAGTGCAGCACTTGTCCAGGAAAAGCTTGATGGCCAAGTCAAGAAGCAGGTCCCAGTATATTTTGTATCTGAGGTTCTTAGTGTATCAAAGAAAAACAACATAGAATTGGAGAAGGTGTTATATGCTGTTTTGATGGCATCCAGGAAGCTTCGGCATTATTTTCAAGCATACAATATTGTTGTTCCTTCTTCGCAACCGTTGAAGGATATTATGAGAAATAGAGAAGCTACTGGACGAATTGGAAAATGGGCTGCAGAGCTCAATGAATTTTGCATTGATTATGTGCATAGATCTTCGATCCAGTCTCAAGCATTAGCAGACTTCATTGCCGACTGGACGCCAGGGGCTCAGGATGAAGAAACAAATAAAGATGCCGAAGTATGGACAGTGTTTTGCGATGGGTCTTGGGGAACCTTCGAAGCAGGAGCAGCTGCTGTATTGGTCTCACCATCCAAAGTTAAAACTTGTTATGCGGCAAGACTTGATTTTAGTTGCACAAACAATATTACTGAGTACGAAGCCTTGCTTTTGGGTCTTCAGAAGTTAAAAGCAATGGGAATCAGAAGGGCCATTCTCAAAACTGATTCCCAGGTTGTTTCGGGTCATATCGACAAGAGTTGTAAGGCTAAAGATCCGAAGCTCGAAAAATATCTAGACACGGTCCGAAGGATTGAAGCTTCCTTTGAAGGATTTTCTGTTCAAAATATTCCTCGAGGAAAAAATGAGTATGCTGATTTGCTAGCTAAGTCAGCAGCACAGGGGCTGCCTTTACCTTCGGATGTGTTCTTCGAAACAATAAAAGCACCTTCAGTGGAGCTTCTTGAAAGAGCAGTCCTCAATATATCTCTTGTTTATAGTGAAGACTGGAGAACTGAGATCATCTCTTACCTTCAGGATAACATCCTTTCAGATGACGAAACTTATAACAGGAGGATAGAGGCAAGAGCACGTCCATATGTCATGATAAAAGGGGAGTTGTACAAGCATGGAGTTTGTGCTCCATTACTCAAGTGTTTATCCAGAGCCGAAGGCATAGAATTGATGAAAGAAATACATGCAGGCCTGTGTGGATCTCACATTGGATCTAGGTCGTTACTTGGAAAAGTTTTTCGTCAAGGGTTTTACTGGCCGAAGGCAGCTTCGGATGCAGCGGAATTAGTTCAAAAGTGCGAAGGTTGTCAGAAATGTGCAAGAGATCAAAAACAACCTTCGTCTCTAACTCAGCTGATACAACCCACCTGGCCATTGCAAAGGTGGGGCCCTGACTTGTTAGGTCCGTTACCACCGGCCCAAGGAAACTTAAGATATGTTGTAGTGGCCGTGGAATATTTTTCTAAATGGATTGAGGCAAAGCCTTTAGCCACAATAACTTCGGCCACCATTCAAAAGTTTTTCTGGCAGAATATTGTTTGTCGTTTCGGAGTACCAAAGGCCATCACTGTAGATAATGGAACACAGTTCGACTCCGAAGATTTCAGACAATTTTGTTATCAAATTGGCACGAAGATCCATTTTGCGTCAGTTAGACATCCGGAGTCAAATGGACTTGTTGAAAGAGCCAATGGCATTATAATGACAGGAATAATGAAGTTAATCTTCAATCAACCTAGGGGAAAGTGGCCAGATCAATTAATCAAAGTGGTGTGGAGTCACAATAAAACAACATCAAGGTCAACAGGCTTTACTCCATTCAAATTATTGTTTGGTGACGAAGCAATAACTCCGGAGGAAGCTAAAACCGGATCAATAAGAGTAGTAGCTTCGGCAGAATCAGATTTCGAAGCTGATCACTCTGTAGAAAAAGATGCTATAGAAGGGGTCAGGCTTCAAGCTGTTGAGAACATCAATAAGTATCAAGCCGAAACAATCAAATGGCGTGATAGAAAGGTTCGGCTAAAGAATATTGAGCCAGGACATTTGGTACTTCGGAGAGTGGCGAACCCAGATACAGTAGGCAAGTTGCAGTTGAAATGGGAGGGACCTTTTTTGGAAGCATCTTCGTCAAGACCCGGTTCATACAGATTGAAGGATATGGACGACAACGACATTCCTAGATCTTGGAATGCGGATGAGCTTCGGCGATTTTATGTATAACTTGATGTAATTTTTTATATTTTATATTTTTCTTTTATGGCACCCTTTTCCTTTCTAAAGGGGGAGAAGGTTTTTAATGGGGCCATCACATGTAATTTCTTTTTTATTTTTACCTCTATAAGAGCAAAATCCCAGAGATGTAAGTGTAGCAACTGAGAACGCACCATCGAGTGCCAAAAAAGGAAAAAAAGGAAACAGGGAAGAAGCTCGAAAGCCGTCCCTAAGGGGATGCGGAGCACGATGAAGCTACTAAAGAAGTCGCTCCAAAGGGGGCGCAGTGTAAGTTTTCTGCTCAGAAGTCGTTCCAAAGGGAATGCAGAGCTTACAGCGAAAAATCAACGCTGATACCGCCGAAAGTAAAAGGCGAAGAAGCTCCTGAGGGAGGCTTACATCGAAAAATCAACGCTGATACCGCCGAAAGTAAAAGGCGAAGAAGCTCCTAAGGGAGGCTTACAGCGAAAAATCAACGCTGATACCGCCGAAAGTAAAAGGCGAAGAAGCTCCTAAGGGAGGCTTACAGCGAAAAGTCAACACTGATATGTGATTGTTTTTAAGGAAATAACGGTTGTGATTGCGGCTTCGGATATGTGTTTGAACATTCATTTTCACACTACATTACATCATAACATTGGCATTCATAAACATTCATCCAGGCATATGTAGGTTAACCATCATCATAGCATAAGTGGCGGCTTCGGCAAAAAGAAAAAAACTGTATTTTGTACTTCGTCGTATACGAAAAGAAGAGCTTCGGCAGAAAGGGAAACCTGTTTTTATGCTTCGCTGTGTACGAAAAGAAGGGAAGGTGTTTTTTTCGCCTTGGGCTCAAAAAGATAATTTCGTCCACATCAAAGCACCTCATACATTAATGGAAGGGTAAGAGCATATTACAAGGTATGAACAAAACTCATTAAGAACATTTTAGCCATATTTACAAAAGTTATTTCAAAAGTTTCTTGAGTTTTTCTACAGTCTATTCCTACTGATCTTCATGAGGCCTCAGATTCGGCGTCATACTCTTCAAGCATCGGTCTCGGCGACTTCGTGACCCTACATGAATTAAGTTGTGAGTCAAAACCAAGTTTGAAGGAAAAGGTAAACACAAGGTATGATTTCTTACTGGTTCAAGATGACTCCGAGCTTCGTCTCCAGCCTTTTCTCGGCCGCCTTTTGTCCATATCATCTTTACAAATCTATTAGAAATGCTTCGGGCGAGGTCAGGAATGTCATCTAAAATTGATGGTGACAGGGTGAAATTGGGCCTGTTAACAATTTTTCCATGGTCGCAGCCAGCTTTCAGAAAAGCTGCAGCAGTGCCCCGAGAAGCTACCCAGGCACAGAAGTCACCGTGCCCGGCTATAAGTTCGTCAAGCTCATCAATTTCACCCTCAATATGTTCGAAGGTCTTTTGTAAATCTTCAGTTGACGGAGTGAATTTCTCGCTGCTAGCCCCAACTGAGTGGAAGATCTTTCTCAGTCGCTCAATACATTTATTGCTAAACTCCAAACATTTGTCTTGAAGGCTTGTCAATGATTTTTTCAAATTTGAATTTTGTTGGACTTCGGCTTCAAGTTTCGCATTAAGTTCTTGCTTTTCTTGTTCAAACTGTTCAGATTGGCAGAGAAGCTTCGTATTCAATTCTGCTATTTTAGCTTCGGCTTCTGCCAATAAGCCTTTAGTTGACTGAAGCTCGAAGTCTTTCTTTTCAATAGCAGCTGAATGCTCTTTTATTTTGTTCTCTAAATTTCCAATCATAACCTCGTGTTTTTTGTCTTCCAGATCCTGCTGCATTTTCAAAGCCTTACTCAACAACATACTCTGCACATAAACAACCTTCGTTAGAAATTTTTTCATTATTAAAAAACAATAAATGTCAAGGGGAAAAGTAGTTCACCTTGAAATTGGAGTAAAATAAACTACCAACGATATGTTGTCGTCGGTAGCGGCTAATATCTGTTTCTAGCTTCGGAAAACCGATACTCTTTGATAGAGTACCGATAATCTTAGCTCCAGTCTGATCCCGGATACAGCCTAATTTTTCATCGTCAATACCTCCGAAGAGGAGTGCTCCTGGTTTATATCCGCAAGATTTGGCATATTCTTTAAGCTCTTCTATTTCGGTTTTTGACAATTCTTGTCCGGCTAAATTTTGAAACATGAAGGTTTCGTCCTCCGAAGTGTCGTCAGCTATTTCTTTTCCTTTCCCAGACACTGCGGCCATGGTCTCTTCGGCGGCAGTAGTAGCTTCTTCTGTGGCCATGTCTAGTAGTATTTTGTCGATATGTTCGATTGTGGTTTCCAAGTTCAAATTTTCGGCTGAGGTAGCTTCGGTAGCCGCGATTTCCGAAGGTGCGACTTCAACATTTGAAATTTCCTCAGCTGCTGGTGTCTTCCGAGCTGAAGCTCTCGGTGGTGTCTTGTCAATGACTTCGGTCACTGTGATGATTCTTTGTCTCTTTGTTTTAGCTGTTTTCTTCGTTTTTTCGGGCTCCTTTTCCTTCTGAAAAAATTTCGTCAGTTGAGGCCCTAATGGACTTAGCTTCACAGGCAGGGATTCAGTCATTACCTTCAAAATCTCTTCCACGTCAGTGGCAGAGCGTGATGCGAGAGTCTCTTCTTCGTCAGATACTTTTCGCTTCGGAGATGATACTTTTCTTTTCTTCAGAATACTCTTCCCTTTTGGCGGCTCTTTCTCATCTTCATTTAAAGCTTCGGCTACCCTTTTCCTTTTTCGGCCTTCGACAATTTTATTCAGTTGTTCGTAGTCAGGGTATTCAAAACCCAAGGAGTCCAGCACTCGATTCAGTCTTCGCTTCGGATGGGTACCGAAGGCCGCAATCATCAACTGATCTTCTTTTTTGGAGTAATTACCGAGTATCTCATTGCACATTACTTCAATTGTGTCCAGCCACTCTTGGCAAGGTGTTTTAAAGTATTTCTTAAACTTGTAATAGTAAGGTAACCGCACAAGCTCCCCTTTCTTCTTCTCCCCCTCTAGCTTCGGCATCTCCCATTCTTTTAAAGTAGGGAAAACCCTGAAGGCCAAGAACTCTTGAACCAGGTCCCTAGTACTGATATGCTCTGGAATAATTTTAAATTCACCCAGTGCAGCCCAAGTGGGACCTTCTAATGTCATGTGGCATCGCGGTCTTGTTTCTCCGAAGATCAATTCAAGTGGGCTTTGTACCAGCTTCTCTTTATCTTCGTCAACTTTCACATAAAACCACTCTGACTTCCAGCCTGCCGGCCATTTGCTTCGGTAGCTAATTACAGGAAACTTTGTGGTTTTCCGATAGGCAAAATTATAGCAACCAAAGTTATCATGTAATCCATCTTTTCTAGCCTTCGTCTGGTAGTGTAGTTCATGAACTCGACAAAAGCTGTCAGCAAACGGCTCAACCGCCTGGCTTCGGAGGGCCCAGATATAAACACTAAGCCTAACGATAGCGTTAGGAGTCAGCTGATGAAAGTAGATCCCAAACTCCTTCAATACATCTGCAATAATACCATGGAGGGGGAATCTCAACCCAGCCTTTAGAAAACTCTTGAAAATGACTATTTCATCCTTCTCTGGCTTCGGGGTGGTTTCTTCCCCCCTGAAGCGAAGTAGCTTCTTCTGACTCTCGCTGAAATAACCCGACTTCACCATCTTGGAGAGATCAGCCTTAGAGACAGTCGACTTGCCGAAGTCCAAGTGACTGGGCTTACTTGGCACGGCAATATGATAATCATCTTCGGGATCAGTTTCTTCAATATTTCCTTCTTCCGCTTCGGCAGTAACTTCGGGGATGGGAACAGTTTGTTCCGTCTCGGCGGTATGGATTCTTTCCGAGGTTACCAGTCCAGATCGTTGCATCACTTCGGAGATGGGAACAGTCTCCGATCCTTCAGTTTCGCCTCCCTCACGCTCAACTCTAGCGGTAGAGCGCACTCTGGCCATTTAATTCTGAATTTTGTGGGAACTAAATACTTTTTCTTCCGAAGCTTTTTCTTCTGATGAAGTAGGCTTCAAACTGGAGCTTCGTTTGATTCCGAGAGTTAACCTTCGGCTATGGTTAAAAATTTTGGCAGCAAAACAGTGCAAATAGCAATGAATGCTGTGGTAACTTCACATCTACCCATCTGTTTATATAGTGATGCAGGTAAGGAGGTGAATCGCCAGGATTTTTACACCAGGCGAGCGGCTGCTTGCACCCGCTGCAAGGTGGGACCGCTACGCGCCCGGAAACTAAATTGTTTATCGACAATGAGCTCAGGGAAGGTGTTTTTCGGACCTTCGGCTTCTCGAAGCCTAAGAGACTTTTTCATGGATTAAGCTCGTTACGAGAAACGATCTAGCACCGTGAAGGGGCTACTGTTGGGACTATGCTTCGTCGCCGAAGGTCTTGAAGGGAGAAACAGCTTCGGCTGAAGTTGTCCGCATGTAATGACCGAAGGTTCCTTTTCAAGAAGCTTCGGTATTACAAACCGACTTAAGAGTAGAATGACCTTTTAGTCTATAAATGTTTGAGTCGCTGTTGCAATCCCTTATGAAGGGCATAATTGTAATTCCTCACAGGCTGTGTCCCGAGCCTATAATTAGTGAACAGTACTCCTCTACTGTTCACGCATTCTTGTATTGACAATCGCATCATTCGGGAATCAATCTTTCTCGAGGCAAAGGTACAATTGTATTCTATACTTAAATATATCAAATCAATTTAATGTAAAAATAATGCTATTCATTTGTAATTTATTCACCTTTGACGCTTCATATTTGATATTATTTTATTCAATCTATACGAAGATTCAACCTTCGTAATTTTATTGCCTTTAACCTTCGTCCAAAGTCCATTAATCCTTAAGGGAATAATGCTTCATTGGACGAAGGGCATCAACATTTAACACTTTGTGTTGCCTTGTTCTTAACTCATAGCATTTGAGAACAAGTCCCCAACATTGGCGCCCACCGCCGGTCAACTCACTTCCACTTTTTGAGCTGATGGCTTCGTTCAACGATCAAATTGGAGCTGCTTCGGCCCCGAAGCTGGTGCTCCCGATAACAGGAGGTTCATGCTCAGAACCAGCCAACAAAAAGCAGAAGAAAGAAGCACAGAGAAGGGTACAGCATGTTGGGGTGCAAGGACCCTTCATCAAGTCAAGATGGTCTCACATTCCAATTACCTTCTCCCAAGAGGATCTTCAACTCAAGGATTACCCACACAATGATGCTATGGTTATCTCTTGTGTGATCAAAGGATTTCTGGTCCATAATGTCTTGGTTGACACAGGCAGCGCAGCTGATATCATATTTGCTAAAGCTTTCAGACAAATGCAAGAGCCCGAAGACAAGATCCATGATGCTACACACCCTCTCTGTGGCTTTGGAGGAAGACAGATTGTAGCACTGGGCAAGATCACCATGCCAGTGACCTTCGGATTCATCAACAACACCAGAACTGAGCAAGTTGTGTTTGACATTGTTGATATGGAATATCCTTACAATGCAATTATTGGTCGTGGCACCCTCAATGCTTTTGAAGCAATTCTTCACCCTGCTTATCTTTGCATGAAAATACCTTCGGATCAAGGACCCATTGCTATTCATGGAAGTCAGGAAGCTGCTAGAAGGGCCGAAGGAAATTGGACTGACTCAAAAGCAATCCATAATATAGATGGAGCTGAAGCTTGTGAACAGTACAAATTCAGAAGGGAGAAAGCAGCTTCGGCAGATCAGCCGAAGCCCATGCTCTTATGTGAGGACATAGCAGAGCAGAAGGTGCTGTTGGGCTCCCAATTATCCGAAGAGAAGGAGAAAACCTTGATAAGGTTTTTGTTCAACAACAAAGATGTTTTTGCATGGTCAGCTAATGATCTTTGCGGAGTTAACAGGGATGTTATTGAACACTCGCTCAATGTTGACCCATCCTTCAGACCCAGAAAGCAGAGGCTTCGGAAAATGTCTGATGACAAGGCTGAAGGGGCTCGGAATGAAGTCAAAAGACTCCTCAGTGTAGAAGTTATCAGAGAAGTAAAGTACCCAGAATGGCTAGCCAACACTGTTATGGTAAAGAAGGCCAATGGCAAGTGGCGAATGTGTATTGATTTTACGGATCTCAACAAGGCCTGTCCGAAGGACGAATTCCCATTGCCAAGAATAGACTCCTTAGTTGATGCAGCAGCTTCATCAGAGCTTATGAGTCTTTTAGATTGTTATTCAGGCTATCATCAAATTTGGATGAAGAAGGAGGATGAACCGAAGACCAGTTTCATAACCCCTAGTGGAACATATTGTTATCTTCGGATGCCTGAGGGGCTCAAGAACGCTGGAGGAAGTTTCAGCAGAATGACTTCGAAGGTTCTTCAGTCTCAGATAGGCAGAAATGTGCTAACTTACGTTGATGATATCATTGTGAAAAGCACGAAACAAGAAAATCACATTGCTGATTTACAGGAGACCTTCGCCAGTTTTAGACAAGCTGGTCTAAAGCTGAATCCAGAAAATTGTGTCTTCGGAGTAAAGAAGGGGAAATTTCTTGGATGCTTGGTTTCAACAAAGGGAATTGAAGCTAACCCAAGTAAAATTGAAGCTATACTTCGAATGGAGCCACCAAATACAAAAACGGGAGCCCAAAGATTGACGGGGAGGCTGGCATCTCTCAATAGATTCATATCCAGATCAGCAGAGAGAAATTTACCGTTCTTCGAAGTGCTAAAATCAGCCGAAGTCTTTCAATGGGGACCAAGTCAACAGAAAGCCTTCGAGGAACTGAAGCAATATTTGATAGATCTAACAACATTAACTCCACCAACACTAGGGGCTCCTTTGTTATTATATGTGGCAGCTTCGCACTCAGCAGTAAGTGCAGCACTTGTCCAGGAAAAGCTTGATGGCCAAGTCAAGAAGCAGGTCCCAGTATATTTTGTATCTGAGGTTCTTAGTGTATCAAAGAAAAACTACACAGAATTGGAGAAGGTGTTATATGCTGTTTTGATGGCATCCAGGAAGCTTCGGCATTATTTTCAAGCATACAATATTGTTGTTCCTTCTTCGCAACCGTTGAAGGATATTATGAGAAATAGAGAAGCTACTGGACGAATTGGAAAATGGGCTGCAGAGCTCAATGAATTTTGTATTGATTATGTGCATAGATCTTCGATCCAGTCTCAAGCGTTGGCAGACTTCATTGCCGACTGGACGCCAGGGGCTCAGGATGAAGAAACAAATAAAGATGCCGAAGTATGGACAGTGTTTTGCGATGTGTCTTGGGGAACCTTCGGAGCAGGAGCAGCTGCTGTATTTGTCTCACCATCCAAAGTTAAAACTTGTTATGCGGCAAGACTTGATTTTAGTTGCACAAACAATATTACTGAGTACGAAGCCTTGCTTTTGGGTCTTCGGAAGTTAAAAGCAATGGGAATCAGAAGGGCCATTCTCAAAACTGATTCCCAGGTTGTTTCGGGTCATATCGACAAGAGTTGTAAGGCTAAAGATCCGAAGCTCGAAAAATATCTAGACACGGTCCGAAGGATTGAAGCTTCCTTCGAAATACATGCAGATTTGCTAGCTAAGTCAGCAGCACAGGGGCTGCCTTTACCTTCGGATGTGTTCTTCGAAACAATAAAAGCACCTTCAGTGGAGCTTCTTGAAAGAGCAGTCCTCAATATATCTCCTGTTTATAGTGAAGACTGGAGAACTGAGATCATCTCTTACCTTCAGGGTAACTTCCTTTCAGATGACGAAACTTATAACAGGAGGATAGAGGCAAGAGCACGTCCATATGTCATGATAAAAGGGGAGTTGTACAAGCATGGAGTTTGTGCTCCATTACTCAAGTGTTTATCCAGAGCCAAAGGCATAGAATTGGTGAAAGAAATACATGCAGGCCTGTGTGGATCTCACATTGGATCTAGGCCGTTACTTGGAAAAGTTTTTCGTCAAGGGTTTTACTGGCCGAAGGCAGCTTCGGATGCAGCGGAATTAGTTCAAAAGTGCGAAGGTTGTCAGAAATGTGCAAGAGATAAAAAACAACCTTCGTCTCTAACTCAGCTGATACAACCCACCTGGCCATTGCAAAGGTAGGGCCTTGACTTGTTAGGTCCGTTACCACCGGCCCAAGGAAACTTAAGATATGTTGTAGTGGCCGTGGAATATTTTTCTAAATGGATTGAGGCAAAGCCTTTAGCCACAATAACTTCGGCCACCATTCAAAAGTTTTTCTGGCAGAATATTGTTTGTCGTTTCGGAGTACCAAAGGCCATCACTGTAGATAATGGAACACAGTTCGACTCCGAAGATTTCGGACAATTTTGTGATCAAATTGGCACGAAGATCCATTTTGCGTCAGTTAGACATCCGGAGTCAAATGGACTTGTTGAAAGAGCCAATGGCATTATAATGGCAGGAATAATGAAGTTAATCTTCAATCAACCTAGGGGAAAGTGGCTAGATCAATTAATCAAAGTGGTGTGGAGTCACAATACAACAACATCAAGGTCAACAGGCTTTACTCCATTCAAATTATTGTTTGGTGACGAAGCAATAACTCCGGAGGAAGCTAAAACCGGATCAATAAGAGTAGTAGCTTCGGCAGAATCAGATTTCGAAGCTGATCACTCTGTAGAAAAAGATGCTATAGAAGGGGTCAGGCTTCAAGCTGTCGAGAACATCAATAAATATCAAGCCGAAACAATCAAATGGCGTGATAGAAAGGTTCGGCTAAAGAATATTGAGCCAGGACATTTGGTACTTCGGAGAGTGGCGAACCCAGATACAGTAGGCAAGTTGCAGTTGAAATGGGAGGGACCTTTTTTGGTAGCATCTTCGTCAAGACCCGGTTCATAAAGATTGAAGGATATGGACGGCAACGACATTCCTAGATCTTGGAATGCGGATGAGCTTCGGCGATTTTATGTATAACTTGATGTAATTTTTTATATTTTTTATTTTTCTTTTATGGCACCCTTTTCCTTTCTAAAGGGGGAGAAAGGTTTTTAATGGGGCCATCACTTGTAATTTCTTTTTTATTTTTACCTCTATAAGAGCAAAATCCCCCAGAGATGTAAGTGTAGCAACTGAGAACGCACCATCGAGTGCCGAAAAAGGAAAAAAAGGAAACAGGGAAGAAGCTCGAAAGTCGTCCCTAAGGGGATGCGGAGCACGACGAAGCTACTAAAGAAGTCGCTCCAAAGGGGGCGCAGTGTAAGTTTTCTGCTCAGAAGTCGTTCCAAAGGGAATGCAGAGCTTACAGCGAAAAATCAACGCTGATACCGCCGAAAGTAAAAGGCGAAGAAGCTCCTAAGGGAGGCTTACAGCGAAAAATCAACGCTGAAACCGCCGAAAGTAAAAGGCGAAGAAGCTCCTAAGGGAGGCTTACAGCGAAAAATCAACGCTGATATGTGATTGTTTTTAAGGAAATAACGGTTGTGATTGCGGCTTCAGATATGTGTTTGAACATTCATTTGCACACTACATTACATCATAACATTTGCATTCATAAACATTCATCCAGGCATATGTAGGTTAACCATCATCATAGCATAAGTGGCGGCTTCGGCAAAAAGAAAAAAAAACTGTCTTTTGTACTTCGTCGTATACGAAAAGAAGAGCTTCGGCAGAAAGGGAAACTTGTTTTTATGCTTCGCTGTGTACGAAAAGAAGGGAAGGTGTTTTTTTTCGCCTTGGGCTCAAAAAGATAATTTCGTCCACATCAAAGCACCTCATACATTAATGGAAGGGTAAGAGCATATTACAAGGTATGAACAAAACTCATTAAGAACATTTTAGCCATATTTACAAAAGTTATTTCAAAAGTTTCTTGAGTTTTTCTACAGTCTATTCCTACTGATCTTCATGAGGCCTCAGCTTCGGCGTCATACTCTTCAAGCATCGGTCTCGGCGGCTTCGTCACCCTACATGAATTAAGTTGTGAGTCAAAACCAAGTTTGAAGGAAAAGGTAAACATAAGGTATGATTTCATACTGGTTCAAGATGACTCCGAGCTTCGTCTCTAGCCTTTTCTCGGCCGCCTTTTGTCCATATCATCTTTACAAATCTATTAGAAATGCTTCGGGCGAGGTCAGGAATGTCATCTAAAATTGATGGTGACAGGGTGAAATTGGGCCTGGTAACAATTTTTCCATGGTCCCAGCCAGCTTTCAGAAAAGCTGCAGCAGTGCCCCGAGAAGCTACCCAGGCACAGAAGTCACCGTGCCCGGCTATAACTTCGTCAAGCTCATCAATTTCACCCTCAATATGTTCGAAGGTCTTTTGTAAATCTTCAGTTGACGGAGTGAATTTCTCGCTGCTAGCCCCAACTGAGTGGAAGATCTTTCTCAGTCGCTCAATACATTTATTGCTAAACTCCAAACATTTGTCTTGAAGGCTTGTCAATGATTTTTTCAAATTTGAATTTTGTTGGACTTCGGCTTCAAGTTTCGCATTAAGTTCTTGCTTTTCTTGTTCAAACTGTTCAGATTGGCAGAGAAGCTTCGTATTCAATTCTGCTATTTTAGCTTCGGCTTCTGCCAATAAGCCTTCAGTTGACTGAAGCTCGAAGTCTTTCTTTTCAATAGCAGCTGATTGCTCTTTTATTTTGTTCTCTAAATTTCCAATCATAACCTCATGTTTTTTGTCTTCCAGATCCTGCTGCATTTTCAAAGCCTTACTCAACAACATACTCTGCACATAAACAACCTTCGTTAGAAATGTTTTCATTATTAAAAAACAATAAATGTCAAGGGGAAAAGTAGTTCACCTTGAAATTGGAGTAAAATAAACTACCAACGATATGTTGTCGTCGGTAGCAGCTAGACGACTAGGTGTCGCTTGTGAGTCTCCAAATCTTGTGGAAGACCACAAGAAAGTTTGTATTACCTACTCGTTTGAGCAAAGATTAGTGTGTGGGCTTGACCTTTGTGGTCGGCAAAGGGAGGATTAGGGTTGAAAGAGACCTGACTCTTTGTGGGCGCCTCAACGAGGAAGTAGGGCACCTTGGTGGTGTGACCGAACCTCAGGATAAATCTTGTGTCTCTTGTGTTCTTGCTCATTGTGTTGGTTTGTGTTCTTTGTTCTCTCACCATTCCGTGAAAGATTTGTTTATATCTTTTTGGTGTGTGGATTTTGAGAAGTGCACTTCTCAGATCTACTACTTTGAACCCTGTGGATCACTTAGAACATCTCATTTCCAAAGTTAACTGGGTGAATTTTGAGATCAATTCAGTTTTACGTAGTTTGCTTCTAGTTTTTGTTGAAAAAGTTTTAACTTGCCTATTCACCCCCCTCTAGGCAACTTTCAGAAATTAGTTCATATGGTCTATTCCTGTTGGTGTTTGCTTCAAGTGGTGGAAGATCGTCGTCTTCATCAGAACCTGGCTCCTCGTCAATCTGGACAGTAGTTTGTGCTTGTGTTCCCGCCTCTGAAGCTTCATTCAGAGTTGAGTTGAAAATAGCTGGCCTAATATAAGAAGGGACGAACCGGTTTCCGGATGCCAAGCTAAGCAAAATTCAGCAACACTGAGACAAATGTACATGGACAAATATTTTATAAGATTAGTTAGTAGCTTAGGATCTCTAATCCTAGTATTGTTTTCCCTCTGTCATCACTACAAAGTAGAAAATTCAACACAAAATTCAGTTATATAAAAATAATTCTTTCGTGGATAGTTGATTAGGTAAAAGTATATGTGATGTTCAAGTCTATTACTCAGTGACCCTTTCTTTTTGTTATGAGGCAAGTGAACTGTAAATCCCAGATACAAAGAATCAGATAATCAATGTCGAGAGCTTGTTGTGAAAACAAATTTTTGGTTGAATGCCGATGACATGACACCGGACCCATTGCGCGTAGTACAGAAGTAATTAAACCGTCACTCAACAACGCAATGCCATATGGTGATATAGTTGCATACTCAACCTAGATGGGTCTTCCATTGATTTTGCCTAACATTGGCCACTCAACGGAACCTTTCAAAACAGGTGGCAACCAAAGCAATGGGTGCAAATTATCCCATATTAATTATTCCTTTTATTTTTCACGAGACTCAGAACAATTAACATGAAGGAAACCATTCACCATGTGCATAAAAAGAAATGCATTTGGTTACCCTTTCTTGAGGCATGAGGTAGACAAATTGGTCTCTGCTAAAACAAATTGTGTTGAGGTTCTTCGCAATTTCAAACATCTTAGGCCATGGGTCCGAGTCAAAATCAATATACCCCTTTAGGCGTCAAATACACTGCCTTGTGTCTCTGCTAAAACAAATTGTGTTGATTAGCTACTGAGACATATAGTTGCCATGAATTGCTGAATATAACAATTGAGAATAGAAGTAACATGGCCAAAGAGCAAAACATGTAGTATCACTGCAGTTGTCCACGCATCCGCTTCTGTTCCGTAATGTTTGTGTAGCACCTCAGGAGCAACATAGTATGGACTTCCAACTAGCTCAGTGAAAACCTAACCTGCAGTTTTGGATATGAAAAATAAGATCAAGGTTTAATCCATAAACACATCAGAACAAACACGTAGAAGATAAAGCTGATCAATATGAACTGAGTTAGATAAACAACAATAAGCCCTGATGAACGTGGGTATAGCCGCATAGTACACTGTAACTCATTTAGTCATCAGATTCATATAATAAGCTATGTATACTCTGCGCAATTGATGAGGACATGTTGTATTGGTTTTGACCGGCCACTGCATGTTGCAGGGGTGCATTGTGTTTGTTATGTATTACCGGCCTATGTTTTTTTGTTGCAATTTTTTTGAATCCATTTTCTATGCAAGACCTAATCCATTTTTTATTCATAAGCCCAGTTACTTTAGTACCTACCAAATGCTGCAAATTGCCAATTTTCAAACATATATTCCTACCTAGCTAATGAAAATAAAAGGAAAAAATAGAGAATACCTTGTTAAAACCATGTCGAGCCTCTATAACAAAAGTTGAATAAAGAGATAACATCAAGTCTACAGTCTGTAATTCACGAAGCATGCATAACTACTAAGTGACATTCAGTCTCTAGAAATATGAATAAAATTGAGACACCAAAGAAACACACATTACATACATGCTTGCAAATATTTGGTTAGTGTCATGAAGCCAAAAAAACAACAATCATTGCAAATGCACACCTGTTGACAAGAGAATATAAATTAGTTCATAAGCCCTCCTTAAAATGGTAACCAACACATGAGACAAAGAAAAATGGTGATCAGAAGTTGAGTTCAGAACCAAGAGAGATTTATAAAAAATATAGCTGCAAGAAAAGAAATAGAAAATGACCAATCATTACAAACACTGTTGGAGACTTGTTCTCAAATGCTATAAGTTAAGAACAAGGCAACACAAAATGTTAAACATTAAAGACCTTCGTCCTTCGAAGCATTATTTCCCTTGGGACATAATGGTTTTCGGACGAAGGTTATGAAAGACAGACCTTCATCAATACGACACATAATAATGAAGAATGAATCATATGAAATATGAAGGATAACGTAAACAATTATGTATCATTGCCAACTCCTTTCTATATTATTATTATGGAAAGATAGAAATGATATCAAGTTACAAATGTACCTTCGGCTTGAAAGAAGGTAAAAATACAGGCGTGACGCAAAAGTAAATGCCAAGTCAGCGTGAACAGTACGGGGGCACTGTTCACCTATTTATAGGCACGGGACACAGCCCATGTAAAATTACATCCATGCCCTTTACATTTGGTAGTGATTCTATAGTAATCCACCGAGGCCTAAATAGCATTTTCATCTTTAAGTCGGTTTCCTTTTCTGCTATCATGCCGAAGCTTTCCTGCTTACAGTTTCGGCGCTGTATCAACCTTCGTATTCTTCTCTCACTTGGTGCTGATTCGAGTCCGAAGATACCTGTTCACACATTATACTCCAGAAATACTGTTAAATCATATTTTTGAGGACCTTCGGAAGCCGAAGGCCCCCAACAGTAGCCCCTTTCAATATTAATTTGTTAGAATGATAA
>JAOPSE010003083.1:0-62070 GCA_029449295.1 Zea luxurians | reverse complement strand
TCCAATCCTTCCAGTAGCTTCTCGGTTTCTTGTGGCGGAACTGCCCGAATTATTCCAACTTAAGTGCCTAAGCCCTGCCTTAGAGGCTAGACCACACTTAAATGGGAATAACCCGTCAATCCCTCGGATCTAGTCCGACACGGCCACTGACAGGATCAAGTACCACAATCTCACTCGATGGTGAGTCACAGAGCAAATGCAATAAAGCCTAAAACCATGCATGGCAGAGTATTAAATTTATTACATCACCATTGTCACCATCGGAGTTTTCGCAAAAGTAACCATCATTGTTTTGAAGTGCAGCGGAAATAAACTAACGATAAATAAATGGAGAGACGGGGAAGCCTGTCCCATCACTCCTCATGCTCCTCCTCAGCCGAGGCAGGGTCCCACTCGACAGTCCAACCCGGTGGCAGGGTGGATGGCCAAGTCACTCCAGCAACCATGTCCTCCAGAGAACCTGTAAAATTATGCCACAAGCAAGGCTGAGTATACTAATACTCAGCTAGACTTACCTGGTGTGAGGAGTCTATACTCCTCTACCTCTAGACATGCAGCTGTTTGGCTGTGGGGTTTGGTTGCCAAAAGCACTAGCTGAGTTTCTAAATCAAGATTTTAACTTTGTCAAAATTAAGTGTGACTCTCTTAAGGCTAAAAGTGTACTATCTATTCATACATAGTAGCAAGCATTTTTAGCAATCAACATCTTGTATCATCTCATCACAGTTCCACTTGTTACTCAATGCAGTACAATGGATCAAGCAGTCTCATTAGCTGCGAGAAGCAGACGATTCGAATCGAGTTTTTATCCTTGCAAGGTAAATCTAAACATACGACATGCAGGGGCACTCCGTCCCCACACACATCAACCGTCCCCATCGATTCCCTGGCAACAGATCAGGGCTCACCGCCTTGGCGTACAATGCCTCACTGACCACGACTGGCCGTCGTGCAGTGACCGCACTTGTACCCACCATAACCGGAATGGGAGACTACGTCTCAGGTCGCGTGAGGAGGTATGTCTGCGGGCAGGTTCACTCAGGTACTAGGCTTACCGATTTACCATATTTCTCGGCATATGTTTAGTACGTTCAAACGCTTGACACAGGTATCCGCACGTTAATCCTTATTTCCATTTTTCCTCGTAGACCACGTATCCCCATGGATCCGTGTCCACATACCAACACCAATGTGATATGAAAGGTGGTTACAATCAATGTCCTGACCTCGCGCGAGTGCTGGAAAAATCACTCGACTTCTACCGAGATCCTACTTAATAAAGCAGCTACTCGTCTTAGCATACTAGTATTCATCTCAATGGGGTTCCTGAGATCATGCAACTAGGGTTTCAAACAACTCCTACACTTAAGTGCACAAACAATCCTACAATCATTAAGTGTAGTAAAATAGCATAAATAACAGGTTATGCATAAAACCGGGGCTTGCCTTCCAAAGCAGTGGCAGGCAGGTCCTCTGGTGCAGGCTCTGGTGCTGGGTCTGGGGCAACTTCCTGGGCAGCTCCTTGCTCCGGCACGAGGATGTACTCTCCGTCAGCGAGATTACAGTCTATCGAATGCAATGAACATGTATGTTACAATTATGCAAGATTTAAGAACATTAAGCTACAGAAATTAAGTCAAGAATTAACTTAGGGTTCCTGGCTACGGGGTCTTCTGGTGGTACATAGAGACTTATTACCTTTTTGGGTTTAGGTTTTTCCTTTAGGATAACATGTTGGATTTGCATTGCCTTTATGGATTTTAGTGGACAAGTAATAAAGGTCTTAGGAGGACAATAAATTCCATCATCCATTTTCCTTTCCTTTACTTCCATCTAGGGTTTCTAGTAGGGGTTTGAACTATGACAGCAGTTTAAAAATTTCCAAAAATTCTGTAAAAATTACAGTGGGTTGTCACTGGCTATTCTAGCTTGTTTTAAGAATTTGAGGCTTAAGGTACAAAAGTTGGCCTTTAAACAAAAATAACAATAGTTAGGCAAAATGGGCCACTTTACACTACAAGTCTTTTATTAGAGTGGTTTCTGACCTAATGGTTATTTTTGCTGGCCTCAAACAGTGATGAAAAGCTCTTGTGCCAAAAATGACAGAGAGCCACATGATGGTTAATTAATGATGGATTTTTAAAGTTTGGTGCAAAAAGAGTGATTAGAACTAACTTGTCCTTTGAAAAATATCAAACAACAGATTTCAGATTTTTCTTAAGTTCTTATTATCAACACATTAGTTATCCTAAGGTTTGGGGAGGTTTCACCTTAGGGGTATTTTTGTAGGGTTTTTCTAAGTTATCCCCATTTTCTTCATTTAAAAGGTATCCTTCTTATCTTACACTACAACAGGGTATAATACATTTTTCCAGTGAACTATATTAACTAAGTATCTCAACAAAAATAGGGGTGCCCTTTGGTTCATTATTTATATCACTTTTTCTATTTTCCTTAAACTTAAGCATATTCTAGAATAAGGGGTTAAAACTAACTAAATGTAATGGACAGAGAAGTTTAACATTTTTAACTAGGTCAGTAGGTAGATAATAACTTCTCTAAATTTTTCCAACTCTAGTTAAATAGTGCCACCATTTTTCTTGCTATTATAAGCTTTTGGTCAAAACTGAAAATAAATCAGAACCTTATATTTTTCTCTAGTGCTTATGGGGTTTTATATTTTTCTTAGACAGGTTATATTATTTAGAGTCTGGCAAAATTAGTTTGACCAAATTTGGATAAACCAAACAGAAGTTATGGGTTTTTAAAGTTTCTGCTTAAATTTAAATCAGGTTTTATTTAAGTTTTTCTGGAAAAACAGTTTGCGCCGAGACCCCTGGGGTTAAACTGATTCAAATCTCGCAGATCTACCCTCGGGCCACTATTCATTTGAGTCTCTGACTTTTCACTTAACCCCCTGGATTCCTCTCCCTCTCACCCGGGTCCCTCCTTTAACTAAAACAGTAGCCGCGGGAAAAGAAAGGGTGGCGCGGCTTACCGGCGGCGAGGGAGGCCTGGCGAGGTGGTCAGGGGTGTTCAGGAGGTCGCGACGGTCACGTCGATGTGCGGGTCGTCGCCGGAGGTGGTCGGAGCTGCTCGGTCCACGTGCGCAGGCGGGCGAGCTCGTCGGCGGCGTGCGCTCCGGCCTATCCACGGCGGTATAGTTCAATCCAAGGGCATAGGGAGCTTCATGGAGGTCTAAGGAGTCTAACCGTGCAAGGAATCGAAGAGAGACTCACCGTGCACCTCGGTCCACGGTTGCCGGCGGTCGGGTGAAGTCGGTGAGCGTGATTCGGCTACTCCGGTGACGCAGGCCCTCGGTTCAAGCTTGAGCACGGCTTACGGCTTCACCAGGAAGCTAACTGGGGGCTTGGATCGGACGGAGGGGGCTAGAGAGGGGTTGGCCACGGTGGTGGCTTTCGGCCGGCACTGGCGGTTCGCGGGAGGACGCCGGAGGCGAGGGCTGGCTCGGGCAAGTCCGGCGAGGTACGGATGAGGTAATGGGGAAAGCAACCGAGCGCTGGGACGGGTTTTATAGGCGCGGACGCGGCCGAGGCGCCGGCTCGACCGTTTGGCGCGACGCGGGCACGCGGGGCGCGCGCGCGGGCGTGCTCTGGCGAGCTCAGAGCGCGTCGAACACGTGGCGCGTTGCTTCTGCCCGTGTTCTTCGCTCTGCTGAGCGGCCAGGCGTACGAATCTTGCCCTAGCGCCTGTGGGAGATCTCTTCCCTGCACCTAGGGCTACCTAGTTCATGTAAGTTCCAAGGGAGATGTGGCCTGGTTGAAGAGATACGGCAGCGCCAAGTCTTGTCTGTCTGCCCTGTGCAAACCGAGACAAAACCAATGCCAAGGCGTGTCAAACGGTTTTGGTTTGGGTTCAAACTTTTCCAGGGCATTCTAGGGTTCATTTGGCGCCATTTTGTTAATTGGGTCGACTGGTTTTGAAAAGGAAATCAAGGTGAACATGAGGGATCTTTGCTTAAGGGTTGGTTTTTGACTTAGGCAAAATCTAAATTCCTCCCTTGTGTTCAATCTTGGGTGATTTTTAGGACCTTTCTGAAAACTTTTTGGGGGTACTTCCTTACTATTAATTGTAGGTTATTAAGTATATTACAACTTTTATATTTGGCCCAAACCATGATCATGATGTTTACATGATCTTTTGATCATGGCTTCAATTAGGGTTATAATTACCTATGGGGGTTTTGTTCTAGGGTTTTGGGAGATCTCCACTTAGATGTGCATTACAAGCTAGGGCATGACATCCAAAATAGGTTGCACTAGATTAGGACCTTGAATTCCAAGATTGAGATACTTTGCCCACAATTCTCTATGTAACTATGGGTTAAAAGGGGTAACCCTGGGGTGGGCACCCTGAGTAACACCTAGGGTGTTACAGCCCTCCCCCCTTAAAGGAATCTCGCCCCGAGATTTCAGATAGAGTCCCTTGGAGGGATGCTTTGAAGGTGTGCTGGTGCTACTTTCCCTTTAAACTCAAGTTCCACTTTCCTAACTGCTCCTCGAATGTCATCCTCTTTGCAACTTCAGAAGGAAGCCCTTCTTAAGTTAAGTCCATAACTTAGACTATCCTTGTTATCTAAGTTTTTCTTATAATTGACTTCAAAGGGCAGGTGGGGGTGGGGTTTTGGGTTACATACCGATTCCTTTGGGTAGAAAGTCGGGGAAGCGAGAGCGTAGAAAATCCTCCGTCTCCCATGTAGCTTCTTCTGCTGAATGGTGACTCCACTGAACCTTATACATTCTGATTGATCTTGCCCGAGTTGATCTTTCCTTTTGATCCAATACCTTGACGGGTACTCTTGGTAAGACAAATCTGGTTCTATCTCAATGTCGGGCTCCGGTAGCACTTCAGTGGGTAGACGAACACATTTCCGCAGCTGAGATATATGGAACACATCGTGAACTGCTGACATATGGGGTGGCAATTCCAATTGGTAAGCTACGGGTCCACAACTTGCCTTGATCTTATAGGGTCCAATGTATCGAGGGGCCAACTTGCCCTTGATCCCGAATCTCTGGATACCCTTGGTTGGCGATATCTTAAGATAGACATGATCTCCCACCTCAAACTGTAGTGGCTTCCGTCTCTGGTCATGATAACTCTTTTGCCTGGCCTGAGCAGCTTCCAAGTTCTTCCTGATGACTCTGACCTTTTCCTCTACTTCAATTACCAAATCTGGCCCAAATATCTCCCTCTCTCCTGCTTGAGACCAATTCAGCGGGGTTCTGCATCTTCTCCCGTACAAAGCCTCAAAAGGGGCCATCCTCAGACTAGACTGATAGCTGTTATTGTAAGAAAACTCTGCCAAGGAAAGACACTTATCCCAATCCTTTCCATAGTGTAATGCACATGCTCGCAACATGTCTTCCAAAATCTGATTTACCCTTTCTGTCTGACCATCTGTTTGAGGGTGATAAGCTGAGCTCCGGATTACGTGGGTCCCGAGAGCTTCTTGCAGTTTCTCCCAAAAGCGTGCCACAAACAGTGCTCCTCTATCAGATATAATGGTCTTTGGGATGCCATGCAATCTTACTATTTGATCCACGTAAACCTCCGCGTACTTCTCTGTCTTGTGGGTGGTGTGCACTGGCAAGAAATGAGCAGTCTTGGTCAATCTGTCCACAATAACCCATATAGAATCATGGTGCCTGGAGGTATTGGGCAATCCCACTATGAAGTCCATGCAAACATCCTCCCATTTCCAAGATGGTATGGGAAGGGGTTGCAAAGGGCCTGCTGCTTTCAAATGACTAGCTTTTACCCTCTGACAAGTGTCACATTCTGAGACGTACTTGGCAATTTCCCTCTTCATCCTGGTCCACCAATAAAGAGGTCTGAGATCATGGTACATCTTGTTGCTACCAGGGTGCATGGAAAACTTGGAAAGGTGAGCTTCATCCAATATCTTCTTTCTGAGCTCAGGGTTCTTGGGAACAACCAATCGATCTTCAAACCATAAAGTTCCCTTGCTGTCCTGGCGGAAGCACTTGTATTTCTCTGCCTTCTGCTTGATCATTTCCTTGATGACCTGAACACCCTTATCCCCAAACTGTGCCTGAGCTATTTGCTCTTGCAATGTGGGCTCCACAGCAATATATTTCAATTCACCGGAAGGAACAACTTCCAGGTTCAGCTTGCACAACTCATCACACAAGGTAGTGATTCTTGCATCCATGTTCATGCAATTACATTGGGCCTTTCGGCTCAAGGCATCTGCCACAACATTGGCTTTGCCAGGATGGTAATGCATCTCCAAATCATAGTCCTTGATTAATTCCAACCATCTTCTCTGCCTCATGTTCAGATCTGCCTGAGTGAAAATGTACTTGAGGCTCTTGTGATCAGTGTAAATGTTACAGTGAGCTCCCATCAAGTAGTGTCTCCATATCTTGAGGGCATGCACTACTGCTGCCAACTCCAGATCGTGTGTCGGGTAGTTCTGCTCATGGGGTCTGAGTGCTCGGGAAGCATAAGCAATTACTCTGTTCTCTTGCATCAATACACATCCCAATCCTGTACCAGAAGCATCACAATAAACCTCAAATGGCTTGGTATTGTCGGGTTGGGCTAGCACTGGGGCTGTTGTCAATTGTTGCCTCAAGGTATGAAAAGCATCTTCACACTTTTGGTTCCACTCAAATTTGACTCCCTTCTTCAACAGTTCAGTCATTGGCTTGGCAATTCTGGAGAAATCCGGAATAAATCGTCGGTAGTATCCTGCTAATCCCAGAAAACTCCGAATCTGCTTTACCGTGGTCGGAGGTTTCCAGTCCATCACCTCTTGCACTTTCTCAGGGTCGACTGATATCCCCTCCTAAGAGATCGTGTGACCCAAGAATTTTATTTCCTTTAGCCAGAATTCACACTTAGACAGCTTAGCATACAACTGATGGTCACGAAGTCTCTGGAGCACAATATGCAGGTGTTTAGTGTGCTCAGCTTCATTCTTGGAATAAACTAGAATGTCATCAATGAAAACGACCACAAACTTGTCCAGCTCTGGCATGAACACTGAGTTCATCAAGTACATGAAATAAGCCGGGGCATTGGTCAACCCAAAAGACATCACCAGAAACTCATACAGCCCATATCTGGTAGAGAAAGCCGTCTTGGGAATGTCACTGGCACGGATCTTGATCTGATGGTAGCCTGAGCGAAGGTCTATCTTGGAGAATACCTTGGCTCCTACCAACTGATCAAACAGAACATCAATGCAGGGTAACGGGTACTTGTTCTTGATAGTCACCGCATTGAGAGGGCGGTAATCCACACACATCCTCAGACTCTCGTCCTTTTTCTTCACAAATAAAGCTGGGCATCCCCATGGTGAAGTGCTTGGACGAATGAACCCCTTGTCCAACAATTCTTGCAATTGCTTCTTCAATTCTGCCAGTTCCGCGGGAGGCATCCTATAAGGTCTCTTGGAGATAGGAGCAGTCCCGGGTTGCAATTCAATGGCAAACTCAATATCTCTATCAGGTGGCATTCCTGGCAATTCATCTGGAAAAACATCGGGATATTCACAGACTACTGGGATCTTCCTTACTGGGGATTCTGCCATAACAAAGGCACAAGACCGGGTACCACTCTGGTTGGGTAAATACAAAACAGCCTCGCCATAAGCAGGGGAATGAATTTCAATGGCTCTGGCTGCAATGTCCAATATGGCCTGATGTTGGGTCAACCAATCCGTTCCCAAGATGATATCCACACTATCCAGTCCCAAGATAAGAAGGTCAGTTTTAATTATCAAACTACCAAACTTTATGGGCACATGCCTGCTGATTTGATTAGTGGCAATCCTGCCTCCTGGGGTTGAAATGGTAATAACCCCGTTGGTGTGGTGAAAGGGCAACTGGCACTTGACACTAAATTTGGCACTGACAAAACTATGTGAAGCACCAGAATCAAAAAGAACAATAGCAGGAAAATTTAAAACTGTAAAGATACCGGTCATGACGGGTGCTCCCTCTGGGATGTCAGCCATTGTAGTGAAGTTCAGCTTGCCCTGCCTCACTTGCACTTTCTGCCTCTTTCCTTGGTTCTGGTTAGCATTCTGCCCCTGCCTCTGCTGATTCTTGGGGCAGTTCTTGGCATAATGCCCAGTGCTGCCACAAGTGAAACACCTGTTATCATTGGCCTGGCGGTACTGCTGCTGCTGATTGCTCCCTCTGAGCTGGAAACTGGGCACGGTTGGGTGCTTGCTGCTGCTGCTGCTGCGGTGGCCTGATTACCCATCTTCCTTGCTGCTGCTGAGGTCCCCTGCTCTGTGAGTCAGACACAATCCTGAAGCGCTGTGGCTGAGACGAGGGTCCTGCCACAGGGGTCTTCCTCTTCTTCTCCGCCTGCCGAGCCAAGATGCAGTCCTCCTGGGAGATGGCCATGTTGACCAACTCATTGTAACTGTTGGCCCTGACGGTGTTGAGTCGATCACGGAGCTTGGTGCTGAGCCCCCTCCTGAACCTGTCTCGCTTCTTCTCATCCGTATCTGCATGGTATCCAGCATACTGACACAAATCATTGAAGGCCTGGGCATACTGCAATACCGTCCTGCTGCCCTGAGTGAGTGCCAGAAACTCGTTGAGTTTCCGGTCCATGATGCCAGCTGGAATATGATGCCCTCTGAAGGCCGCCTTGAACTCCCTCCATTCCACGTCTCTACCTTCTGGCTGCATGGCAAGAAAATGGTCCCACCAAGTCCTTGCGGGTCCGCGAAGCTGCTGGGTGGCGAACCTGACCTTGGTGACCTCTGAGCAAGCCCCCTGGAGCAGTGGGAATTTGGATTCCACCACCCTCAACCACACATCTGCATCAAGCGGGTCCTCCGCCCTGGTGAACAGTGGTGGGAGTACTAAGGAACTCCTGGTAGGTAGCAGCGACAGGGTGACGCTGATGGTCTCCACCATAAGGTTGAGGTGGTGGCTGACGCTGAGCTAGCTGCCTCAGAATCTCATTCTGCTGGGCCATGAGCTCCCTGCAGAGTGGGAGGCGGTGGCGGTGGAGGAACGTGCTCATTCTGACCGCGGCGCGCTCTCCCAGCCATCTGAAAAATCACATGGTTGCTCAATAACACATCTCCAAGCTTAAGGTTTAAACATGGTAGGGGAGTTAAAGCAATTTGATAGATTCCAAATAAAACAAAACGGAAAGGTAAACCTTCCGTCCGAATTTAAACTGCCATTAATCATCCCTGAACCTCCAAAAGAGTTTTAACACTGGTTACATCAACGATCAAAAGACTCAACTATATCTAGCCTAGTACCCTAAGGGTGCAAAAGCTAAGCTAGCGACGAGGAGTCCAACTATCATCAATCTCTAGGATTAGCCTGGCGTCTAGTGAGCAAACGAGGCAACGCTGGACTCGGGGGAAGGTGGTCTCCCTGAGCCAGCGGTGTCTACACTGGAGGCAGGCTCATCTCCTCCCTCGATGTCCACGTCCTCGTCAGCCTCCTCATCATGGATCTCTTGGTGATGCATGTCCAGGTGCGCATTAGCCTCTGCTAGCTGCTGCTGGGTGTTGAGGAGCTGATCTCGAGAACCTCGATGGTATTCTCCCTGGTGCCCACTAGCTCCTCCAACTCATGAATCTCATCAGTCAGCTGCTCCACTTGCAAATCTTTCTCCACCAGCTCCTGGGATAAATCCACCACGAGCTCCTCCCTGTTGTCTAGGGTGATCTTGGTAGCCTCCAGTAGTGCCATCAACTGAGACATGGCCTCCCCACGCATCACTTGCAGACGGTACAGAGCGTTCATGCATCGTACCGACAAGTGAGCGGTGTGTCCTGGGTAGAGAGCCCAGATGTCCTTGGCATGCTCCACCCGATCCTTCCACATTGGGTCGTCCTCCTTTTCCGCGGGGAACAACCCAATGGGGTGGGTGGCCAGCTCCAAGGGATGGAATCCGCAGAAGGTAGTCAGTCCATGCAGAGCAATTGCCTCAATGGTGTCCTCAGCCCGGTATCCATAGGACTCAGAGTCCAGTGAACGCCAGCCTGGCTGCAGGGGATGAGGCTCCAAAGTCATCCTCACCCTACAGCGAGGCACCCGGTGCTTCTCGAACTGCTGCACCGCGTACTGAGGGGGTGTCAAGTATCCGGCCCCCTGAAGTACCTCCCACAAGATGCGGGGAAAACCCTCTCGTGCAAGTCCGTCTGTGTGGGTCAGTGCATCTCCATCCTCGGAGGATCCGTGGGAAGTCATCTGTGCACGGTTAAGCGTAAGTAAAGAAAAAGAATTACAAAAAGAACAAGGAAAATAAAACTCAGCCTGCCTCTAGCTAAGAGAAAAAGGCATTGGGGACCTAGTTGGCTGCTATCTCATTTTTAAGTCCTTTTACTTAGTTATCCAATTGCTTAATTAAGAATGCATGCATGCTCGTCTTGAACGACTCACAAGAAAAATAAAAGGAATAGGGAAGAACTCCATCCTGTAAAAGTGGCCTGTAGGGCTTAGTTAATTAGCCACCTAGCTACCCTTCTACCATCCTAAGGCTTCACGTCCTAGGTCTATCCTGCTCGCCCTACTATCTATCCAACATTGTTTCTATCAAGTTTTACTTTAGAAAAGGGATGGTATTCATGTTTTATTGGTTCCTCTGTGGTGGTACAAGCTCCGATACCAGCTGTGGCGGAACTGCCCGAATTATTCCAACTTAAGTGCCTAAGCCCTGCCTTAGAGGCTAGACCACACTTAAATGGGAATAACCCGTCAATCCCTCGGATCTAGTCCGACACGGCCACTGACAGGATCAAGTACCACAATCTCACTCGATGGTGAGTCACAGAGCAAATGCAATAAAGCCTAAAACCATGCATGGCAGAGTATTAAATTTATTACATCACCATTGTCACCATCGGAGTTTTCGCAAAAGTAACCATCATTGTTTTGAAGTGCAGCGGAAATAAACTAACGATAAATAAATGGAGAGACGGGGAAGCCTGTCCCATCACTCCTCATGCTCCTCCTCAGCCGAGGCAGGGTCCCACTCGACAGTCCAACCCGGTGGCAGGGTGGATGGCCAAGTCACTCCAGCAACCATGTCCTCCAGAGAACCTGTAAAATTATGCCATAAGCAAGGCTGAGTATACTAATACTCAGCTAGACTTACCCGGTGTGAGGAGTCTATACTCCTCTACCTCTAGACATGCAGCTGTTTGGCTGTGGGGTTTGGTTGCCAAAAGCACTAGCTGAGTTTCTAAATCAAGATTTTAACTTTGTCAAAATTAAGTGTGACTCTCTTAAGGCTAAAAGTGTACTATCTATTCATACATAGTAGCAAGCATTTTTAGCAATCAACATCTTGTATCATCTCATCACAGTTCCACTTGTTACTCAATGCAGTACAATGGATCAAGCAGTCTCATTAGCTGCGAGAAGCAGACGATTCGAATCGAGTTTTTATCCTTGCAAGGTAAACCTAAACATACGACATGCAGGGGCACTCCGTCCCCACACACATCAACCGTCCCCATCGATTCCCTGGCAACAGATCAGGGCTCACCGCCTTGGCGTACAATGCCTCACTGACCCCGACTGGCCGTCGTGCAGTGACCGCACTTGTACCCACCATAACCGGAATGGGAGACTACGTCTCAGGTCGCGTGAGGAGGTATGTCTGCGGGCAGGTTCACTCAGGTACTAGGCTTACCGATTTACCATATTTCTCGGCATATGTTTAGTACGTTCAAACGCTTGACACAGGTATCCACACGTTAATCCTTATTTCCATTTTTCCTCGTAGACCACGTATCCCCATGGATCCGTGTCCACATACCAACACCAATGTGATATGAAAGGTGGTTACAATCAATGTCCTGACCTCGCGCGAGTGCTGGAAAAATCACTCGACTTCTACCGAGATCCTACTTAATAAAGCAGCTACTCGTCTTAGCATACTAGTATTCATCTCAATGGGGTTCCTGAGATCATGCAACTAGGGTTTCAAACAACTCCTACACTTAAGTGCACAAACAATCCTACAATCATTAAGTGTAGTAAAATAGCATAAATAACAGGTTATGCATAAAACCGGGGCTTGCCTTCCAAAGCAGTGGCAGGCAGGTCCTCTGGTGCAGGCTCTGGTGCTGGGTCTGGGGCAACTTCCTGGGCAGCTCCTTGCTCCGGCACGAGGATGTACTCTCCGTCAGCGAGATTACAGTCTATCGAATGCAATGAACATGTATGTTACAATTATGCAAGATTTAAGAACATTAAGCTACAGAAATTAAGTCAAGAATTAACTTAGGGTTCCTGGCTACGGGGGTCTTCTGGTGGTACATAGAGACTTATTACCTTTTTGGGTTTAGGTTTTTCCTTTAGGATAACATGTTGGATTTGCATTGCCTTTATGGATTTTAGTGGACAAGTAATAAAGGTCTTAGGAGGACAATAAATTCCATCATCCATTTTCCTTTCCTTTACTTCCATCTAGGGTTTCTAGTAGGGGTTTGAACTATGACAGCAGTTTAAAAATTTCCAAAAATTCTGTAAAAATTACAGTGGGTTGTCACTGGCTATTCTAGCTTGTTTTAAGAATTTGAGGCTTAAGGTACAAAAGTTGGCCTTTAAACAAAAATAACAATAGTTAGGCAAAATGGGCCACTTTACACTACAAGTCTTTTATTAGAGTGGTTTCTGACCTAATGGTTATTTTTGCTGGCCTCAAACAGTGATGAAAAGCTCTTGTGCCAAAAATGACAGAGAGCCACATGATGGTTAATTAATGATGGATTTTTAAAGTTTGGTGCAAAAAGAGTGATTAGAACTAACTTGTCCTTTGAAAAATATCAAACAACAGATTTCAGATTTTTCTTAAGTTCTTATTATCAACACATTAGTTATCCTAAGGTTTGGGGAGGTTTCACCTTAGGGGTATTTTTGTAGGGTTTTTCTAAGTTATCCCCATTTTCTTCATTTAAAAGGTATCCTCTTATCTTACACTACAACAGGGTATAATACATTTTTCCAGTGAACTATATTAACTAAGTATCTCAACAAAAATAGGGGTGCCCTTTGGTTCATTATTTATATCACTTTTTCTATTTTCCTTAAACTTAAGCATATTCTAGAATAAGGGGTTAAAACTAACTAAATGTAATGGACAGAGAAGTTAACATTTTTAACTAGGTCAGTAGGTAGATAATAACTTCTCTAAATTTTTCCAACTCTAGTTAAATAGTGCCACCATTTTTTCTTGCTATTATTAAGCTTGGTCAAAACTGAAAATAAATCAGAACCTTATATTTTTCTCTAGTGCTTATGGGGTTTTATATTTTTCTTAGACAGGTTATATTATTTAGAGTCTGGCAAAATTAGTTTGACCAAATTTGGATAAACCAAACAGAAGTTATGGGTTTTAAAAGTTTCTGCTTAAATTTAAATCAGGTTTATTTAAGTTTTTCTGGAAAAACAGTTTGCGCCGAGACCCCCTGGGGTTAAACTGATTCAAATCTCGCAGATCTACCCTCGGGCCACTATTCATTTGAGTCTCTGACTTTTCACTTAACCCCCTGGATTCCTCTCCCTCTCACCCGGGGTCCCTCCTTTAACTAAAACAGTAGCCGCGGGAAAAGAAAGGGTGGCGCGGCTTACCGGCGGCGAGGGAGGCCCGGCGAGGTGGTCAGGGGTGTTCAGGAGGTCGCGACGGTCACGTCGATGTGCGGGTCGTCGCCGGAGGTGGTCGGAGCTGCTCGGTCCACGTGCGCAGGCGGGCGAGCTCGTCGGCGGCGTGCGCTCCGGCCTATCCACGGCGGTATAGTTCAATCCAAGGGCATAGGGAGCTTCATGGAGGTCTAAGGAGTCTAACCGTGCAAGGAATCGAAGAGAGACTCACCGTGCACCTCGGTCCACGGTTGCCGGCGGTCGGGTGAAGTCCGGTGAGCGTGATTCGGCTACTCCGGTGACGCAGGCCCTCGGTTCAAGCTTGAGCACGGCTTACGGCTTCACCAGGAAGCTAACTGGGGGCTTGGATCGGACGGAGGGGGGCTGGAGAGGGGTTGGCCACGGTGGTGGCTTTCGGCCGGCACTGGCGGTTCGCGGGGAGGTCGCCGGAGGCGAGGGCTGGCTCGGGCAAGTCCGGCGAGGTACGGATGAGGTAATGGGGAAAGCAACCGAGCGCTGGGACGGGTTTTATAGGCGCGGACGCGGCCGAGGCGCCGGCTCGACCGTTTGGCGTGACGCGGGCACGCGGGGCGCGCGCGGGCGTGCTCTGGCGAGCTCAGAGCGCGTCGAACACGTGGTGCGTTGCTTCTGCCCGTGTTCTTCGCTCTGCTGAGCGGCCAGGCGTACGAATCTTGCCCTAGTGCCTGTGGGAGATCTCTTCCCTGCACCTAGGGCTACCTAGTTCATGTAAGTTCCAAGGGGAGATGTGGCCTGGTTGAAGAGATACGGCAGCGCCAAGTCTTGTCTGTCTGCCCTGTGCAAACCGAGACAAAACCAATGCCAAGGCGTGTCAAACGGTTTTGGTTTGGGTTCAAACTTTTCCAGGGCATTCTAGGGTTCATTTGGCGCCATTTTGTTAATTGGGGTCGACTGGTTTTGAAAAGGAAATCAAGGTGAACATGAGGGATCTTTGCTTAAGGGTTGGTTTTTGACTTAGGCAAAATCTGAATTCCTCCCTTGTGTTCAATCTTGGGTGATCTTTTTAGGACCTTTCTGAAAACTTTTTGGGGGTACTTCCTTACTATTAATTGTAGGTTATTAAGTATATTACAACTTTTATATTTGGCCCAAACCATGATCATGATGTTTACATGATCTTTTGATCATGGCTTCAATTAGGGTTATAATTACCTATGGGGGTTTTGTTCTAGGGTTTTGGGAGATCTCCACTTAGATGTGCATTACAAGCTAGGGCATGACATCCAAAATAGGTTGCACTAGATTAGGACCTTGAATTCCAAGATTGAGATACTTTGCCCACAATTCTCTATGTAACTATGGGTTAAAAGGGGGTAACCCTGGGGTGGGCACCCTGAGTAACACCTAGGGTGTTACATTTCTCATAATATCCTTCAGAGGTTGTGAAGAAGGAACAATTATGTTGTAAGCTTGAAAATAATGCCGAAGCTTTCTGGAGGCCATCAAAACAGCATACAGTACCTTCTCCAATTCTGTATAATTTTTCTTCGATAAACTAAGAACCTCGGATACGAAATATATTGGGGCCTGCCTCTTCACTTGGCCTTCGAGCTTCTCCTGGACAAGTGCTGCACTTACCGCTGAGTGTGAAGCTGCCACATATAATAACAAAGGAGCCCCTGGCGTCGGTGGAGTTAATGTTGTTAGATCTATCAAATATTGCTTCAACTCTTCAAAGGCTTTCTGCTGAATTGGTCCCCATTGAAAGACTTCGGCTGACTTCAGCACTTCGAAGAATGGTAAGTTTCTCTCTGCTGATCTGGATATGAATCTGTTGAGAGATGCTAGCCTTCCCGTCAATCTTTGAGCCCCCTTTTTTGTACTTGGTGGTTCCATTTGAAGTATAGCTTCGATTTTACTTGGATTAGCCTCAATTCCCTTTGTTGAAACTAGGCAACCAAGAAATTCCCCCTTCTTTACTCTGAAGACACATTTTTCTGGATTCAGCTTTAAACCAGCCTGTCTAAAATTAGCGAAGGTCTCCTGTAAATCAGCAATGTGGTTATCTTGCTTCGTGCTTTTTACAATGATGTCATCAACATAAGTTAGTACATTCCTGCCTATCTGAGAATGGAGAACCTTCGCTGTCATTCTGCTGAAACTTCCTCCAGCATTTTTAAGCCCCTCAGGCATCCGAAGGTAGCAATATGTCCCACTAGGGGTTATGAAGTTGGTTTTCGGTTCATCCTCCTTCTTCATCCAGATTTGATGATAGCCTAAATAGCAATCCAGCAAACTCATAAGCTCTGATGAAGTTGCTGCATCGACTAAGGAATCTATCCTTCGCAATGGAAACTCGTCCTTCGGACAAGCCTTATTGAGGTCAGTAAAATCAATACACATTCTCCATTTACCATTGGCCTTCTTCACCATAACAGTGTTAGCCAACCATTCTGGGTATTTTACCTCTCTAATAACTCCGGCACTGAGAAGTCTTTTCACTTCATTCCTAGCACCTTCGGCTTTGTCATCAGACATTCCGAAGCCTCTGCTTTCTAGGTCTGAAGGATGGATCGACATTGAGCGAATGCTCAATAACATCCCTGTTAACTCCACAAAGATCATTAGCTGACCAAGCAAAAACATCTTTATTGTTGAACAGAAACCTTATCAAGGTTTTTTCCTGCTCTTCAGACAATTGAGATCCCAATAGCACCTTCTGATCTGCTATATCCTCACATAAGAGCATGGGCTTCGGCTGGTCAGCTGAAGCAGCTTTTTCCCTTCTAAACTTGTATTGCTCACAGGCCTCAGCTCCATCTATGTTGTGGATTGCTTTTGAATCTGTCCAATTTCCTTCAGTCCTTCTGGCAGCTTCCTGACTTCCATGAATAGCAATAGGCCCTTGGTCCGAAGGTATCTTCATGCAGAGGTAAGCTGGGTGAAGAATTGCTTCGAAGGCATTGAGAGTACCGCGACCAATGATAGCATTGTAAGGATACTCCATGTCAACAATATCAAACACAATTTGCTCAGTCCTTGTGTTGTTAACAAATCCGAAGGTTACTGGCATGGTAATCTTCCCAAGTGCTACAATTTGCCGTCCTCCGAAGCCACAAAGAGGGTGCGTAGCATCATGGATCTTGTCTTCGGTCTCTTGCATTTGTCTGAAAGCTTTAGCAAATATGATATCAGCTGCGCTGCCTGTGTCAACCAAAAACATTATGGACCAGAAATCCTTTGATCACACAAGAGATAACCATAGCATCATTGTGTGGGTAATCCTTGAGTTGAAGATCCTCTTGGGAGAAGGTAATTGGAATGTGAGACCATCTTGACTTGATGAAGGGTCCTTGCACCCCAACATTGTACCCTTCTCTGTGCTTCCTTCTTCTGCTTCTTGTTGGCTGGCTCAGAGCATGAACCACCTGTTATCAGGAGTACCAGCTTCGGGGCCGAAGCAGCTCCAGCTTGATCGTTGAACGAAGCCATCAGCTCAAAAAAGTGGAAGTGAGTTGACCGGCGGTGGGCGCCAATGTTGGGGACTTGCTCTCAAATACTATGAATTAAGAACAAGGCAACATAAAATGTTAAATATCGATGTCCTTCGTCCGCTGAAACATTATTTCCCCAAGGATTCAATGAACTTCGGACGAAGGTTATAATAACAAAATTACGAAAGTATCACCTTCGTAATTTAATTCTCGAAGGTAATGCGGAATAACGCAGGACATAAAGTATTAAAGATAGTTAAATTGGAAATAAATGACATCATTTATTACGCTATATAAGTCTTAAATGTTTAAACATAATATTTAAATACATTTATACCTCTGCCTTGACAAATGATAATTTCCGAGTGATGCGATTGCAATTACAGGAATGCGTGAACAATAAAGGAATATTGTTCACTATTTATAGGCACAGGACACAGCCTGTGAACAATTACAATCATACCCCTCATAAAAGTTTACAACATCGACTCAAACTCTTATGGACTAAAAGGTCATTCTATCTTTAAGTCGGTTTGTAACTCCGAAGCTTCATGGACGGCACCCTTCGGCATTACGTACAGACAGCTTCAATCGAAACTGTTTCTTCCTGCAGGACCTTCGGCGACGAAGCATGGTCCCAACACCATCCATTTTACATTACTAAAAAGAGTAATGTTACAGACTCGAATTTTACAATAGGATTACACCACCTATTATACATCACTACTATTTCTACTACTATACTATTCCTGCTTCCTGTCACTCTTGGTAGCCTCACTGTCGGGCGTAGGAGACCACTCATCGACCAACTTCATGGAGGGAGGGGGCCTGAAAAGGTCCAATTCACCACCAAGAGCTTCTCCAGCTACATCAGAAGGTCCGACTTCTGTCCCGACAGGATCCGCAGGCACATTGGGGTGCAATTGTGAATACAGTACATGAACTTCTTCATGTAGAGTATTACAATAAGCCTACAGGTTATCGATGGATGAGCTAAGCTCTTCTACTATGGCTTGAGCTTTTGCCTCCTTAGCCCAGGCAATCGAACGAGACTGAACCGCCCAGTCGAGTGCTAAGTCTCGATCTGCGAGCTGATCTTGCAGGCGGCGGATGTCGCTTCTTAATTCATTGATTCTGTCGCCATCCGCAACCCAGATGTCAGTCCTGCGTCGGAGTTCTGTTTGAAGCCGATTCACTTGCGCTTCAAGATCCCTGATCGGATCATTACTCTCACTACTGCTATCCTCATGTCTTGGGGCAAGTTGATGACGTGGCACACCAATTGGGCCAGTATGCTTGCGCGCAGTTTTCCTCGTGCGCGGTGGCATTTTCCTAAGCGGAAAATTTAACATAGTTCTTAGCATGATGCATGTATAATTACAGAACCAACCTTTGTCAATTCAACCTTCTATATGTTGCACTCTTACTATCCGGTCTTTAAGATAAACTCTTCAGATATAATAGATAAGAAGGGAAGAAATTTTTCTAGATGAGTCTTTAGAAAATTCTTTTGAAGATGCCTCATAATATCTGCAGAGAAGGGCTTCGCTCCGATACCAGCTGTGACGGAACCTCCCAAGTCATTAGGCCCACCTATAGTTGTCCTTGTCCAACGGACATCAGACAACCCTGTAGATACCCCTGAATCACTTGACAAGTTCGGTATCTACTTTTCTTACCTTCCCAAGAGCATTTCACCCATCACGCAGACATTACAGATCATTAGAGATATGAAAATGCGAAAGCGGTTACATAAACTTACCTTTATTTTAAAAGTAAGACAAAGTTATATATTACAGACCAGGATATAACTTATGAGTGCAGAGTAGTATTATTACACACCAAGGGAGGCAAAAACCCCTCCCGATAAGTTTTTAAACAAAAGTTCTTATGGAGGAACTCTTCCTCCCGCAGCATCATTCTTGCTTTTCTTCTTTTGGAACCACCTTGGAACAGAAACAACAAAAGTTTGTTGCTTCCTCACCTAAAAACAATAGGGAATAAAACCCTGAGTATGGAATTACTCAGCAAGACTTACCCGACTAAGGAAAAGACTCTCAAGGGTATGCTGGCTTAAGGGAGTCAAGGTAAGGCTTATCAATAATCAATGACTCTGTTTGCAGAAATGCTTACTAAAGTGGATCCTTAAAAATCCAATTTTATTTTTGTCAGGTTAAGTAAGATTACCTGCAAGTAGAGTTCTTTCTATCCTAGTTCAAACACTTGACCTACACTAGCCAATTTCTTTATCAACCCGTTATCTTCACTGGAGTTCTACGTGTAAGTCAGTGACCAAGTCTTCATAACCGCGAAGGTACGGCGATCCGAATCGATTATACTCAGCTGAGGATCTCCGATCACACGACATATGTAGCACTTAACCCTTGCATATGTCAACCTGCCACCGGGGTTCTTAAGACCAGATCAGGTTCACGTCAACCGAGAGCACAAATACACCACCGTCCAGCCTCTTGCCATGGGGGGTACACGCTACTCTCGCCACCGCTCCACGCTCATTGCGTGTTATCTTATTCTGGCCTTAGTCTGCCGAGGCAAGGCTTACCCATGACGAGGCATGTGACTAGTTAAAGGGTCCTCGGTCAGCAGGCCTACATCGAGACGGTCCTTAATCGGCTCAGACGGAGACACTACACCGAGACTCCTTTCTCGTGCAAGTCACCCGCCCGGTCTCAGCTTAATCATTTCAAACCCAAAGTTTGGTACCTGGCAGAGGTACATCTTTTCCGATGTTGAACCCATCACGGCCATGATGGATCCACCATCAAGTTTTGTTTTCAAAAACATCCCACCCACTTTTGCCATATCATCTTTTGTAAAACAAAACATTTTGTTTTTCTAATGCAAGGCTAAGCATAGTAAAAACTTTTTATAAAACAGGGATTCAAAGGAAGATAATCAAATACAAGGAAGGAAATGCAGGAATTGTTTTATCAATCAATTCCTATCACCTAATGCATCAATTAAGTGAGAAAGATTTTAAAAGAGTCAAGGAGGTGGAAAATGCACCGGGGCTTGCCTTCGTTTATAGGTGAGTCAGCCATGGATCCATAGATGTCAAAGTAAAATCAATTCCCTGCCTGAGGTTCCGCAGGTGGTGGTGGTGAAGTCTTCTCCTCTTCTACTTCAACCTCTTCTTCGTTTTCTAGATTTAACCATATATATGTATATAAGAATGAATGCCATGTAATGCTCATGAGAGTGCAAGGATAATAAGAATTTATTATCTAAAGTTCTTGAATACAATTTTCCTTCACGGAACTCCGAGAACCTAGGGTTTCCGGAGTCAACAATGAAGTTCAAAGAGCAGGGGTGGGGGTTTTGGGTTCTAGTTACCAAACAAGGTCCAAATCAAACCAATTTCTACCCAAATCTTCTAAATAATGTTTTGAGTTCATATAAAAAGTTTGGGCATTTTTGGAATTATTATCTATTCCCTAAAAATCCAGAACCAATGTTTAAGCTATTTTAAATGCTCCAAAATTTCCTATTTGTCTTAAAAATCATAAAATTATTTTTATTAAATACTATGGAAAATAAGGAATCTAGGAAAATTGGTTGAACATTTTTAGGATTTTTCTACAATTTTCTACAGATTTCCAAAGCTTGACAGAAAAAGAAAAAGAGAATTAATGAACAGTCTCGGGCTGAAACCAGCCCGAGCCGGCCCAGCTAGGGCAGAAACGCGCCCGCGCGCGCACGCCCGCGGTGACTTTGCGAATAAGACCATGCAGTTTTGAATAACCCGAAGGACCCCAATCACTATTTAAAGCAGTCGCTGACACTTTTCAGAAAGGCCCCCGAACTTCTAACTCTTCACATCTCGGTGCCCTCGATGAAGGACGGCGACGTGTAGAGCTCCGACGAGCTCACGCACTGCCCAATTCGTTCAACAACTGGCGCTTGAGTTTGGCCGAAGCCGAATCCAAGACCTAAGGCTCGTTTCCCCTAAACCAATTTCATAAACGGTGAGCTATCCTGCTTTGTCCACGGTGACAGTGGTTATTGAAAGTCGCCTAGAGGGGGGGGGGTGAATAGGGCGAAACAGAAAATCTCAAAAATAATCACAACTACAAGCCGGGTTAGCGTTAGAAATACAATAGAGTCCGCGAGAGAGGGCGCAAAACAAATCGCGAGCGAATAATGAAGTGAGACACGCGGATTTGTTTTACCGAGGTTCGGTTCTCTCAAACCTACTCCCCGTTGAGGAGGCCACAAAGGCCGGGTCTCTTTCAACCCTTCCCTCTCTCAAACGGTCCCTTGGACCGAGTGAGCTTCTCTTTCTCAAATCACTTGGGAATCAAACTTCCCGCAAGGACCACCACACAATTGGTGTCTCTCGCCTCAATTACAAGTGAGTGTTTGATCACAAGAAAGAATGCCAAAGAAAAAGAAGCGATCCAAGCGCAAGAGCTCAAATGAACACTACAAATCACTCTCTCTAGTCACTAGGGCTTTGTATGGAGTTGGGAGAGGATTTGATCTCTTTTGGTGTGCTTTGCAATGAATGCTAGCTCTTGTATAGTGGTTGGAAGTTGGAAAACTTGGATGCAATGAATGGTGGGGTGGTTGGGGTATTTATAGCCCCAACCACCAAAAGTGGCCGTTGGGAGGCTGTCTGTTCGATGGCGCACCGGACAGTCCGGTGCACACCGGACATGTCCGGTGCCCCCGCCATGTCATCAATGCCGTTGGATTCTGACCGTTGGAGCTTCTGACTTCTGGGCCCGCCTGGGTGTCCGGTGCACACCGGACAACCACTGTTCATTGTCCGGTGCACCAGTATGGGCGCGCCTGACCTCTGCGCGCGCTGCGCGCGCATTAAATGCAGCGCAGGTAGCCGTTGGCGCCGAAATAGCCGTTGCTCCGCTGGTACACCGGACAGTCCGGTGCACACCGGACATGTCCGGTGAATTATAGCGGAGCGGCTGCCGCGCGTTCCCGAGGCTGGCGAGTTCCGGAGGCCGCGCAACCTTGGAGCACCGGACACTGTCCGGTGTACACCGGACAGTCCGGTGAATTTTAGTGCGCAGACTCTAGAAATTTCCCGAGGGCGACGAGTTTGAGCTGAAGTCCTCTGGTGCACCGGACACTGTCCGGTGGCACACCGGACAGTCCGGTGTGCCAGACCAGATGAGCCTTTGGTTGCTCCTTTGCCCTTTTGTTGAACCCAACACATGGTCATTTTATTGGCTAGGTGTGAACCTTTTGCACCTGTATAACTTATACACTAGAGCAAACTAGTTAGTCCAATATTTGTGTTGGGCAATTCAACCACCAAAATTATTTGGGGACTAGGTGTAAGCCTAATTCCCTTTCAATCTCCCCTTTTTTGGTGATTGATGCCAACACAAACCAAAGCAAATATAGAAGTGCATAATTGAACTAGTTTGCATAATGTAAGTGCAAAGGTTGCTTGGAATTGAGCCAATATAAATACTTACATGATGCGCATGGATTGTTTTCTTTGTTTTTGACATATTGGACCATATTTGCACCACAAGTTTTGTTTTTGCAAACTCTTTTGTAAATTCTTTTCAAAGTCCTTTTGCAAGATAGTCAAAGGTAAATGAATAAGATTTTGCAAAGCATTTTACTCCCCCTGTTTCAAATGCTTTTCCTTTGACCAAACAAAACTCCCCCTAAATGAGATCCTCCTCTTAGTGTTCAAGAGGGTTTTGATATATTGAAATACTACTTTATCCCCCTTTTGAACACAATAAGATACCAATTTGAAATTTTCCAATTGAGAATCTCCAATTTAAAAACTTTTTTTAAAAAAAAATAGGTGGTGGTGCGGTCCTTTTGCTTTGGGCTCTTACTCTCTCCCCCTTTGGCATGAATCGCCAAAAACGGAATCATTAGAGCCCTTAGAAGTACTTTCCTCCTTTGGTCATAAAATAAATGAGTGAAGATTATACCAACGTTGGAGAGTGATGCGGAGCGACGGCGAAGGATGAGTAGTAGAGCGGAGTGGAAGCCTTTGTCTTCGCCGAAGACTCCAATTCCCTTTCAATATACCTATGACTTGGTTTGGAATACACTTGAAAACACATTAGTCATAGCATATAAAGAGACATGATCAAAGGTATTCTTATGAGCTATGTGTGCAAGTTTAGCAAAAGAAATTCCTAGAATCAAGAATATTAAGCTCATGCCTAAGTCTGGTAAAAGATTGTTCATCAAGTGGCTTGGTAAAGATATCGGCTAATTGATCTTTAGTGTTAATGTATGAAATCTCGATATCCCCCTTTTGTTGGTGATCCCGAAGAAAATGATACCGAATGGCTATGTGTTAGTGCGGCTATGCTCAACGGGATTATCCGCCATGCGGATTGCACTCATTATCACATAGAAGAGGAACTTTGGTTAATTTGTAACCGTAGTCCCGCAGGGTTTGCCTCATCCAAAGCAATTGCACGCAACAATGGCCTGCGGCAATATACGGCTTCGGCGGTAGAAAGAGCGACCGAATTTTGCTTCTTTGAAGCCCATGACACCAAGGATCTTCCCAAGAACTGGCAAGTCCCCGATGTGCTCTTCCTATTAATCTTACACCCCGCCCAATCGGCATCCGAATAACCAATCAAATCAAAAGTGGATCCCCGAGGGTACCAAAGCCCAAACTTAGGAGTATAAGCCAAATATCTCAAGATTCGTTTTACGGCCGTAAGGTGTGATTCCTTAGGGTCGGCTTGGAATCTTGCACACATGCATACGGAAAGCATAATGTCCGGTCGAGATGCACATAAATAAAGCAATGAACCAATCATCGACCGGTATACCTTTTGATCCACGGACTTACCTCCCGTGTCGAGGTCGAGATGCCCATTTGTTCCCATGGGAGTCTTGATGGGCTTGGCATCCTTCATTCCAAACTTGCTTAGAATGTCTTGAGTATACTTTGTTTGGCAAATGAATGTGCCCTCTTGGAGTTGTTTGACTTGAAATCCTAGAAAATACTTCAACTCCCCCATCATAGACATCTCGAATTTCTGTGTCATGATCCTACTAAATTCTTCACATGTAGATTTGTTAGTAGACCCAAATATAATATCATCAACATAAATTTGGCATACAAACAAATCATTATCAAGTGTTTTGGTGAATAAAGTAGGATCGGCTTTGCCGACTTTGAAGCCATTTGCAATAAGGAAATCTCTAAGGCATTCATACCATGCTCTTGGGGCTTGCTTGAGCCCATAAAGCGCCTTAGAGAGCCTATAGACATGGTTAGGGTACTCACTGTCTTCAAAGCCGGGGGGTTGCTCAACATAGACCTCCTCCTTGATTGGTCCATTGAGGAAGGCACTCTTCACGTCCATTTGATAGAGCTTGAAGCCATGGTAAGTAGCATAGGCCAATAATATGCGAATTGACTCAAGCCTAGCTACGGGTGCATAGGTTTCACCAAAATCCAAACCTTCGACTTGTGAATACCCTTTGGCCACGAGTCGAGCTTTGTTCCTTGTCACCACACCATGCATCTTGCTTGTTGCGGAAGACCCACTTGGTTCCTACAACATTTTGATTAGGACATGGAACTAAATGCCATACCTCATTCCTTGTGAAATTGTTGAGCTCCTCTTGCATCGCCATCACCCAATCCGAATCTTGAAGTGCTTCATTTACCCTGTGTGGCTCAATAGAGGAAACAAAAGAGTAATGTTCACAAAAATGTGCAACACGAGATCGAGTAGTTACCCCCTTATGAATGTCGAGGATGGTGTCGACGGGGTGATCTCGTTGTATTGCTTGGTGGACTCTTGGGTGTGGCGGCCTTGGTTGTTCATCCTCCTTGTCTTCATCATTTGCATCTCCCCCTTGATCGTTGCCGTCATTTTGAGGTGGCTCATCTTCTTGATCTTCTTGTTCAACATCTTGAGTCTCATCCTCAATTTGAGTTGGTGGAGATGCTTGCATGGAGGAGGATGGTTGATCTTGTGCATGTGGAGGCTCTTCGGACTCCTTAGGACACACATCCCCAATGGACATGTTCCTTAGCGCTATGCATGGAGCCTGTTCTTCACCTATATCATCAAGATCAACTTGCTCTACTTGAGAGCCGTTAGTCTCATCAAACACAACGTCACAAGAAACTTCAACAAGTCCTGAGGACTTGTTAAAGACTCTATATGCCCTTGTGTTTGAGTCATATCCTAGTAAAAAGCCTTCTACAGTTTTAGGAGCAAATTTAGATTTTCTACCTCTTTTAACAAGTATAAAACATTTGCTACCAAAAACTCTAAAATATGAAATATTTGGCTTTTTACCGGTTAGGAGTTCATAGGATGTCTTCTTGAGGATTCGGTGAAGATATAACTGGTTGATGGCGTAGCAAGCGGTGTTGACCGCTTCGGCCCAAAACCGATCCGGTGTCTTGTACTCATCAAGCATGGTTCTTGCCATGTCCAATAGAGTTCGATTCTTCCTCTCCACTACACCATTTTGTTGTGGAGTGTAGGGAGAAGAGAACTCATGCTTGATCCCCTCCTCCTCAAGGAAGCCTTCAATTTGAGAGTTCTTGAACTCCGTCCCATTGTCGCTTCTAATTTTCTTGATCCTTAAGCCGAACTCATTTTGAGCCCATCTCAAGAATCCCTTTAAGGTCTCTTGGGTATGAGATTTGTCCTGCAAAAAGAACACCCAAGTGAAGCGAGAATAATCATCCACAATAACTAGACAATACTACTCCCGCTGATGCTTATGTAAGCGATCGGGCCGAATAGGTCCATGTGTAGGAGCTCCAGTGGCCTGTCACTAGTCATGATGTTCTTGTGTGGATGATGAGTGCCAACTTGCTTCCCGGCTTGGCATGCGCTACAAATCCTGTCTTTCTCAAAATGAACATTGGTTAGTCCTAAAATGTGTTCTCCCTTTAGAAGCTTGTGAAGATTCTTCATTCCAACATGGGCTAGTCGGCGGTGCCAGAGCCAACCCAAGTTAGTCTTAGCAACCAAGCAAGTGTCGAGTTCAGCTCTATCAAAATCTACCAAGTATAGCTGACCCTCTAACACTCCCTTAAATGCTATTGAATCAGCACTTCTTCTAAAGACAGTAACACCTATATCAGTAAATAGACAGTTGTAGCCCATTTGACATAATTGGGATACGGAAAGCAAATTGTAATCTAAAGAATCTACAAGAAAAACATTGGAAATAGTATGGTCAGGTGATATAGCAATTTTACCCAATCCTTTGACCAAACCTTGATTTCCATCCCCGAATGTGATAGCTCGTTGGGGATCTTGGTTTTTCTCATATGAGGAGAACATCTTTTTCTCCCCTGTCATGTGGTTCGTGCACCCGCTGTCGAGTATCCAACTTGAACCCCCGGATGCATAAACCTACAAAATAATTTTAGTTCTTGACTTTAGGTACCCAAACGGTTTTGGGTCCTTTAGCATTAGAAACAAGAACTTTGGGTACCCAAACACAAGTCTTTGATCCCTTGTGTTTGCCCCCAACAAATTTGGCAACTACCTTGCCGGATTTGCTAGTAAGCACATAAGAAGCACCAAAAGTTTTAAATGAAATAGCATGATCATTTGATGCATTAGGAGTTTTCTTTCTAGGCAACTTGGCACGGGTTGGTTGCCTAGAACTAGATGTCTCACCCTTATACATAAAAGCATGATTAGGGCCAGAGTGAGACTTCCTAGAATGAATTTTCCTAATTTTGCTCTCAGGATAACCGGCAGGGTATAAAATGTAACCCTCGTTATCTTGAGGCATGGGAGCCTTGCCCTTAACAAAGTTAGACAAGTTCTTAGGAGGGGCATTAAGTTTGACATTGTCTCCCCTTTGGTAGCCAATGCCATCCTTGATGCCAGGGCGTCTCCCAATATAGAGCATACTTCTAGCAAATTTAAACTTTTCATTTTCTAAGTTATGCTCGGCAATTTTGCATCTAATAATGCTATATGATCATTTTGTTGTTTAATTAAAGCCATGTGATCATGAATAGCATTGATATCAACATCTCTACATCTAGTACAAATAGAGACATGCTCAACATTAGATGTAGAGGGTTTGCAAGATTTTAGTTCTACAACCTTAGCATGTAACATATCATTCTTAGTTCTAAGGTCGGAAATAATAGTATTGCAAACATCAAAATTTTTAGCCTTAGCAATCAAATTTTCATTTTCTACTCTAAGGCTAGCAAGAGACTCATTCAATTCCTTAATCTTAGCAAGCAAATCATCATTATCATTTCTAAGATTGGGAATTGAATCAATACAAACATGAGAATCAACCTTAGCAATTAATCTAGCATTTTCATTTCTAAGGTTGTTAATGGTCTCATGGCAAGTGCTTAGCTCACTAGACAATTTTTCACATTTTTCTACCTCTAGAGCATAAGCGTTTTTAACCTTAACATGTTTCTTGTTTTCCTTGATTAGGAAATCCTCTTGGGAGTCCAAGAGATCATCCTTTTCATGGATAGCACTAATTAGCTCATTTAATTTTTCTTTTTGTTCCATGTTAAGGTTGGCAAAAAGGTTATGCAAATTGTCTTCCTCACCACTAGCATTATCATCACTAGAAGATTCATATTTAGTGGAGGATTTAGATTTAACCTTCTTCCTTTTGCCGTCCTTTGCCATGAGGCACTTGTGGCCGACGTTTGGGAAGAGGAGTCCCTTGGTGACGGCGATGTTGGCGGCGTCCTCGTCGGAGGACGACTCGGTGGAGCTCTCGTCGGAGTCCCATTCCGGCAAACATGGGCATCGCCGCCCTTCTTCTTGTAGTACTTCTTCTTTTCTCTCCTCTTTCCCTTCTTGTCGTCGCCCCTGTCACTGTCACTAGACATAGGACATTTTGCAATAAAATGACCGGGCTTACCACACTTGTAGCAAACCTTCTTGGAACGGGATTTGTAATCCTTCCCCTTCCGTTTGGAGGAGTCCTTCTTTCTCCCTCCTCTTGGTGCGGGACTCTTCCGATGAAGTGCTCCCTTGGCTTGTAGTGGGCTTGTCGCCGGTCTCCATCTCCCTCTTGGTGTGATCTCCCGACATCACTTCGAGCGGTTAAGCTCTAATGAAGCACCGGGCTCTGATACCAATTGAAAGTCGCCTAGAGGGGGGTGAATAGGGCGAAACTGAAAATCTCAAAAATAATCACAACTACAAGCCGGGTTAGCGTTAGAAATACAATAGAGTCCGCGAGAGAGGGCGCAAAACAAATCGCGAGCGAATAATGAAGTGAGACACGCGGATTTGTTTTACCGAGGTTCGGTTCTCTCAAACCTACTCCCCGTTGAGGAGGCCACAAAGGCCGGGTCTCTTTCAACCCTTCCCTCTCTCAAACGGTCCCTTGGACCGAGTGAGCTTCTCTTTCTCAAATCACTTGGGAATCAAACTTCCCGCAAGGACCACCACACAATTGGTGTCTCTCGCCTCAATTACAAGTGAGTGTTTGATCACAAGAAAGAATGCCAAAGAAAAAGAAGCGATCCAAGCGCAAGAGCTCAAATGAACACTACAAATCACTCTCTCTAGTCACTAGGGCTTTGTATGGAGTTGGGAGAGGATTTGATCTCTTTTGGTGTGCTTTGCAATGAATGCTAGCTTGTATAGTGGTTGGAAGTTGGAAAACTTGGATGCAATGAATGGTGGGGTGGTTGGGGTATTTATAGCCCCAACCACCAAAAGTGGTCGTTGGGAGGCTGTCTGTTCGATGGAGCACCGGACAGTCCGGTGCATACCGGACAAGTCCGGTGCATACCGGACATGTCCGGTGCCCCCGCCACGTCATCAATGCCGTTGGATTCTGACCATTGGAGCTTCTGACTTCTGGGCCCGCCTGGGTGTCCGGTGCACACCGGACAACCACTGTTCATTGTCTGGTGCACCAGTATGGGCGCGCCTGACCTCTGCGCGCGCTGCGCGCGCATTAAATGCAGCGCAGGTAGCCGTTGGCGCCGAAATAGCCGTTGCTCCGCTGGTACACCGGACAGTCCGGTGAATTTTAGTGCGCAGACTCTGGAAATTTCCGAGGGCGACGAGTTTGAGCTGAAGTCCTCTGGTGCACCGGACACTGTCCGGTGGCACACCGGACAGTCCGGTGCGCCAGACCAGATGAGCCTTTGGTTGCTCCTTTGCCCTTTTGTTGAACCCAACACATGGTCATTTTATTGGCTAGGTGTGAACCTTTTGCACCTGTATAACTTATACACTAGAGCAAACTAGTTAGTCCAATATTTGTGTTGGGCAATTCAACCACCAAAATTATTTGGGGACTAGGTGTAAGCCTAATTCCCTTTCAGTTATCACGGACACCTGACCGCGTTCCCGGTGATTAACGAGGTTCTAGCTTAATTGGACGGGTCGACGATCATCTAGAGCAAGTAAGAATGCTGAAACAAGAACGTAGATGACGAGAATGGACCTGATTTGGGCTGGCCACGACGAGCTTGATTTTGCGGCGTTCTTCAACCGATTTGGGGGAAATCCCAAATTGGGGAGCTGTGGGGAATGATCGGAGCTACGAGTTGGTTCACTGGACGCATGATTACCTAGCGGAACATGCTGAGGCTTCAATTTATAGGATACTTGAGCGGTGGTGATCAATTCGGTCGAGCAGCGCTGGCAGCCGGAGGAGAAAAAGAGCTCGGTGTGTGAAACAGGTGGCTTTCACCGTGGCAGTCACTCCGGTGATCACGGACATGTACCCCATGGTTCATCATGATGAGGGCCAGCGCTTAAGCACGTGGGGCGCAATGGCGACAGCTCGACGGCGATGAGAGTTATCCGATCGACCGACAAGCTGGGGGGTACGGCAATCTTAGCCGCAATCGAGCTCGAGTTGATCCTATGCCAAGATTTTTACCTACCCGTGCTTATCTGCTGACCACGGTGCACGAATCACGGCGAGCAATCAACCACCGGCGGCGGATCACCGGCGATGGCAGGGGGAATGAACCGCAATCTATTTCAGTTTGGGGGGTACTGTACCATGGAATACTTCTTTAGTGTGCCTGACAGTCACAGTTTAGGGCCAAATTCCTCTCAGATTTCTATATCAACGTGACCAACACTCTACAACAAAATTATAGCTTAATAGACCAGCTCCAATTTGATACATTGTGCATCCACAAACAGTCATAGGATCATGCTCAGAATTGAGCTTGAAGTTCATGCAATTCCACTGTTAGTCTGATTTCAGACTTTAAGTAGTCTGACAGTCCAACTTTGGGCTTAATTATCTCCAGTTTCTTCTCAACAACTATGCTTACACTCTTAAGCAAAGTTGTTCTCCTTTGATAGGTCTATAAGTTTGATGTGGTGACCTAGGGCAAAAACCCTAGAATTTGAAAGCTACAGAGCTCCAAAGTTAAGCCAATTCTCTGATTTTCAGACTTAGTATAGAACTCAAATGAGGTCCATTTTGCAATTAAGTCCAAAATCCAAGATTTGGCTTACAAATCCACACATTTGTGAACTAATTGACTTAGGATACTCATTTATCATGGTTTTTGCACTTTAGTCCAAAAGTGGACTAATTTTGCACATAGACCCTAGGGTTTGGATTTAGGGTTTTCCAGGGTTTCAATTAGGGTTTCTCGTATCTCAAGGGTGTAAATGCAATGTAGACCCATCTTTGATAACTTTTTGTAATTATTTCACTTAATTGGGGTTTTCTCCATTTGGCTCCTGTTTTACCCCTCAAATCCTATTTAGGGTTAAGTACCCTACACTAGGGTCTTATTTGCAAAATGCCATATCAATACAACTTGTTTGAAATTTTTGCCTAGTGAATGCACTTTAGGTGTGTCAAACATATGCAAATGCTAATGCTCATGATGTTATGCTCAAGTTTTAGTAACAGTAACACCAGGGGTGTTACATTCGGTTTCTTTTGCTCCTTTCTTTTTGAACCCTAACTTGATCTTTTCATTGGTTTGTGTTGAACCTTTAGCACCTGTAGAATGTATATCCTAGAGCAAACTAGTTAGTTCAATAATTTGTGTTGGGCAACTCAACCACCAAAATCATGTGGTTTGTGCACCCGCTATCGATGATCCAACTTGAGCCCCCGGATGCATAAACCTACAAAACAATTTTAGTTCTTGACTTTAGGTACCCAAACGGTTTTGGGTCCTTTAGCATTAGAAACAAGAACTTTGGGCACCCAAACACAAGTCTTGGAGCCCTTGTGTTTGCCCCCAACAAACTTGGCAACTACCTTGCTGGATTTGTTAGTCAAAACATAAGATGCATCAAAAGTTTTAAATGAAATGTCATGATCATTTGATGCACTAGGAGTTTTCTTCTTAGGCAACTTAGCACGGGTTGGTTGCCTAGAGCTAGATGTCTCACCCTTATACATAAAAGCATGATTAGGGCCAGAGTGAGACTTCCTAGAGTGAATTCTCCTAATTTTGCTCTCAGGATAACCGGCAGGGTATAAAATGTAACCCTCGTTATCCTGAGGCATGGGAGCCTTGCCCTTAACAAAGTTGGATAATTTCTTAGGAGGGGCATTAAGTTTGACATTGTCCCCCTTTTGGAAGCCAATGCCATCCTTGATGCTAGTGCGTCTCCCACTATAGAGCATACTACGAGCAAATTTAAATTTTTCATTTTCAAGTTCATGCTCGGCAATTTTAGCATCTAATATTGCTATATGATCATTTTGTTGTTTAATTAAAGTCATATGATCATGAATAGCATCAATATCAACATCTCTACATCTAGCACAAATAGACACATGCTCAACGATAGATGTAGAGGGTTTGCAAGAATTAAGTTCAACAATCTTAGCACGCAAAATGTCATTGTTATCTCTAAGATCGGAAATGGAAGCATTGCAAACATCTAATTCTTTAGCCTTAGCAAGCAATTTTTCATTTTCAATCCTAAGGCTAGCAAGAGAATCATTCAATTCTTCAATCCTAGCAAGTAAATCAACATTATCATCTCTAAGATTGGGAATTAAAACATTACAAACATTAGAATCAACCTTAGCAATAAGTTTAGCATTTCATTTCTAAGGTTGGCAATAGTATCATGGCAAGTGCTTAGCTCATTAAACAATTTTTCACATTTTTCAACTTCTAGAGCGTAAGCATTTTTAACCTTAACATGCTTTTTGTTTTCCTTGATTAGGAAGTCCTCTTGGGAGTCCAAGAGATCATCCTTTTCATGGATAACACTAATTAATTTATTTAATTTTTCTTTTTGTTGCATGTTTAGGTTGGCAAAAAGGGTACGCAAATTATCCTTCTCATCACTAGCATTATCATCACTAGAGGACTCATATTTAGTGGAGGATTTGGATTTAACCTTCTTCTTTTGTCATCCTTTGCCATGAGGCACTTGTGGCCGACGTTGGGGAAGAGAAGTCCTTGTTGACGGCGATGTTGGCGGCGTCCTCGTCGAAGGAGGAGTCGGTGGAGCTCTCGTCGGAGTCCCACTCGCGGCACACATGGGCGTCGCCGCCCTTCTTCTTGTGATATCTCTTCTTCTCCTTTCTTCTCCCCTTCTTGTCGTCGCCCCTGTCACTATCACTAGAAATAGGACATTTGGCAATAAAGTGACCGGGCTTACCATATTTGTAGCACACTTTCTTGGAGCGGGATTTGTAGTCCTTCCCCCTCCTTTGCTTGAGGATTTGGCAGAAGCTCTTGATGATGAGCGCCATCTCCTCATTGTCGAGCTTTGAGACATCGATTGGTTGTCTACTTGATGTAGACTCCTCCTTCTTCTCCTCCGTTGCTTTGAATGCAACCGGTTGTGCTTCGGACGTGGAGGGGCATCAAGCTCGTTGATCTTCTTTGAGCCTTTGATCATTAATTCAAAGCTCACAAAATTCCCGATTACTTCCTCGGGAGTCATTAGAGTATATCTAGGATTGCCACGAATCAATTGAACTTGAGTAGGGTTAAGGAAAACAAGTGATCTAAGAATAACCTTAACCACTTCGTGGTCATCCCATTTTTTGTTCCTGAGGTTGCGCACTTGGTTCACCAAGGTTTTGAGTCGGTTGTACATGTCTTGTGGCTCCTCCCCTTGGCGAAGACGGAAGCGACCGAGCTCCCCCTCGATTGTTTCTCGCTTGGTGATCTTGGTCACCTCATCTCCTTCGTGTGCGGTCTTTAGCACGTCCCAAATTTCCTTAGCACTTTTCAACCCTTGCACCTTATTATACTCCTCTTGACTTAGAGAGGCGAGGAGTATAGTTGTGGCTTGGGAGTTGAAGTGTTGGATTTGGGCCACTTCATCCTCATCATAATCTTCATCCCCTACGGATGGTACCTGTACACCAAACTCAACAACATCCCATATACTTTTGTGGAGTGAGGTTAGGTGATATCGCATCATATCACTCCACCTAGCATAATCTTCACCATCAAACGTTGGTGGTTTGCCTAATGGGACGGAAAGTAAAGGCGTATGTTTAGGAATGCGAGGATAGCTTAGGGGGATCTTACTAAACTTCTTGCGCTCATGGCGCTTAGAAGTAATGGATGGCGCGTTGGAGCTGGAGGTCGATGGTGATGAAGTGTCGGTCTCGTAGTAGACCACCTTCCTCATCTTCTTATTTTTGTCATCGCTCCGATGCGACTTGTGGCAAGAGGATTTCTTCTCCTTCCCTTCCCTTTGTTGCGGGACTCTTCCGATGAAGCCTTCCCGTGGCTTGTAGTGGGCTTGTCGCCGGTCTCCATCTCCTCTTGGTGTGATCTCCCGACATCACTTTGAGCGGTTAGGCTTTAATGAAGCACCGGGCTCTGATACCAATTGAAAGTCGCCTAGAGGGGGGGTGAATAGGGCGAAATTGAAATTTACAAAGTTAATCACAACTACAAGCCGGGTTAGCGTTAGAAATATAATGCGAGTCCGAGAGAGGGCGTAAAAACAAATCGCAAGCAAATAAAGAAGTGAGACACAAGGATTTGTTTTACCGAGGTTCGGTTCTCTCAAACCTACTCCCCGTTGAGGTGGTCATAAAGACCGGGTCTCTTTCAACCCTTTCCCTCTCTCAAATGGTCCCTCGGACCGAGTGAGCTTCTCTTCTCAATCAACCGGGAACCAAACTTCCCCGCAAGGACCACCACACAATTGGTGTCTCTTGCCTTGATTACAATTGAGATGATCGCAAGAAAGAATGAGAAAAAGAAGCAATCCAAGCGCAAGAGCTCAAATGAACACAACAATCACTCTCTCTAATCACTAAAGCTTTGAGTGGAATTGGGAGAGGATTTGATCTCTTTTGTGTGTCTAGAATTGAATGCTAGAGCTCTTGTAAGTAGTTGGAAGGTGGAAAACTTGGATGACTTGAATGTGGGGGTGGTTGGGGTATTTATAGCCCCAACCACCAAACTTGACCGTTGGTGGAGGCTTCTGTCGCATGGCGCACCAGACAGTCCGGTGCGCAACCGGACACTGTCCGGTGTGCCAGCCACGTCACCAGGCCGTTGGGTTCCGACCGTTGGAGCTTTGACCTATGGGCCCGCCTGGTTGTCCGGTGGTGCACCGGACAGGCTCTATAGGCTGTCCGGTGTGCCACCCGCGTGTGCTCTGCTCCTCTGCGCGCGCTGGCACGCATTTAATGCGTTGTAGATGACCGTTGCGCTCGAAGTAGCCGTTGCCCCGCTGTTACACCGGACAGTCCGGTGCGCACCGGACACTGTCCGGTGACTCACCGGACAGTCCGGTGAATTATAGCGGAGCGGATTCCCGAAGCTGGCGAGTTCAGAGTTGCTCTCCCCTGGAGCACCGGACACTGTCCGGTGGTGCACCGGACAGTCCGGTGCGCCAGACCAGGGTGCCTTCCGGGAAATCCTTTGCTCTCTTGATTGAACCCTTTTCTTGGTCTTTTATTGGCTTATTGTGAACCTTTGGCACCTGTAGAACTTATAGACTAGAGCAAACTAGTTAGTCCAATTATTTGTGTTGGGCAATTCAACCACCAAAATCAATTAGGAAATAGGTGGAAGCCTAATTCCCTTTCACAAAGCAATTGCGCGCAACAATGACCTGCGGCAATATACTCAGCTTCGGCAGTAGAAAGAGCTACGAAGTTTTGTTTTTTGAAGCCCAAGACACCAGGGATCTTCCCAAGAACTGACAAGTCCCTGATGTGCTCTTCCTATCAATTTTACACCCTGCCCAATCAGCATCGGAATATCCTATTAAATCAAAGGTGGATCCCTTGGGGTACCAAAGACCAAACTTAAGTGTATAAACTAAATATCTCATGATTCTTTTCATGGCCCTAAGGTGAATTTCCTTAGGATCGACTTGGAACCTTGTACACATGCATACGGAAAGCATAATGTCCGGTCGAGATGCACATAAATAGAGTAAAGATCCTATCATCGACCGGTATACCTTTTGATCTATGGATTTACCTCCCTTGTCGAGGTCGAGATGCCCATTTGTTCCCATGGGTGTCTTGATGGGCTTGGCATCCTTCATTCCAAACTTGGTGAGTATATCTTGAATGTACTTGGTTTGGCTGATGAAGGTGCCCTCTTGGAGTTGCTTGACTTGAAATCCTAAGAAATATTTCAACTTCCCCATCATAGACATCTCGAATTTTTGAATCATGATCCTACTAAACTCTTCACATGTAGATTTGTTAGTAGACCCAAATATGATATCATCAACATAAATTTTGCATACGAACAAATCATTTGCAATAGTTTTAGTAAAGAGAGTAGGATCGGCTTTACCGACTTTGAAGCCATTAGTGATAAGAAAATCTCTTAGGCATTCATACCATGCTCTTGGGGCTTGCTTGAGCCCATAAAGCGCCTTAGAGAGTTTATACACATGGTTAGGGTACTCACTATCTTCAAAACCAGGAGGTTGCTCAACATAGACCTCTTCCTTGATTGGTCCATTGAGGAAGGCACTTTTCACGTCCATTTGGTAAAGCTTAAAGCCATGGTAAGTAGCATAGGCAAGTAATATACGAATTGATTCAAGCCTAGCTACAGGTGCATAGGTTTCACCGAAATCCAAACCTTCGACTTGTGAATATCCCTTGGCCACAAGTTGGGCTTTGTTCCTTGTCACCACACCATGCTCATCTTGTTTGTTGCAGAATACCCACTTGGTACCTACAACATTTTGATTAGGACATGGAACTAAATGCCATACCTCATCCTCGTGAAGTTGTTGAGCTCCTCTTGCATTGCCAACACCCAATACGAATCTCTTAGTGCATCCTCTACCCTATATGGCTCAATAGAGGAGACAAAGGAGTAATGTTCACAAAAATGAGCGACTCGAGATCGGGTGGTTACCCCCTTATGAATATCGCCAAGGATGGTGTTCACGGGGTGATCTCTTTGAATCGCTTGGTGGACTCTTGGGTGTGGCAGTCTTTGACCCTGTTCATCTTCCTTGTCTTGCTCATTGTCATCTCCCCCTTGATCGATGTCCTTCTCTTGAGGTGACTCATCTTCTTGATCTTCAACCTCATTATCTTGAGCCTGATCCTCATCTTAGGTTGGTGGAGATGCTTGTATGGAAGATGATGGTTGATCTTGTGTATGAGTGGGATCTTCGGATTCCTTAGGACACACATCCCCAATGGACATGTTCCTTAGCGTGATGCACGGAGCCTCTTCATCATCTAGCTCATCAAGATCAACTTGCTCCACTTGGGAGCCGTTAGTCTCATCAAACACGATGTCACAAGAAACCTCAACTAATCCAGTGGATTTGTTGAAGACTCTATATGCCCTTGTGTTTGAGTCATAACCAAGTAAAAAACCTTCTACAGCCTTAGGAGCAAATTTAGATTTTCTATCTCTTTTAACAAGAATAAAGCATTTGCTACCAAAGACTCTAAAATATGAAACATTGGGCTTTTTACCGGTTAGGAGTTCATATGATGTCTTCTTGAGGATTCGGTGAAGGTAGAGCTGGTTGATGGAGTAGCAGGCGGTGTTAACCGCCTCGGCCCAAAACCGGTCTGGTGTCTTGTACTCATCAAGCATGGTCCTCGCCATGTCAAGTAGAGTTCTATTATTCCTCTCCACTACACCATTTTGTTGTGGCGTGTAGGGAGAAGAGAACTCATGCTTGATGCCCTCCTCCTCAAGAAAGCCTTCAATCTGAGAGTTCTTGAACTCCGTCCCATTGTCGCTTCTTATCTTTTTTATCTTTAAGCCGAACTCATTTTGAGCCCGTCTCAAGAATCCCTTTAAGGTCTCTTGGGTTTGAGATTTTTCCTGCAAAAAGAATACCCAAGTGAAGCGAGAATAGTCATCCACAATTACAAGACAATACTTACTCCTGCCAATGCTTATGTAAGCTATCAGGCCGAATAGGTCCATGTGGAGTAGCTCAAGCGGCCTGTCGGTCATCATGATGTCTTGTGTGGATGATGGGTACCAATTTGCTTTCCTGCTTGACATGCGCTACAAACCCTGTCTTTCTCAAAATGAACATTGGTTAGTCCCAAAATGTGCTCTCCCTTTAGAAGCTTGTGAAGATTCTTCATCCCAACATGGGCTAGTCGGCGATGCCAGAGCCAACCCATATTAGTCTTAGCAATTAAGCAAGTGTCGAGTTTAGCTCTATTAAAATCAACTAAGTATAGCTGACCCTCTAACACTCCCTTAAATGCTACTGAATCATCACTTCTTCTAAAGATAGTAACACCTATATCCGTAAAAAGACAGTTGTAACCCATTTTGCATAATTGAGAAACTGAAAGCAAGTTATAATCTAATGAATCTACAAGAAAAACATTAGAAATGGAATGGTCAGGTGATATAGCAATTTTACCAAGTCCTTTGACCAAACCTTGATTTCCATCCCCGAATGTGATAGCTCTTTGGGGATCTTCATTTTTCTCATAGGAGGAGAACATCCTTTCTCCCTGTCATGTGGTTTGTGCACCCGCTATCAATGATCCAACTTGAGCCCTCGGATGCATAAACCTACAAAACAAGTTTAGGCCTTGTTCTTAGGTACCCAAACAGTCTTGGGTCCTTTCACATTAGAAACAAGCACCTTGGGTACCCAAACACAAGTCTTGGAGCCCTTGTGTTTGGCCCCAACATATTTGGCAACTACTTTGCCTGATTTGTTAGTTAAAACATTGGAAGCATCAAAAGTCTTAAATGAAATAATGAGTTCATTTGATGCAGCAGGAGTTTTCTTTTTAGGCATTTTAACATGAGTAGAATGCCTAGAACTAGATGTCTCATTCTTATACATAAAAGCATGATGATGACCAGAATGAGACTTCCTAGAATGAATTCTCCTGATTTTATGCTCAGGATAACCAGCAGGATATAAAATATAACCCTCGTTATCCTGAACCATGGGAGCTTTGCCCTTAACAAAGTTAGACAATTTCTTAGGGGCATTAAGCTTGACATTGCCTCCCTGTTGGAAGCCAATGCCATCCTTAATGCAGGGCATCTCCCACTATAGAGCATGCTTCTAGCAAATTTAAACTTCTCATTTTCAATTTCATGCTGATGAAGACATCACTTCTATACATACAATGGATGGACCGATAACACGATCTCGTGCACGACAGCTAAATCTCCATGTATGTTCTACCCTAGTCAATTGTGTTTCAGAGCTTACGCTTGGGGCCATGGATGTTTTGATGATTAGGTACATTGGAGAGGACCAGCAAGGACTTGGGAAAGGCCAAGGTGTTGAGGAGGAGCAGCAAGGGCATCCACAACAGGAAGGAGATCATATCCGAGTCGGCTGCGACTCCATCTCGGGTTCTAGGACCAGTCTGCACTAAAATGGACGCCCAAGATGCATCCAGACTCCGATTGTGACGGACTGGATATGGTTGGAAAGGTAACGAGATTATCTAACCAACCCAACTGGTTCCACTCTAAAATTCATCCGGAGTCAACAGGAATCGTCAAAACAAGTCAGCGTTCAGATTCTGTTTTGGTGCTGTGACACCGTATGTTGGGCCGTTGGGCCGTGTATCGCGTCGGAGCCCATTAGGGGCGAGTCCAGCAGTAACGCACGCCCTAATACTGTATTTATTCAGCAGCCACCGCCACATTTAGGTTTGGGTTTTGCTTAAGTTAGATCTATCGAGAACAGCCGCCGTAGATCGGTTTGTGAGACCCCATCCCGTAATCAATACAATTTTGGTTGCGTTTCTTTCCTGTTCTTGCTTGTGTTCTTGATTGTGCTTGCAGGGATAAGCCTTCGTGGTGAGGTCATTCGTGTGTCACGGGTGATAACCAATGGAACCGTGGTGTAGTGATTGCGAGGAACCGTCCGTTCGGAGCCTTGGATCATCAACGTCGAGATCTCCACTCAATCAAGTTATCGTATCTCACGGAAGATCGGGCAGTGTCTACTATCACATGCTCATTAATTTTAGCACTAAGTTGAGCTATGTGATTATTTTGTTGTTTAATTAAAGCTAGGTGATCATGGATAGCATCAACATTAATATCTCTACATCTAGTGCAAATAGAAACATGATCAAAAGTGGATGTAAAGGATTTGCAAACATTTAATTCATCAATCTTAGCATGTAACATAGCATTTTCATTTCTAAGATTGGAAATAACATCATTGCAAACAATTAAATCCTTAGCCTTAGCAATTAAATTATCATTCTCAATCTTAAGGCTAGCAATTGATTCATTCAACTTATCAATCTTAGCAATTAGACTAGAATTTTCATTCTTAAGATTGATAGTTGAATCATGACAAACATTTGATTTTTCAACCTTAGCAATTAAACTAGCATTCTCAGTTATAAGGTTGGAGATAGTGTCATGGCAAATGCTAAGCTCACTAGTTAATTTTTCACATTTCTCTATTTCCTGAGCATAAGCATTTTTCACCTTAACATGCTTTTTGTTTTCCTTAATAAGGAATTCCTCTTGGCTATCCAAGAGTTCATCCTTCTCATGAATGGCACCTATCAATTTATTTAGTTTTCCTTTTTGTTGCATGTTTAGGTTGGCAAAAAGATTAAGCAAATCATCATCATCTTCACTAGAGCTAGCCTCATCACTAGATGTTGTATATTTAGTGGAAGCTCTAGATTTTACCTTCTTCTTTTGCCGTCGTTTGCCATGAGGCACTTGTGGTCGACGTTGGGGAAGAGGAGGCCTTTGTTGATGGCAATGTTGGCGGCGTCCTCGTCGGAGGAGGAGTCGGTGGAGCTCTCATCGGAGTCCCATTCCGACACACATGGGCATCGCCGCCCTTCTTCTTGTAATATCTCTTCTTTTCCTTCCTCTTTCCCTTCTTGTCATTTTCCCTATCACTATCACTAGACATAGGGCATTTAGCGATAAAATGACTGGGCTTACCACATTTGTAGCACACTTTCTTGGTGCAGGGTTTGTAATCCTTCCCCCTCCTTTGCTTGAGGATTTGGTAGAAGCTCTTGATGATGAGCGCTATCTCCTCGTTGTCGAGCTTGGAGGCATCGATGGGGAGTCTACTTGATGTAGACCCTTCTTTCTTCTCCTCTGTCGCTTTGAATGCGATGGGTTGCACCTGGGTGTGGAGGTGCCGCCTTGCTCAACAATTTGTTTGGAGCCTTTGATCATCAACTCAAAGCTCACAAGCTTTCCTATCACTTCCTCGGGAGACATTAGCTTATATCTAGGATCACCACGAATTAATTAAACTTGTGTAGGATTACGAAAAACAAGTGATCTTAGAATAACCTTGACCATTTCATGGTCAGCCCATTTTGTGCTCCCGAGGTTACGCACTTGATTGACCAGGGTCTTGAGCCGGTTGTACATGGCTTGTGGCTCCTCCCCTTGGTTGAGGATGAATCGACCGAGCTCCCCCCTCGTCTCCCGCTTGGTGATCTTGGTCACCTCGTCTCCTTCGTGCGCGGTCTTGAGCACGTCGCAAATCCTTGGCACTTTTCAATCCTTGCACCTTGTTATACTCCTCTCGACATAAAGAAGCAAGGAGTATAGTAGTTGCTTATGAATCAAAGTGTTTGATTTGGGCGACCTTGTCCGAATCATAGCCTTCATCCCCCATGGATGGTACCTGCGCTCCAAACTCAACAATGTCCCATATGCTAGCATGGAGTGAGGTTAGGTGGTGCCTCATTTTATCACTCCACATACAATAATCTTCACCGTCAAAAACCGGTGGTTTGCCTAGTGGGACGAAAGTAAAGGAGTGCGTATAGAAATGCGAGAATAGTGTAGGGGGATCTTACTAACGTTCTTGCGCTCATGGCGCTTAGAAGTGACGGACGACGCGTCGGAGCCAGAAGTGGATGGCGACGAAGAATTGGTCTCGTAGTAGATCACCTTCTTCATCTTCTTTTTCTTGTCGCCACTCCGATGCGACTTGTGAAGAGGTGAGCTTGTTGTCGGACTCCTTCGATGGAGCCTTCCCATGGCTTGTGGCCTTCTTGCGGTCACGATCTCCCTCTTGGCATGATCTCCCGACATCACTTTGAGTGGTTAGACTCTTAATGAAGTATCGGGCTCTAATACCAATTGAAAGTCGCCTAGAGGGGGGGTGAATAGGCGGGATCTGAAATTTATAAACTTAAAGCACAACTACAAGCTGGGGTTAGCGTTAGAATAAAACTTAAGTCCAAAAGAGAGGGCAAAAACAAATCACAAGCAAATAAAGCGGATGACACGGTGATTTGTTTTACCGAGGTTCGGTTCTTGCAAACCTACTTCCCGTTGAGGTGGTCACAAAGACCGGGTCTCTTTCAACCCTTTCCCTCTCTCAAACGGTCACCTAGACCGAGTGAGCTTTCTCCTTCAATCAAATGGGTCACTTAGACCCCTACAAGGACCATCACAACTTGGTGTCTCTTGCTTTGATTACAAGTGTCTTAAGAACAAGAAAGAGGAAGAAGAAAGCGATCCAAGAACAAGAGCTCAAAGAACACGAGCAAAACTCTCTCTAGTCACTAGTTGTTTGGAGTGGAAATGGGACTTGGAGAGGCTTTGATTCTTTTGAATTGTGTCTTGTATTGATTGCACTAGCTCTTGTATTGAATGAGATGTCTGAAAACCTTGGATACTTGGAATGGTGGTGGTTGGGGTGTATTTATAGCCCAACCACCAAAACAACGTTGGGGAGGCTATCTGCCGATGGGCGCACCGGACAGTCCAGTGCACCACCGGACACTGTCCGGTGCGCTAGCCACGTCACCCAACCGTTAGGGTTCTAGCGGTTTCGACCGTTGGAGCTTTGACATCTTGGAGCACCGGACAGTTCGGTGCCGCACTGGACAGGTACTGTTCACTGTCTGGTGCGCCTTCTGGTGCTGCTCTGACTCTACGCGAACTGTTCGCGCACTGTTCCTGGCACTGTTCACTTTTGCAAACGACCGTTGGCGCAGTAGCCATTGCTCCGCTTGGTGCACTGGATAGTCCGGTGAATTATCGCGGAGTGGCTCTCCAGAAACCCGAAGCTGAGGAGTTCAGACTGTACGGTCCCTGGTGCACCGGACACTGTCCGGTGGTGCACCGGACAGTTCGGTGCGCCAGACCAGGACAGCCTTCGGTTTCTTATGCTCCTTTCTTTTTGAACCCTAACTTGATCTTTATTAGTTTGTGTGAACCTTTAGCGCCTATGGAAAGATTATTCTAGAGCAAACTAGTTAGTCCAATTATTTGTGTTGGGCAATTCAACCACCAAAATCATTTAGGAAAAGGTTTGACCCTATTTCCCTTTCACCTAACCATGTGTATAAGCTCTCAAAGGCGCTTTATGGGCTCAAACAAGCCCCAAGAGCATGGTGTGAATGCCTGCAAGACTTTCTTATCACTAATGGCTTCAAAGTCAGAAAGGTCGAACCTACTCCCTTCACCAAAACTATTGCTAAAGACTTGTTTATTTGCCAAATTTATATTGATGATATTATATTTGGGTCTACTAACAAGTAATCTTGTGAAGAGTTTAGTAGGATCATGATACAGAAATTCGAGATGTCTATGATGGGGGAGTTGAAGTATTTTCTTGGATTTCAAATCAAGAAACTCCAAGAGGGAACCTTCATCAGCCAAACTAAGTGCATTCAAAACATACTTAAGAAGTTTGGAATGAACAATGGCAAACCCATCAAGACACCCATGGGAACCAATGGACATCTCGACCTCGACACGGGAGGTAAATCTGTAGATCAAAAGGTATATCGGTCGATGATAGGATCTTTACTCTATCTATGTGCTTCACGACCAAATATTATGCTTTCTGTATGCAGGTGTGTAAGGTTCCAAGCAAATCCTAAGGAAGTTCACCTTAGGGCTGTGAAAAGAATCATGAGGTATTTAGTTTACACTCCTAAGTTTGGGCTTTGGTACCCCAAGGGATCTACCTTTGATTTAATTGGATATTCCAATGTCGATTATGCAGGGTGTAAAATTGATAGAAAGAGCACATCAGAGACTTGCCAGTTTCTGGGGAGATCCCTGATGTCTTGGGCTTCAAAGAAACAAAATTCAGTAGCTCTTTCCACCGCCTAAGCCGAGTACATTGTCGCAGGTCATTGTTGTGCACAATTACTTTGGATGAGGCAAACCATTAGAGACTATGGCTACAAATTGAGCAAAGTCCCTCTCCTATGTGATAATGAGAGTGCAATCCGCATGGCGGATAATCTCGTTGAACACAGCCGCACTAAGCACATAGACATCCGGTATCACTTTTTGAGAGATCACCAACAAAAGGGGATATCGAAACTGCTTAGGTTAACACCCACAACCAATTAACTGATATCTTTACCAAGCCATTAGATGAAAAGACCTTTAGCAAACTTAGAAATGAGCTAAATATACTTGATTCTCGGAACTTTGATTGAAACATTGCACACATAGCTCTTCGATATACCTTTGATCATGTCTCTTTCATTTGGTACAAATGCATATTTCTTATTCTTCTTGTGCCAAGGCTAAGACTAATGTGTCAAGTGTATTTCTATACCTAGTCTTATATTGAAAGGGAAATGGAGTATTCGGCAAAGAAAAGACTTCCACTCCAACTCTGACGGTATCATTTATCCTTTGCCATTACTCAGAAAATTCTCAATTGGTATAACCCTTCACTCATATTTATTTTACCATTTGGGAGAAAGTATTAGGCCCCAAAGGGGGAGAAACTATAAAGGGCTCTCAAGTTCTTCGTTTTTGGTGATTAATGCCAAAGAGAGAGAAAGTATTAAGCCCAAAGCAAAAAACCGCACCATCAATTTTCAAAAAATTGTCAAAAACTAAAGGAAGTGTTTATTTCAAATTGGTGTTTGAGTTTATCTCAAGATCTTTCAATTGGTATCTTATTTGATTTCAAAGACTTTAATGAGTATGAAAAAAATTCAATTGATATTTCAGTTAGACTCAAAATAGATCTTCAATTGGTATCTCTTTTTGCTTCAAAATTTCAAAATAAGGATAGAGACTTCAATTGGTAGAATTTCATTTTCAAAAGGGAAAATTGTTTCAAAAACCCTCTTGAAAGCTAAGGGAAGAATTTCTTCAGGGGGAGCTTTCATTTAGTCAAAGGAAAAGCATTTGAAACAGGGGGAGGAATTTCAAATCTTGACAATGCTTCTTGCAATCATATTCTTATACCTTTGACTATGTGCAAAAGATTTTGAAAAGATTTTTCCAAAAGATTTACAAAAACAAGCAAGTGGTGCAAATGTGGTCCAAAATGTTAAATAAGAGAAAAGTAATCCATTAATTTTTAGACATATGTATAAAGTCTTTCATTGGTTTAATTCTAGGTAACCTATACACATCTATCATAATTGCAAACTAGCTACATTTCTACACTCTATATTTGCTTTGGTTTGTGTTGGCATCAATCGCCAAAAAGGGGGACATTGAAAGGGAAATGGACCTAATCATTTCCTATAATCGATTTTGGTGGTTGACGTCCATCAAAACCATGTGGACTAACTAGTTTGCCTAGATGTCATTTTTCTCAGGTGCATAAGGTTCAACACAAACCAAGAAATAAATTCAGTTGGGGACACAAATAAATTTGGAGCAAAGGACTTGACAGTGTTGCCTTTGGTGCACCAGACAGTGTCCGGTGCACTAGGCTGAGCAGGCAGCGAACCAGCCACTCTCGGGAATTCGCAGGGCACACTCTGCTATAATTCACTAGACTATCTGGTGTGCACCAGACATGTCCGGTGAGCCAGTGGAGCAACGACTAACTGGCGCAACGGTCGTCTGCAAAAACAAACAGTAAACTGAACAGTGCGCGGCAAAGTCAGAGTAGCGAAGTCAGAGGTCACCGGACATGTCCGGTGGCACCGAACTGTCCGGTGCAACTACAGGACAAAGGCTCCAACGGTCAACTTGCTCCAAACCCCAACGGCCGTGCTGACGTAGCACACACCGAATAGTGAACAGTGACTGTCCAGTGCGCCCATCGCCAGCAAAAATAGCCAACGGCTAGGAAGTGGTTGGAGGCTATAAATACCCCCCAACCACCTCATTCATTGGCATCCAAGTTTTCTGAAGTTCCTATTCAATACAAGAGCAAAGCCAACCACTCAGAGACACATTCAAAGCATTCAATCCTCTCCAAGTTCCAAAATCAACTCAATCGCTTAGTGACTTGAGAGATGGAGTCTTTGTGTTCATTTGTACTCTTGTTGCTTGGATTGCCTTTCTCCTTCCCACTCTTATTCTCTAAGTGCTTTGTAAAGCTAGCAAGAGACACCTAAGTGTGTGGTGGTCCTTGCGGGGTCTTAGTGACCCGATTGATTAAGGAGAAGGCCCATCCGATCTAAGTGACCGTTTGAGAGAGAGAAATGGTTGAAATAGACCCGGCCTTTGTGGCCTCCTCAACTGGGACTAGGGTTTTTGGAACCGATCCTCGGTAAAACAAATCACCGTGTTAACTTCAGGGCCATTCCTGGCTTTTCAGGGGCCCAGTGCGAAATTCGATATAGAGGCCCCATCCACACATAAATATATATAATTATACATATATCACCAAATATTTGACGTATAAAAATTATTATGCACTGTTTTCGATATATACAAAGTCATCGCTTATATCATCGAGATCAATTTCATCCAACAACTTTTTCGATATATAGAATTACCAAGCCATTTAACCTCTCTTGAGTTATTGTTGACCATAGATAGTTCATAAAAAATTAATTTTAAAAAGCTTCTCTCTACCAAAGCAACTATCATATGTATAGTTTATAATACTCTCTCTATATCAAAATAAAATTTGTTTTGCTTCTTTAGTGGATTTATCATCATCAATATAAAACATAAAAACTAAGAGCTAAATCAAATACTATTTTGAAACGGATGGAGTATTCGATAAGTAATTGAAACATTAGTTTAATAATATAAACGAGACTAGTTGATAACTCGATAGTGTATCGCTTTTTGCATATTTATGTCTAGAATAGATAGGTTTAAAAAAGGCTAGCGTCCAGTGGCTAGGGGGGCCTCTGTTTTTTGGGGCCCGGTGTGGCCGCACCCATGGCACCCCCTCAGGGTCGGCCCTGGTTAACTTGTATTGATTTCCATTTGATTTGTTTTTTCGCTTTCCTCTCTAACGTTTCCTTGCTAATATTGTTTTGAGTTTGCTCCCAAAGTCATACACATCCATTTGAGCAACTCATAGCAAGAGAAACAATCTTCCGCACTCGGATTTAATTCTAACGCTAACCCCACCCGTAGTGTGTGTTTAAGTTTATAAATTTCAAGTTTTGTCTATTCACCCCCTCTAGGCGACTTTCAACATCCAAGGCCCGTAGTGCGGCAACAGTCGATATATGCTACGAAGTTGGAGGTGGTGTTGTGTCACCTCAGTGGGTTCAGGGTTGGGAAGGCACTCGCATTCTCTTGCCCTTCTCAGACTAACACCTGGTGTTTGTGCCTCACGGTTTGGAGCTGCTCCGGTTGGGCTTCTTTCTCCGCTTGCGTGCTCTCTCCTTATATGTATTTAGCGGTATACTACCTATGTCACCTCCAGATATCCAGATCTTCGTCGTGTCCTTCTCCAACGACGAATAGGTATGTCCGCCTCTTTCCTTCCCTTCCTGCTCTACGAAACCTTGGAAGTGGGGGAGGCGAGGGATGGGGTCCCTAATTTTCTGCTATGGTACCCGTTCGATGGCACGACATCGCCTGTCTACATGGCCTTTCCCTTACCACGGTTTCGACTCGGTATGCTTCTACCACTTATATACTTGTCACCCATTCTTTTGTCATTGCAAAAATTATTGTGTTGTTCCTATGTTGTTTTGGGTATTAGTTTTTTGTTATGCTAAGGACTGGACATAATTTGAGTGTGTTAATACTTTATTTATTGTCTGCACATTGTTTGTGTTTTTCTGATAATGGCTCATGGATCCTACAAAATATGTGTTAGGATTTGGAGATCCATACGACCACTACCACAGGGTGCTCGTCCCTTGTGTTCTTGGCTGTTGCATGCATTAGGTCGTTTCTAAGACCACATTAGCGCAATGGACTTCATGGTGTTTGAGATTGCTGAATTGGATGGAGCAACAATGATTTGTCATGCTAACAGTAAAAGAAAAGGTTGTTTGTTGGTTTTAAACGTTAGCAATTGCCACTAAGTACCATAATTTATATGGAGTGCATCTAGTTTTTATTGATGCCTGACTTTAGCAACCACTCCATATTTTGATCTATCTTTTTATAAGTTTGAGTTCATATGACTTATTTTAGAAACTTGAGCTCACAAACTTTCTCTTATTTAGTCTCTGTATGGTGGAATTATGTCATCCTATAATCTCTATTTATTCAGTCAGTCGTTGTGAACTCTTTTCTAATCGCTCACTTCATTGTCCGTGTTGTACCAAGACATATTTGATAGTAAACAACGATATTAGTTAGTCAAATAAAAAATATTATGTGGAGAGCGAAGACAATCAATAAAAAATTTTGGTTAATGGTTTAGCGGATGGATTTTTGTGAGGCAACCGACTAATATTACTATATACAAAACAATAGAGATACATCCGAATGTTTTATCCCACGCTAGTAAAGGTCCCGCTGTTAAATCGAGCTCGGAGGCGAATCTCTCGCTAACTGTCATCAATGGCGGCCGAGCCCAAGATCCTAGAGCTCTCCAACGGCAAGATCACCGCGAGGATCTCCAACTGGGGCGCCACCATCACCTCCCTCCTCGTCCCCGACGCCCAGGGTCCGCATCGATCGCTTTTCTCTTTGTTTCGCCTCCTCTGGGTTACTTCTTGGCCTCTTCGGTTCTCCGGTAACCCATCCTGTTGGCTAAAATCGGCACAGGGAGTATCGCTGATGTGGTGCTCGGATTCGATGGCTTGGATCCGTACGTGGTGAGAGATCCCCCTCGAATAATCCTCTCCAATATCTGCTCTTAATCTTGGGTTTGCTCGTCAGGTGTTGCGCCCTTTGACTTTTGACTGTTGATCGAGTGAGTTGAACATCTGTAAGGCACCAAATCATCAGTTATTAATCAGTGGGGCTAGCTGAGTCATTGATAGGACATTTGGTCTATCATTATCTTTGTAAGGATGGCAAAAGATTAGATTGTCCTCCCACCCTCACTAAAGTGAAGCAGTTTGTGATCTGTATTACAATTACAATCCTGGAACGGCAAATTGGTGCCAAAAGTATTTTTCCGGTACAGCTTTAGATGCAAATGACAAGGGGAAGACTTCCATTGGAAAATTGTTAGCTTTCTGGCGATATAAGTTAGTTGCCTATCCAAAGATGGACCTTTGAAACCGAGGGAATTTCCTCTAGAAAAAGAAATCTATGAGTGACTGTGTTTTAGTTAGTTCTATGAGGGGCCTGTTTGGTTTGCTGCATTAGCCTATATTTAGGCTTATGCAGTGCAGCTTACACATATTTGGTTGCCCACAGAGCTTCTTACACAGGCGTACACAATGCTCAAAATAGGCCCAACGCAGCATTACTCAGTATGTCAGATTAGATCATATTATATAATGCATATCTGAATAAGCTGAAAGTGCACACAAAAATGGAATCTCCTCACCTCCCACCTTTACTAGAACACAAGTTCTCTACTAGCACAATATGAGTTTAATCTCAAATTTTGTAGAAATGTACATATATAGATGAAGTATGGGTGTAATGTTTCATTTTTGGAACTCCTAAGTATGTTTTTCTAAGGGTTTTCACGATTCCACCATAGTGTAGTTTCAAGTGAATATTTTCCTGTGCTGCATAATGTCTATTGCTAATTGAAGCAACCAATCACACCTTAAATAAATAAGTTGCAGATCTGTATGTATCTGTTCTTAGTTTTGGTGTTTGTTAACAACCTGAAAGGTAGGTTTGGTCTTTGTTGCGAAACCAGCCTGATACGGAGTGCTTGGGTGTTTGTTACCACCCCTAAAGATGCTCCATCCAGAGGTGTCCGGACATAACTTGTTCAGTTCATGTCTATTGATTCAAAGCAGATCTACAGCTGTGTCTGTAAACCACAGCTGAGTATCATTGCATAACCCAGAATCAAATAATGGTAATCATTTAGATATTCACTGAATGATATTTGTATGTTTTACTTTTCATGTATATTGTTTTGAACTTCTAATGGTCATCAAATGACAAATGTTGATAGTTCATTCTTTTAATCTCTCTCTCTCTCCCCTTTGCAGAAAGGCATGTCACCTTATTTTGGCTGCATAGTTGGCCGTGTCGCGAATAGGATCAAGGATGGGAAGTTTACACTAAACGGACTTGAGTATTCATTGCCTATCAACAATGGACCTAACAGCCTTCATGGTATGGTTTCAGGCACAGTGTGTGTGACTGCTTTTAGATTAGTGACTGATTTTAATGCAAACAGCATCGTATGTATGCAACAATTTCATTGACGGTCAGCAGAAAACTTTTGCACGCATATCATCAGCGCTCAATATTTTACGCATGTGCATTGCAAACTTGGTAATTCTAACATCCCATCATTTGTAAATGACTAGTCGAATGAATTCTATGGTAAATTGGTGTTTCTGGAGAAGAAGAATAAAACCACCTTCAAGTCATCAGTGCTCAGCATTAATGTCTGCATTGTGGTCTGTGTTTATGCCACATACCTGTGACTTCTCATCTTGTTGCTGAATTGTGAATGCCAGGTGGGTTGAAGGGATTTGATAAGGTCCTGTGGGATGTCGTGGAGCACAAAGATGGCGAATGCCCTTCAATAACTTTTCAGTATCACAGCAAGGACGGGGAAGAAGGTACACATTGCTAGCATTCTTGTTCTGATGCCTTCGTATTAAACAACTCAGCCAATTCAGCATCCCCCAGGCTATCCAGGCGATGTAACCATTCGAGCAACATACTCTCTTCCTGAAGCTACTACTCTAAGGCTTGACATGGAAGCTACACCAGAGAACAAAGCAACTCCTATAAGCCTGGCGCAGCACACCTACTGGAACCTCGCAGGTCACGCCTGCGGCGACATCTTAAACCACTCGCTGCAGATCTGGGGCAAGCACATCACTCCGGTCGACGAGAACACAATTCCCACCGGCGAGATAATGCCCGTCGACGGCACCCTTTTCGACTTCACGACGGAGCGCAGGATTGGCGAGCGCATCGACGGTGTTCCTGGAGGGTATGATCATAACTACGTGCTGGACTGTGGCGACGAGAAGGACGGCCTGAAGCGTGCGGCCAGGCTGAAAGATCCGTCGAGCTTGCGGACCCTGGACCTGTGGACTGACGCACCCGGCATGCAGCTGTACACTGCCAACTACGTGGATGGCATCGGTGGCAAGGCGGGCGCTGTCTACGCGAAGCATGCTGGAGTGTGCTTGGAAACCCAGGGGTTCCCTGACGCCATCAACCAGCCTGAGTTTCCCTCTGTGGTTGTTCGGCCCGGTGAGAAGTATAAGCATACTATGCTGTTTGAGTTCTCGGGATGTTGAATAGTGACTGGACAGCATAAATTGCTGTAAAACATGTGTTGAATAAAACAAACAGAAGGATAAGCTGTGATAATAATGCACTAGTTTGCTTCAGATTATTGTAGAGGGGTAATCTTGTCCAGACCTAGCCATCCTTTTCTGTGACAATATTGCAATGACTGCATGTTTATGCCCAACGACAAATACATACTGTCGGAGAGGAAATTCTCTGGCCGGTGGCGAAGTGCACCCGCCCTAAGTCCTAAGATGCGGAGGAGGCTTAAAGGTTTTGCCTGTTGGAGATTAGAGGGATGAACACAAGAACACACAAGGGTTTTGTCGGCGTTTCGACCCCGGGGGTCCCTGGACCGACGAGTAAATTGTCGCTGCGTGTCCCTGCCCAGATGGGTTGGCGCGGGATGGAACACAAGATGTGGGACAAGCCTTGTATTATCCTGCACCAGGGGTGCCGCTCGCAGTAGGGATTACAAGCGCGTCGCGTGAGGGAGAGAGAGAGAGAGGGCTCGTACGCCGCTTCCCTCGCGCGAACCCCCTCAGGGTTGATTTGGTGACAAGGGATCCCGAGAGGATCGGAGGGGATTGAGGGGGAAATGAACTCATTTCCCCTCAATCCCCTCCGATCCTCCCGGGATCCCGGATCACCAAATCAGCTCTCAGGGTGGCCCTGGACTCCCTTTTATAGAGGCAAGGAGAGAGTTTAGGTGTACAACGGGGGCGTAGCTATGTGCTAACGTGTGACAGTGGAGTGCCTACGCCCTGTGTACATGCCAACGTGGCCGTCGGGGGAGAGCTTGGGCGCTGTACATATGATGGCGTGGCCGCCGGAGGAGCGCCTGAGCCCTGTAGGAGCACAGCTGGCAGCGCGGCGAGGACCCTGCTGACGTCTCCTTTGTCGTAAGGGGCTGAGAGCCACCGGCGTCATGGCGCACGCGGAGCACCATCATTACCCGTCGCCGGGGTAGGCCAGATGGGACGCCGATCTTGTTCCTCGTAGCCTGAGCAGGCTAGGAGTAGGGGAATGATGCATCCCTTATTAGCACGGTCAGTCTGAGCCCAGGGTCGCTCGAGGCGGAGACTTCTCTTGTGGTCGAGGCCGGGGTCGGGCGAGGACGCGATTCCTCCCGAGACCGGAGTCGAGGCCGAGTCCGGGGGTCGGGCGAGGCGGAGACCTCCTCCCGAGGCCAGAGTCTGAGGTCGGGTGAGGCAGAGCTTCCTGTTACGCCGAGGCTTGAGCTCGGTGGTTGATCGTGACCTGTTGTCAGTCGTTGTCGGGGTGGCTGACACGGCAGTCGGAGCGAAGCGAGCGGCACTGTTTTCCTGTCATATCGGACAGTAAAGAGGAGGGGCGAAGTGACTGCAGTCACTTCGCCCTGGCCGACTGAAGCGCGTGTGTCAGGATACGTCGTCAGGCGTCCCTCGCATTTAATGCGCCTGCGAAGCGGTCGGTTGGTGAGGTGGTATGGCCAAGGTTGCTTCACGACGAAGCCTGCCCGAGTCGGGCCTCGGGAGAGCCGAGGGGGCGCCTGCCGTTTGAGGAGGCCCTCGGGCGAGGCGTGAATTCGTCTGGGACCACTGTTCCAACTCGAGGCTGGGCTCGGGTGAGATCGCGTCCTTCGGGTAGACGAAGTCTTGGCTTGAACCGCACCCGTCAGTTGGTCTGAGGGTGTTAACCAGCCGTGATTAGGAGCGTTGGAGTACCCCTAATTATGGTACCGATAGTAGCCCCCGAGCCTCGAAGGGAGTGATGGTACTCGCTTGGAGGCTTTTGCCGCGTTTTCGGTGAGGGGACCGGCCTTTCTCGGTTTTTTGCCTTGTTTTGGTGGGTGCGCGTGAGCGCACCCGCCGGGTGTAGCCCCGAGGCCTCGGAGGAGTGGTTTGACTCCTCTGAGGTCTGAATGCTTTTCGTAGTGCTTCGGTCGGTCTAGTCGTTCCCTCTTGCGGCCTGGCAATAGCCCGGGTGCGTGGTCGGGTTCCAAGTTATCAGGCTGGTTTGTTGACGCTGTCAATAGTTTTGGTCGTAGCCGGGTGCGAGAGCAGCCCCCGAGCCTCTGCACGGAGCGAGAGGACGATCAAGGACTTTCGCGACTTTTATTTACGCCCCTGTGTTGCCTTTCGCAAGGAGGAGGGGGAAAAGCGCCATGTTGCCCTCGGAGGGCGCCGAACAGTTTCCAGTGAGCTGCTAAGGGTGATCCGAGTGGACGCACGTGCCCCGTTCGTTAGGGGTCGGCTGTAGCCCGGAGGCGCGCTCCAAAAGTACCTGCGGGTGATTCACCGGACCCAGACCCCTTCGACAGGGTCCGAGGGCTCGATGCCTCCCTCCGGTGGGATTTCGTTACAAATCGTTCCCGCCGGTCTCGGAAATGTCCTAGGGTACCTCGGGAGCGTAGCCCGAGCCTTGGTTATGTATCGAACGTACCCAGAGTCATCCCTCACTCTGCATGCTTGGGGCGACTATCGAACCCTTCCGAGGGGCCAGCCTACGAACCCCTGATCAGTAGTGGGCACGGAGCCCAAGCGCTCTGGGGCGGCTGTCGAACCCTTCCGAGGGGCCAGCCTTCGAACCCCTGATCAGTAGGAGGGCTCGGGGCCCGCTTCCTTTGCCGGGAAGGATCCTTTCCACAACGTCCCCTTTCCCGGTCCCTGTGGCAAGAGAGAGAGAGAGAGGAGGAGGGGAAGGATATGAATTTTAAATAAAGTGGCGCACCTTTTTTGACGCGATCATTATGGCGAAGACGAAGCGACGCCCGCCTCGCCTGCCAAAAGCTGTTGCCTGCTCGCGGGGAGTTGATGCGACGGGACGGGTGATTCGCGTGGCGCCCATTGCGCGTGCGAGCCGTTCGAGGAATGGGGCACGGGCGCGTCGTCTTCACGCCGTGAGGGAGGGCTCTCCCATCGCTTCAGGAGGGGACGCGAGCCTGCAGGCGACTTGACTGCTGCCTTCGTTCGTCTGCCGCTGCAGTTACTGCCGGCCCACTTTTGACCATGCCAACCGTCGTGCCTACCCCGCGGCTGATCGACCCGTGGTCGTCGCCTTTAATTGGCACTGTTGGGTCATGCGCAGGGGTACCTTGAGTCGCGGTACTGGTCCCGCAGTCGAGGAGGCGCAACATTGGCGTGAGTGGCGGTGGAGCTTCTTGCATCGTAACCAGCGCGCCGGTTACATGACATGCGGGCCCGCTTCCTTTGCGCTGGTCCACCGGATGTGGACGGAGCCGAAGGGGCACACAGTTGTGGTGCAGTTGGACGCTTGTCGCGTAGCAGTCCACCCTTTCGACCACCGGTTTCTGCGAAGATGGGAGAGTGCTTGTAACCGCGGGACGGTTACATGCCTTGCTTGCGGTGGTTCGCCTTCTTCGTGCTTCGGTTCAGCTCGTATGACGTGTGGGTCCCAGCCCCCGTGTCGTGGGGGGAGAACCCTGGAGGTTGTCAGTGGGGACTTCGCCCGTGACGCTAAGGGGTGCAAGCGAGGAGGTCTGCCTATAAAAGGGGGATCGATCCCCTAGGCAGTGGCCATGCCTTCGTCCTCCCTCATGCCTTGCGCCCTTCCGTCTTTTGAGCCCTCGGATGGGGTGCCCCCCGTCGCCTTGCTCTTGCTGTCGTTGGAGGAGCGCGGCCTCGTGGAGATCGGTTCCTTTCAGCCATCGTTCGGCTTCAAGGATTTTCGTCGTGCAGCCCGGCTGCATTCCCTCACCAATGGGCAGTTTGGTGGGGAGAAGCAAGCCGGGCTGCGGCCTCCGCCCCGCCCTCAGCTTCAAGGATCTTCGTCATCCTTGCTGAGGCGGAGGGAGCGCTGAGCTGGGGTTCTACCTCCCGCATGGGCCGGCAGGCCGTCTCCTCCTTCAGCATTCAGGGGAGAAGGCACTCACCGGCCTTGCGGAGGGGTGAACTTCGGCAACGCGGGCCGGTCGGCCGCAAGCGCCGTCAGCTCCAGCGTGCCTGCTCGCTGGCTCAGCTGGCTCTGTCGCGGCCTCCGACGCTGCCTCCTGCCGCTTGATCTAGGCTCGGGCGTCTGTTGCGTCGCACACACCGGTGGGCCGTCCAAGACGCCGTACGCCGCATGGGCGGCGTTCGTGTTCTTGGATTGTCTTGTCCTCACTCCGACACGACCCTCCGTGCGGAGGTCGAGGCCTGCCATCCACGAGGACTTGAGTGGGGATCTGCCGGTGCAGGCTGGGGCGTCTGCCATTCGCCGTGGCGCTGGCGCGCAGGTGGCCGCTGTCGTCGGTGCTGAGGTGGTGGCAGCCGGAGGAGGTTGTCTCCGCCGACGAGACCGTCCGCGCCAGCTGCGGCCAGACCCCCGACTCTTTGGCTTTGATGGCTTGTCCTCGCCCCTCGAGTGGAGATGCGGGCGAGGGCCTCGTCACAGCAGCGTCGGCCCTGAGGTCATCGCTGCTGCTGTTTCGCCGCCCGAAGCGGGGGTCGTTGTCGCTGCTGTCAGAGCGGTTGCCGGTGAGCCGCTTGGAGTTCGTCGTCCGCGGGCCCCCTGGTATGGAGGTTGTTCATACCCGCAGGAACAGAACCGGAGTCCCGTTTGTAATGGCACCTTGAGCGCCAGTGTATGTTCACTGTGGCTGTCGAGGCCTGAACATTTGGGTATTCGAGAACGAAGCTGTGTGTCTTCCTCATTCCGAGCGCTGGGACTTGTCTGTTGGCTAGCCGAACCACTTAACCGAACGTCGGTTGCCTTTCGCGGAAGGTGACGAGTGAGGTGTCCGTATCCCAGAGGCGTAGGAGTCCCTCGGCTCTGTCGGCCTTGCCGCATTATGCTTCCCTTGCTCAGTTTTCGGAACCCTCGGCTGCTCTGCGATGAGCCGGAGCCGGAGGCAGCAGTGTTAGCGCGGACAGACGCGGAGTCGACTCGGAAGGAGACTTCATCGCCCGGGAAATGACGGCTTCCTAGGCCGAGGAAGATGTGGTAGCAGCTGCTGGAGCTTGGCCAAGACATCTGCTGGCGCGGTGCTGGCGTCCTCCTTAGGTGGAGGTCCTTTTGCCCGGGTCGCCGTCCGAGGCCGGGCCTGGTTCCGCCGAGGGTGGAATCAACGCCGAGGGTGCTGCTGCTCCCCTTGCCGATGCCAGAACCTGCAGGAACAGTTTGTTTGTAGCATGCACATGCTTTTTTGCGGCCGCCGAGGCCTAAACACTTTATCGTCGTGTTTAAAAAGTTGTGTCTTCTCTCCTCTTGTTTCGAGCATCATGACTTGTCTGTCAATAGTAGAATCGTTTATCCGAACGAGAGTTACTTTTCACGGAAGATGATGAGTGAGGTATCTGTATCCCGGAGGCGTAGGAGTCCCTCGGCTCGGTTGGCCTTGCCGCTTACGTGCGCTCTCATTCGGTCGAAGGATTCCATTATTGGGACAGTCGAGAAGGCGCGAAAGTCGTTTTCTACCCAAGTGTTAGGACTTGTTTGTAGCAGGATCGCTTATCCGAGCGTGAGTTACTTCTCGCGGAAGGTGATGAGTGAGGTATCCGTATCCCGGAGGCGTAGGAGTTCCTCGGCTCGGTCAGCCTTGCCGCTTACGTGTACTTTCGTCGTTCTCAGGATCCCGCTATCATACGGAAGTCGAAAGCACAAAGGTTGTTTTGGTAGAAAATTTTTCCGAGGAAAATTTTGACGCAGAGGGGGTTCCCCCTTCTAGCTCCCGAGGGAGGGTCGGGCTTTGCTGAGGCAAGGCCGACCTTCCTTGACGGTTAGACTTTGTGTACGTAAACGAGGTACATGAACGACTTAAAACATCTTAAGGGTAGAAGCGACGTAGCTGTTGGATGTTCCAAGCGTTGTTGTAGACCTCGCCTTGGTCATTGGCCAGCTTGTATGTTCCAGGCTTCAAGATCTTGGTGATGATGAAGGACCCTTCCCAGGGAGGAGTGAGCTTGTGGCGCCCTCGGGCGTCCTGTCGCAGGCGAAGCACCAAGTCTCCCACTTGGAAGCCTCGGGTCCGAACGCTTCGGGCATGGTAGCGCCGCAGCGACTGCTGGTACCGTGCCGAATGTAGTAAGGCGACGTCCCGAGCCTCCTCGAGTTGGTCCAGCGCGTCTTCTCGGCTGGTCTGGTTTCTTCGTCGTACGCCTTGGTCCTCGGGGAGCCATATTCTAAGTCCGTGGGGAGGACGGCCTCGGCCCCATAGACTAGAAAGAACGACGTAAAACCTGTGGCGCGGCTCGGCGTCGTCCTCAGACTCCAGACTACCGAGGGTAGCTCTTTCATCCACCGCTTGCCGAACTTGTTGAGGTCGTTGTGGATCCTTGGTTTGAGCCCCTGCAGAATCATACCGTTGGCACGCTCCACCTGCCCATTCGTCATGGGATGAGCTACGGCGGCCCAGTCCACACGGATGTGGTGGTCGTCGCAGAAGTCCAGAACTTTTTTCCAGTGAACTGCGTGCCATTGTCGGTGATGATTGAGTTTGGGACCCCGAACCGATGAATAATGTTGGTGAAGAATGCCACCGCCTGCTCGGACCTAATGTTGTTTAGGGGTTGGACCTCGATCCACTTAGAGAATTTGTCGATAGCGACCAGCAGGTGCGTGAAGCCCCCGGGTGCCTTCTGCAAGGGTCCGACGAGGTCCAGACCCCACACAGCAAATGGCCAGGTGATGGGTATCGTCTGCAAGGCCTGAGCGGGCAGATGCATCTGCTTTGCGTAGAATTGACACCCCCGGCAGGAGCGCACAATCCTAGTGGCGTCGGCCACCGCGGTTGGCCAGTAGAAATCTTGTCGGAAGGCATTCCCCATGAGGGCTCGAGGCGCTGCATGGTGGCCGCAAGCCCCCGAGTGTATTTCTTGCAACAGCTCTCGTCCTTGGGCGATAGATATGCATCGTTGAAGGATGCCCGAGAGGCTGTGGTGGTAGAGCTCTTTTTCATCACCCAGCAGGACAAATGACTTGGCGTGCCAAGCCAGCCACCGAGCTTTGGTCTTATCGATGGGAAGCTCTCCTCGGAGGAGATATTCCAGGTACGGGGCCTGCCAGTTCGGATCTGGCGTGACCCCATTCTGTTCCTCTTCTATGGGCAAGGCCTCTTCCTCGATGGCCGAGGGTGCCTCGGGTGCCGCCGAGGGTACCTCGGGCTCGGCCGAGGGTGCCTTGGGATGGGCCGAGGCTTCCTCAGGTTGGGCCGAGGCTTCCTCAGGCTCGGGCGCGTCGTCGATCTTGACGGATGGTTGACGTAGGTCTCTGGAGAAAACGTCGGGGGGAACTGTCATTCGCCCGAGGTTGTTTTCGCCAGCTCGTCCGCAGTCTTGTTGTACCGTCGGGCGATGTGGTTGAGCTCCAGCCGTAGAACTTGTTCTCCAGGCGCCGGACTTCATTACAGTAGGCTTCCATCCTCCGGTCACGGCAGTGGGGTTCTTCATGACTTGGTCAATGACAAGCTGCGAGTCGCCTCGAGCGTCGAGGCGTTGGACCCCTAGCTCGATGGCGATGCGTAGCCCGTTAACCAGTGCTTCGTACTCGGCCACATTGTTTGACGCCGAAAATGGAGGCAAATGACGTAGCGGAAGATGCTTTCCGAGGGGTGAAACGAAGAGCAGGCCAGCGCCCGCTCCTGTTTTCATGAGTGACCCATCGAAGTACATGGTCCAGAGCTCGGGCTGGATTGGAGTTGTCGGTAACTGGGTGTCAGTCCACTCAGCCAGGAAGTCTGCCAAGACCTGGGATTTTATGGCCTTCCGAGGAGCGAATGATAGTGTTTCGCCCATAAGCTCCACCGCCCACTTTGCTATCCTACCCGAGGCCTCGCGACTGGATGATCTCCCTCAGGGGAAGGATGACACCACAGTTACCGGATGGGACTCGAAGTAGTGTCACAACTTTGTCGTGTCAGGACCACTGCGTAGAGCAGCTTCTAGATCTGTGGGTAGCGAGCTTTGGTCTCGGAAAGTACTTCACTGATGAAGTAGACTGGCCTCTGGACGGGCAGTGCATGCCCTTCTTCTCGTCTCTCGACTACGATCGCGGTGCTGACCACCTGAGTAGTCGTGGCTACGTAGATCAAGAGGGCTTCTCCTGCAGCGGGGGCACCAGGATGGGTGTTTTCGTAAGGAGCGCCTTAAGGTTTTCGAGAGCTTCCTCGGCCTCGGGGGTCCAAGTGAAGCACTCGGCCTTCCTTAAGAGGCGGTACAGAGGCAAGCCTTTCTCGCCGAGGCGTGAGATGAAGCGGCTTAGAGCCGCAAGGCATCCCATGACCCTCTGTACTCCTTTCAAATCTTTGATCAGTCCCATGCTGGTGATGGCCGCGATTTTCTCCGGTTGGCCTCGATGCCCCGCTCGGAGACGATGAACCCAAGGAGCATGCCTCGGGGGACTCCGAAGACACACTTCTCGGGATTGAGTTTCACGCCTTTCGCTCTCAGACACTTGAATGTCGTTTCAAGGTCAGAGAGGAGGTGGAGGCTCTCTTCGTTGACAACGATGTCATCGACTTAAGCCTCGACCGTTCTGCCGATGTGTTCTCCGAACACGTGGTTCATGCACCTCTGGTAAGTGGCGCCTGCATTCCTCAACCCAAATGGCATTGTGGTGTAACAGTACATGCCAAAAGGTGTGATGAAAGAAGTCGCGAGCTGGTCGGACTCTTTCATCTTGATTTGGTGATAGCCTGAGTAGGCGTCGAGGAACGATAGGGTTTCGCACCCAGCTATGGAGTCCAGGATTTGATCGATGCGAGGTAGAGGGTAGGGAACTTTCGGACATGCTTTGTTTAGACCAGTATAGTCTACACACATCCTCCATTTCCCATCCCTCTTCCTTACAAGAACAGGGTTAGCTAACCATTCGGGATGGAATACCTCTTTGATGAACCCTGCCGCGAGTAGCTTGTGGATCTCCTCGCCTATGGCCCTGCGCTTTTCCTCGTCGAAACGGCGCAGGGTTTGCTTCACGGGTCGGGCTCCAACTCTGATATCCAGTGAGTGCTCGGCGACATCCCTCGGTATGTCGGGCATGTCCGAGGGACTCCACGCAAAGGCTTCGGCGTTTGCGCGGAGAAAGTCGACGAGCACTGCTTCCTATTTGGGGTCGAGCTCGGAGCGATCCGAACTTGCTTGCTGGCGTCGTTGCTGGGGTCGAGAGAGACGGACTTGACCGCCTCAGCTGGTTCGAAGTTGCTGGCGTGCCGCTTCGCGTCAGGGCCTCCTTGGAGAGGCGTTCAAGGTCGGCGATGAGGGCCTCGGACTCGGCGAGAGCCTCGGCGTACTCCACGCACTCCACATCGCATTCGTACACGTGGCGGTACGTGGACCCGACAGTGATGATCCCATTCGGGCCCGGCATCTTGAGCTTGAGGTAGGTGTAGTTGGGGACAGCCATAAACTTGCGTAGCATGGTCTTCCCAACACCGCATGGTAGGTTCCTCAGAACCCGACAACCTCAAAGGGTGAGATCTTCCTTTCGGAAGTTTGAGGGAGTTCCGAAGCAGACGGGTAAGTCGATCCGTCCGAGGGGTTGGATTCGCTTCCCGGGCGCGATCCCGTGGAAGGGTGCCGCACCGGCCCAGACTTCAGATCGATCAACCCCTAAGAGTTCCAGGGTCTCAGCGTAGATGATGTTAAGGCTGCTGCCTCCATCCATGAGGACCTTGGAGAGCCTAACGTTGCCGATGATCGGATCGATGACGAGCGGGTACCTTCCCGGGCTCGGCACGAAGTCGGGGTGGTCGCCTTGGTCGAAGGTGATAGGCTTGTCGGATCAGTCTAGGTAGACTGGCGCCGCCACCTTCCAAGCAGACTTCCCGGCGCTCCTGCTTGCGGTGTCGAGCCGAGGCATTCGCCACCTGCCCGCCGTAGATCATGAAGCAGTTATGGACTTCCGAGAATCCCTCTTCCTTGCCGCCCTCCTTCTTGTCGTTGTCATGGCCCTTGCCATCCTCCGCCAGGGGCCCGGTCTTATGGAAGTGGTGTCGGAGCATGATACATTCTTCGAGGGTGTGCTTGACGGGCCCCTGGTGATAGGGGCACAGCTCTTTGAGCATCTTGTCGAACGCGCCGGCCCTCTAGGTGGTTTCCGTGGTTCTGTGCTCGGCCGCAGCGACGAGATTCGCGTCTGCGGCGTCGCGCTTCGCTCGGACTTGTTTTTGGCCTTCTTCTTCGTGCCCCGCTGGGCGGACACCTCAGGGGTCTGTCTTCGGCTCGACCTGAGGCTGCTTGTCCTTCCGGAAGATGGCTTCGACCGCCTCTTGACCCGAGGCGAACTTGGTGGCGACGTCCATCAGTTCGCTTGCGCGGGTGGGAGTCTTGCGCCCAGTTTGCTCACCAGGTCCCGGCAAGTGGTGCCGGCAAGGAAAGCCCCGATGACATCGAGTCGGTGACGTTGGGAAGCTCAGTGCGCTGCTTCGAAGACCGCCGAATGTACTCTCGGAGGGACTCCCTTGGCTGCTGGCGGCAGCTTCGGAGGTCCCACGAGTTCCCAGGGCACACATATGTGCCTTAGAAGTTCCCCGCGAAAGCTTTGACCAGATCGTCCCAGTCGGAGATCTGCGCAGGAGGCAGATGCTCCAGCCAGGCTCGGGCGGCGTCGGAGAGGAAAAGGGGTAGATTACGGATGATGAGGTTGTCATCATCCGCCCCTCCCAACTGGCAGGCCAGTCGGTAGTCCGCGAGCCACAGCTCCGGCCTCGTCTCCCCCGAGTACTTGGTGATAGTAGTCGGGGCTCGGAAACGGGCAGGGAACGGTGCTCGTCGTATAGCCCGGCTGAAGACTTGCGGGCCGGGTGGTTCGGGTGAAGGACTACAGTCTTCCTCGCTGTTGCAGTGTCCCCCGCGCCTAGGATGGTAGCCTCGGCGCACCTTCTCGTCGAGCCAGGCTCGATGGTCGAGATGGTGGTGCTCGTTGCCGAGGCGTTCCCGGGCGGTGGGCGGCTCGTCCCGTGTACGCTCGGGACGAACCGAGGACTTCCCGAATGCGTCGGGAGGACACCGCGTGATGCTCCGAGGGGTCAGCTCACCTACGGGAGGCAGAGCTCTCGGCTCATCGAACCGCGCGCCCTCTAGAAGATTCTTGAGTTCGCCCTAGATGCGCCGTCCCTCGGTGGTGGATGGCTCCGGCATGGCCCGAAGCAGCGCCGCTGCAGCTAGGTCCTGGCCGGACCCGCTGACGGCCGGAG
>JAOPSE010003082.1:0-62091 GCA_029449295.1 Zea luxurians | reverse complement strand
CAACGGCTAGGCAGCGCAACGGTCGACCCCAACGGTCGTCTGATAGAGCTACAGTGTGCGGACAGTTCGCGCAGAAGTCAGAGCAGCCACAGAAGGCGCACCGGACAGTGAACAGTGCCTGTCCGGTGTGCACCGGACTATCCGATGCCACCAGAAGACTCAGCTCCAACGGTCAAAACCGTCAGAAACCCTAACGGTTGGGTGACGTGACTGGTGCACCAGATAGTGTCCGGTGGCGCACCGGACGCCATCGACAGCAGCCTGCCCCAACGGTTGAATTGGTGGTTGGGGGCTATAAATACCCCCCAACCACCTCCACTCTATCCATCCAAGCATTCACTACTCCTCATTCAATACAAGAGCAATAGACACCACTCCAAAGACACAATTCAAGTGATTGATCCGCTTAAAGTCTCCAACTCAACTCTAGCACATTTAGACTTGTGAGAGGATCATTTGTGTTTCTTTGTTGCTCTTGTTTGCTTGGCTTGGCTTTCTTTCTTTCTTACTTCTTACTCTCAAGCTTTGTAAGCGAGGCAACCAATTGTGTGGTGGTCCTTGCGGGGTCTATGTGACCCGTGAGATTAAGGAAGAAGCCTCACTCGGTCTAAGTGACCGTTTGAGAGAGGGAAAGGGTTGAAAAAGACCCGGTCTTTGTGACCACCTCAACGGGGACTAGGTCCTTTGGAACCGAACCTCGGTAAAACAAATCACTGTGTCATCCGCTTTATTTCTTGATTGATTTGTTTTCCCCTCTCTCCCGGTCTTAGATTTTATTCTAACGCTAACCCCGGCTTGAAGTGTGCTTAAAGTTTGTAAATTTCAGTTTCCGCCTATCCACCCCCCTCTAGGCGACTTTCAGATAGGTATGCTTATTAATACAAGATGAGCTTCTAAGAATAAGATAGAATCTTTTGAGTTTAGTTAGATCTATTAGGATAAGATGAGAATCCTTTCGAGATGAGATGAGTCTATTAAGGTAAGAGTATCTTTTAAGATAAGATGGATCATATAAGATAAGAGTGTGTCTTTTAAGATAAGAGGAACCCATATATAATTGATATAGTTTAATGGAGGATAATCTAAGTTGTTTAGTTATCTCATAAATTTTATTTATTTATTTTTATGCCTTTACGTAAATGTAATTGTGGACATTACTCCACAACCCATCACACTCAGTCAAAGATCCAAATCATAAGAACATGGATATAATGAAACATTATCCCAAAACCATGTAGAGCAATAGCAAAACTACCCATGTGATTCAGGGGCAACAAGGTAAAAAGGATAAACAGACAAGGATGACCTATTGGATCCCATCAAAATTAAACCTATGCATTGAATAATGATAATAAATAACATTATTGGGTAACAAAAGTGGATCAAGGGTACAACTTGCCTGGCACTTGAGATCCAGTTACCAGGGTGATTCTTCAGATCCTCGTGACCACATTGCTAGTCGTAGCAATACAAACAAACATGGTATATACAAAATTAACATCACACCAAACATAAGTACAAACTGAATAATAATAATCTACGCGTTGCTACGAGATCGCGGGAACGAGAACCACTAAAATCGGAGTTACGGTTAAGGAGCTATGATTTCATGGCGGATTTATGTGATTAAAATGTTAAACTATATTATAAATTGGTTAATACAAAGCATATAAGAGGTTATTTTATAAATAATTATCTCAACTTTAATCCAAGTTATAAATTGACCATAGATCATAGTTTAGTAAATAATGATGAACACCTTAACAAGACTAACCAACCTAAGTTAAATAAAGATCTAATCATAAAATAATGAGACATGATATAATAAATGGTGTTTTGCATAGTAAAAATTTATACAAGACTAACGCAACTTGAACGGATCAAATCGGAGTTAAAACGGAGGAGTTATGAATTTACTAAGGTTCTATGTATTTGATATAAGATTAATTAGGAAATAAATTTTAAATTGGCTTTCATGTCAAATCAGTGGCACTATTTGATAAAAAAATAATATTATAATTATAGAAATTGAAATGGACTCATTTGGACTTAATATGAATTTCCATGAATTAAATGGGTTTCTGCAATTATTTTTAAACCCAAAATCAATTTCTAAACTCCTTTTTCCTATTTTCTTTATTTCCTGGACTGCGCCTCAATTTCTATAAAAGACAGGGTCACTGAGCAAAATTACCTAAGACTCAAATTACAACCGCCAGAATTGCGGGTTGTTTTCTCAAAAGGGCAAGGTTTCTTATGTAAAACACTCAGCGCGAAGGGGTACACAAGGATCTGAGCCGTTGGATCGGCGCCCGATGGTTTAGATTAGATCTAGCGCATTATGGATCCGCGGACAGCGCAGGACCGCCCAATCACAAATCTACGACCAATATTTATGAATCAATATTAAATCCTATCCACACCTCACCGATCAAAACCAAAATCATCTAGCCGAGTCAGTGTTGAAGATCTAATCATGGCCGCAAATACTCAAACCAACGGTGATAATAGCGTCTTCTCCCCACGCTACCAGGATACGGCTGCGCTCCGCCCAGGGAGGCGGCGCCCCCACTGGAGCAACCATGCTCCACGCTCCTGTAGCCAACTATCCAACGGGAAAGGTGCAACCCGAAGAGGGAAGCGAGTGGAACATAGGAGGATATACTTACTACGAATTGCCGTGACGACGAGCCGGGTCACAGCACGGTGCGGCTTAGAGATTGAACGCGAGCTCCGGCGAGAAATCGCAGTGGCTCCGAGACTCATCCTCACATGTTGGCGCCCCCGTGACGTTCAACGCACGCTGGCGCGCCACCATGACCCGGTCACATCCTCCAACTATGGTGGAGGTGCAGGACCACGGCGGTGGCACCACGCGCAGGCATTCACTGGTCGGCCGAGACGGCAGATTCCTCACACATCCTCATGCACATATTGGTTGGAATGGGGGAGGTGCGGTGCTCGGGGTAACCAATGGACACGAGATAAAGGGACATGGGCACAACGGCCGCTGCCGATTCGGCCGGGACGTTGACGGAGTCCGGCTGCACGGTTTTGAGATCTGGCCGAGACCAACACGTGGGAACCGGTTGACAGCTAGAGGGGGGTGATTGGGTCCCCCGCATGCCAGGGCGAGGAGCAGGATCCGGCGAGCAACCCGGAACCGAATCCGAGTGGGCGAGCTCCGATTTTTGCTACGCGTGACCCGGTCGTAGCAAAGAAGATAGCTCTGGCAGGGCAGTCCCACCGAAAGTGACTGTGGAGACTGAGAAGGAGGTCATGACTACGGCTGACTAGTGGGGCCCATTACCAGCGTCTGCGGCGAGCGGCACCAAGGAACATGGGACCTACACGTAGGACCCACACAACGGTGACCTCAAGCGAGATCGGTGCGGGAGGAGGGTATTGGGTTGCGCGATTCCTATGGTGACCTGGACCAATTGAGGATTACGGCCCAAACCGAGTTTCTCTCTTCTTTTCTATTTTCCCCCTTTTATTCTCTATTTTCTTTTTTCCTTTCTTTTTATTCCAGATTTGAATTCAAGTTTTGTGGCAAATTTGCACTAAATTTTGAATGTATAATTTGAGTCATACCATTATGGAATAAATTTATTTATTTACAAATTTATCTTGTTATTTTATAATGTTTCCCTCTCTTTATTCTCTTTTCTCCATTGAAATCAAATTCAAATTCAAACTCCCATTTTGAACTTCAAATTCTCAAGTGTCAAAGTTTATCACTAATGGGATTATAACATCTATGGTTTACAATATTATTATTTGCTCTTTTCCTTGTTATTTATTTATAGAAGAAATAAGTAGTTCCATTAAATCCCCCTTTCTTATTTTCTATTTTATTTTCATTTATAATTTGAGGTCCCAAGTTTAAATTATGACTCTTTATTAAGATGTATCCCCAAACATTCTTAGGTATAAAATACCTATAGTGCATCATTTTATGAAATGACTAATCATTTAGTTGAACGGAAAACCTTTCTATTACTTCTTTTCTAAATAATTCTTGATTTTCAAAATTCAGTTCTCAATTTTCAACACTCGAGTATGATTTGAGATATTTGAATCTTCTACTTTATTTCTTCATATATTTATTTTATTATATTTTTTTCTTATACATATTTTGGGCCTTACAGTAGCTGGTTATGAACTGAAGATTCTTTGGCAGGGCTTAATCTATTGTTTTATGTGAAGATTGAGATAACTAGTCGTATAAGGTGAATGTCCAAAGGTAAGATAGAATCTGTTAAGATGAGATAGATATGGGTGAGACAGACTACATGATGTAGGTCAAAAGTTTGTTTGATGTTAGGTGGGTATAGACAGATTATGCAATCCATCATGACTCTATTGGTTGGGATAACTCTTCTACTCACGGTTTGAGTTGGCTTAATGCACTAATTTAGGTTTAAGTGCATGAGAGAACAAGGTTTATAGGAGTAGGATCTAGTTTATTTCACTAGTGTTAACTTGTCAAGTGACTCACATTAGCTTGAATAAGATCTAGATTAGTATAAGTTGAGTGTGTTATGTCAAATTCTAGTTGGGTGGCTTTGTGTTAGGTCGGACTCGGTAAAATGATGTAAATCATTGGAAACATGTAGGTCCAGCTGGTAGGTTAGAATCTTTCCATTTTTATAGACATATTAGGCAATTTATCAAGAATGTGTAGGTCATTGGTATATGGCCGAGTTGGGTCGAGTTGATCTAAGTCACCAATTTAGGCTTAAGTGAATTAGGAGTATGGCCTTATCCTTTGTACCAGCATTAAGTAACTCACTCTAGATTGGATCATATTAGATTACATAGGGTCTAATTTCTTCTACCAGTATCACTAACCTTGTTAGGGACTTGTTCTCAAATGCTATGAGTTAAGAACAAGGCAACACAAATGTTAATGGTTAAAGGTCCTTCGTCCTTCGAAGCATTATTTCCCTTAGGATATAATGATCTTCAGACGAAGGTCATGAAGGACATACCTTCATCATCGCAGAATATGTTAATGAAAGAAGAAGCATATGAAATATAAAAGACAACATGATGATCATATGACATTATTAATATATCTTTTTCTTATTAACATGGATAAACAGAAACAATATTGAATTACATTTATACTTTCGGCTTGACAGAAGGTTAAAGTCCATGTGACGCACAAATGAATACAAGTCAGCGTGAACAGTACGAGCGTACTGTTCATCTATTTATAGGCACAAGACGCAGCCTGTGTAAATTTACATTCATGCCCTTCATATTTACTATTGACTTATGGACAACCCAGCGGGGACTAGATGGCCTTTTCCCCTTTAAGTCGGTTCCTTTTTCCGCCATTGAGCCGAAGCTCCCTTGCGTGTAGCTTTGAAGCAACATCAGCCTTCGTCTCGACCATGCTTTTTACATCGTGTATGCTTTTAACCCGAGTTCGAAGGTACCTGTTCAAATGTTACACTTGGAAAACATTGTTAAATCATGTTTTTGAGGACCTTCGGAAGACGAAGGCCCCCAACAGTAGCCCCTCGTATTAATTTGTTAGGATAACGAATTCAGACTGCAACTTGGACGAAGGCCTTAAGCCGAAGGTCCGAAAAACACCTTCCCTTTGCTAGAATAGCAACAGTCAATGACAAACGGGTCCCTCCAACTTGCAGCGTGCTGGGCGTATAAATAGAAACTCACACCAGCTGCATTTGATACGCTGCTTGTGCCATTTGCATTATTTTCTCAATCTTTTAGCTCTTGCTCACTAGCGCTTGCTAGATTTTCGAGCTCTCTGAACTTCGGTTTAAAAAACGCATTTTCACCATGTCTGGAGAAAAGATGCCTCAGGAAAAGAAGGTTGTTGCGGAAACGAAGCTGACCGAAGAAGCGAAGCTGTATGAGGAGAAGAAGTCTGTGGATCCTTATGTTGCTGGATTTGTTGAATCGATGGCAAAAACAAACACAGAGAAAATTACTAAAGAGATACTGGAAGGTTTGTCTGAAGATACTGGTGATAGCGATAGCTATGATGTGGAAAGTGGGGACAAAGATTCTGAGGATCGGCCCTGGCGGCCAAGTCATTCAATCTTCGGAAAATCAACCATCAAACAGAGTCATCTTGAGAACATGAGAGGAAGGTACTTTCGGGATATATCTATTGTGAGGGCTGGCAGAGACAACAACGTCCCTACCCCTGAGGAGAACGAAGTTGTGATTTACCGAAGCTTCTTCAAGGCTGGACTTTGGTTCCCTTTGAGCAAGTTTGTAGTTGAAGTGCTGAAGACCTACCAAATCTTCCTTCATCAGATAACCCCCGAAGCCATAATAAGAATGGGGATTTTTGTATGGGCAGTAAGGAGTCAAGGGCTAGAGCCAAGCGTGAAGTGCTTCTGCAGTATGCACGAACTTCTATATGAGACGAAGGCAATGGGTAAAGAACAGTACCACAACAAATTCGGTTGTTATGGATTTATCGCTCACCCCAACGCAAGCTACCCGGTGTCAACGTTTCGGAAGAGATGGCCCGGAGCTTGGATGGAAGAATGGTTTTATGTGAAAAATGATTTACAAGCAAGGGAAGATACAAAGAAGTCATTATGCGCCCTATCTGGTCCCGCTTCGGCCTCCGAAGGCCGAAGGTAGAAATTGATGATTCTGTCGAAGCATGCTAGAGAGCCTTCGGCACTGTTTGCTTATTTATTGGCACAAGGGATTTAATTCAAGAGCATATATCCTTCTGGGTATGGACACTTGTAGAAAGCTGGGAAATGCCAAAGGAGACCACCACCGACTCCAGCAAAGATGGTCTGGTTCGACTGAAGTGTACCTTCAGATTCAGGGAGAAGTTTGATGAACCCAACGACGACTGGCTGAAGTGTATCGAAGCTACAAGTGATGAATTGCTTGGGGCTTATTCCAAGGCCGAAGATAATGCTCTATCCGTAGCCTGCGGAAGACGGGGAAAGAAAAGACTGAATAGGGTTTTTGATGCCATTGGCTTCATATACCCCGACTACCGCTATCCGCTGCGGGGACAGGGGAAAAAGAGGAAAGCTGCTACTTCGGCCACCCTAGTTGAGCCTGTGCCGAAGGGCAAAAAGTTGAAGGTTCTTACCCACCGGCCGCGTTACATTGAACCACCGTGGTACCTGAGTTTGGCGCAGGGTCTTCTTCAGCGGCCAAAACAATACAAACTGCTTCGACTGTACATGGCGCTGAAAAACCAGCTGTAATGCCAAAGATGCATATAGCAGAGCCAGCCGAAGATAAGGCTGAAAAGGCTAAAGAGCCAAAGGTTGACGAGATAACAAAAACGCCAAAGATTCTAAGCCTTTCGATAGAGGCAGATCTGCCAAAGGTACAAAAGACTTCTGCTGCCACTCCTAAGAGGAGAAGAATGGCAAATGTGCTGGATGTTGTGTTGGAAACGACGAAAGTCTTGAGTCCTTATCTTGTAAAGAAAGTCATTCCAACCGAAACTAAATCGCAGGCCGAAACCGAAACTAGGCAAGCCGAAGCTGCACAAGTTCAAGCTGAAAGCGAAGCTACGCAAATTCAAGCTGAAACCAGAGTTAGGCCTTCAGTGTCTATCGCAACAATGCCTGCCACATCTGAAGAAAAGACAACAGAACAAATTGCATCTGAAAAGATCGAAGCTTCTGCTTCCGAAGCTTTGGATAAAGACATTGACTATATCATTCGCCATGCTTCGGGAAAAGAACTATCCCAAGAAGAAAAGCTAGAAGCACAACACTATGCCCAAAAATTGAAATATCCAAAGGGGGCGTTAGTGTTTAATGGTAGCGGCGAAGAAGATTTTTTATACTGTCTCCCGGATAACAAAGAAGTATCCGTCTGCTGGGAGATAGGTAAAAGCATCGGATTCCCAAAGCTGGAAGACGGTCTTTCAATTTTATCGAAGGACGAACTTGCTGACAGCTTAGCATACAATAGCATAAAGGTATAAAAGCTAATTTTGTATTTGAAAATGAAATGTTTTATTTGCTATACTCAATTCTGTCCTCCTCTTGTAGGGCTTAATTCTTAGCAATGCGCTTAGGGCTCAGAAAAATATTGAAGATGAAGGCTATACGATGGCTCTGAACAACCTTCGTTCAGAGGTAATCAATTAAGAAACGAAGGTCTTGGAAAAGACAAAATCTTGATTTCATTGGTAAACAAAGTGAAAGAAGACGAAGCTAGTTTCAAGGCTCAGGCCAAAATCCAAAAGAATGAAATTGAAGACCTTCGGAAACAGTTGGCAGAAGTCAAAGAAAAATGCGCACTCGCAGAAGCCAACCGAGAGATCAGTGAATATTGGAAAAATCATTTAGAGAAAAACATTGAAGAACTTCGCACATCCAAGGAAAGATGCTTTGAAAAATCCTTGGACTGTGTAAAGAAAATAAAAGCTAGTTTTGCCAACGTGGGTGCTTATTCTACCAAAGAAAACTTCATACGAGGCGACCCCGAAGGTGTTATCGAATGGATAAGTGGGGAGCCGAGAGCTTCGAAGAAATCTTAAGTGATCGCGGGGATGTCTGTGCATTTTTCGGTGCACGGGGGATTTCAGCTATCTTGGAGAAGGCAGGATGTGATCACATCAAAACCATGGCCCAGGCTGAAGCTACCTTCTCCGCAGATGACACGAAGGATCCTTCAGCTGAAGCAACCTTGATGGGCGGAAAATTCTATAATGATGTCTAGGTGAATGGCAGCCAGGAGATGGCTCATGAAATTATAAAAAAGAGTGAAAAAGACACCCATGACGCCCGGATAGAAGCGAGACAAGATGAAGAAGCTGCAGAGCGCGAGAAACATATAGGTAACATCTTTTGATATTCAGCTTCGGCATTTTGTTTTTTGTGGCTTCGGACTAATTAATTTTTCCCACTTCAGCTGAATTATCCCCTCCACCGGAACCGTTTGACCCCCTGACCGATCTAGAGACGAAGGAAGCGCTGGAGATCATTAATATGGCTAAGTCTATTGTTGACGAAGTAGTCAATAAACTGCTAAATGAAGTTGCGGAGAAAATCCTGAAGAAGACTAGGACTTATTGTAAAAACATTTTTAAATGGTCAATGTAGCTTTATTGTAACAAGACTGTAATATTTGATGTGTATATCTTTGAATCTAATATGTAAATTATTTGTAATTCACTTCTTTGCGATGCATGAAACTTTATATACATACCGTTTTTGAGCCTTCGGCAAAAAAACACCTTCCCTTCTTTTCATGCTTCGTAAAGAAAAAGATCCATGCTTCATGAAAATATCCATGCTTCGTAAAAACATCCATGCTTCGTAAAAATATCCATGCTTTGTAAAAATATCCATGCTTCGTAAACAAGGGACCCCTTCTTTTGTAACAAGGCTGATGAAACTGTATTCCTCAGCTTACTTTGTGCCTTGGCACATTTTCATTTTTACAGCATTCTCCAAAGATCGACTTCGTATTCAATTCGTGTCATTGGTGCGATATGATGTATGATGTGATGCTATGCGGGATGATGTGATGATATGATGCAAAAAATGATGCTAATGCCGAAGACACACACCCACACGCTCACACTGAAACACACAATCTCTGCGTCCCCTTACGAACGACTGGAATCACTTTGTCATTTATTTTTCGGCTTCACCGTTTATTTTTCGGTGTAAGTCCTACATCCTCTTAGGAACGTCTTTTGAACTTCTTCGCCTTCTATTTCGGTGGTATAAGTTCTGCATCCCCTTAGGAATGACTTTTAAACTTCTTCGCCTTATATTTCGGTGGTATTTGGCTCTGCATTCCCTTTGGAACGACTTTTGAGCAGAAAACTTACTCTGCGCTCCCTTAGGAATGACTTTTTTGTAGCTTTGGCAAAACTTACGCTGCGCTCCCTTAGGAACGACTTTTCGGTAGCTTCGGCAATTTTTAGCTCTGCATTCCCTTAGGAACGACTTTTGAGCTTCGGCGATTTTTGAGCTTCGTAAGTCTGTGAAAAAGATATATTCCATCTCGATAGAAACAAAATCATTACAAAAATTTAAAACTAGATTTACATTGCTTGTTCCTTATTAAAAAACAAAATGACGTAGAACATAAAAGTATTTCAAAGGCAGGATATCACTCAATAAATGTGCTTTGATTCTGGCACAGTACTGTTGACTGTACGAGCTTCGAATTCCTCCCTAAATTCTCATTGCTGTTGAGAGTTCTAGCACCCTTTTGGCTGCTGGCTTTGGGGATGTGTAAATTGCAGTGGTGGTGGCAGTGGAAGGTGGGGCCAAGAAGCCTGCGAATGGCTTGCCGAAGCAACAGAAGCTGCAGATTTCCCACATATTCTAGTATGTAGGGAGAATGGCACGAAGCAGTGTGCAAGACCTGTTTCGGCTGATTCTACCGAGCTTCGGCTTCTGCGATTTCCTTTTGCTTCAGAATGGTGATTTGACATTCTTGTAGTATGGCCCTTGTCCTCACCACAGAATAAGCAATAGATCTTCCTGGGATGATCCCCATATCTTCATCTGAAGCCCCTGGCGCCTCTGCCCCTTGGAGCTGGTGGCCTGAAAGAGCTTCGTTGTTGCCTCGAAGATTGTGAGGTGTACTGTGACCTCTGAAGTTGGCTTCCTTTGTCGTCATTATGACTAGAGCTATGGATTGACCTGACATGCCTTGGGTGGATTCTTCCTCCGAAGCCCCTGGTCATCTACGAGAATCTGTAAGCTTCTTCCCTTCTTTGGCGGAAGTCGTTGTCAGCCCGGATGTACTCATCCATCTTCTGAAGCAGCTTCTCCAGTGTTTGTGGGGGCTTCCTAGCGAAATATTGAGCCATAGGTCCTGGCCGAAGACCCTTAATCATGGCCTCAATGACAATTTCATTGGGCACTATGGGCGCTTGTTCCCTCAGCCGCAAGAACCTTCGGACATACGCTTGAAGGTATTCCTCATGATCTTGTGTGCATTGGAACAAGGCCTGAGCTGTGACTGGCTTCATTTGAAAGCCTTGGAAACTAGTCACCAGCATGTCCTTGAGCTTCTGCCACGATGTGATTGTCCCTGGCCGAAGGGAAGAATACCATGTCTGGGCCACGTTCCGAATTGCCATGACAAAGGACTTAGCTATGACAGCTGCATTGCCTCCGTATGAGGATATTGTTGCCTCATAGCTCATTAGAAATTGTTTTGAGTCTGAGTGCCCATCGTACATGGGTAGCTAGGGTGGTTTGTAGGATTGTGGCCATGGGATAGCCTGCAATTCTGCTGCTAAGGGAGAAGCATCATCAAAAGTAAAGGTATCATGATTAAAATCATCATACCATCCATCTTCGTTGAACAAGCCTTCTTGACGAAGCTCCCTTTGTTGAGGCCTTCGGTCTTGGTCATCTTGAGCAAGTTGACGCACTTCCTTAGTAGCTTCATCGATCTTCCTTTGAAGATTGGCCAGCCAAGCCATCTTCTCCTTCTTCCTTTGCACTTGTTGATGGATGATTTCCATGTCCCTGATCTCTTGGTCCAACTCCTCCTCCTGGAGTGTTGGACTGGTGGCCTTTCTCTTCTGGCTTTGAGCCTCTCGGAGAGAGAGAGTCTCCTGGTTTGTGTCCAGCGGCTGCAGTGCAGCAGCAGCCCCTAGCCCTGAAGCTTTCTTCGGTGGCATGACGAAGGTCAGGGCTTACCGAAGGTGGTCGAATGACTTCACTGGAGGTGGGCGCCAATGTTAGGGCTTGTTCTCAAATGCTATGAGTTAAGAACAAGGCAACACAAATGTTAATGGTTAAAGGTACTTCGTCCTTCGAAGTTCATACGATCATGAAGGACATACCTTCATCATCGCAGAATATGTTAATGAAAGAAGAAGCATATGAAATATAAAAGACAACATGAATAATCATATGACATTATTAATATATCTTTTTCTTATTAACATGGATAAACAGAAACAATATTGAATTACATTTATACCTTCGGCTTGACAGAAGGTTAAAGTCCAAGTGTGACGAACAAATGAATACAAGTCAGCGTGAACAATACGGGGGTACTGTTCATCTATTTATAGGCACAAGACGCAGCCTGTGTAAATTTACATTCATGCCCTTCGTATTTACTATTGACTTATGGACAACCCAGCGGGGACTAGATGGCCTTTTCCCTTTAAGTCGGTTCCTTTTTCCACCATTGAGCCAAAGCTCCCTTGCGTGTAGCTTCGGAGCAACATCAGCCTTCATCTCGACCATGCTTTTTACATTGTGTATGCTTTTAACCCGAGTCCGAAGGTACCTGTTCATATGTTACACTTGGAAAACATTGTGAAATCATGTTTTTGAGGACCTTCGGAAGACGAAGGCCACCAACAAACATGTTTAAGTAGGCCACATTAGATTAAATCATACTAGATTAGATCACATTAGATTCCATAAACCTATTTAAGAACATCATTTAGTTAAGCACATCAAGCTGACTTTATCTTTATGAAATTCTAGTATATAATTTTTCTAAGTGGAACTTCCAATTAGTATTTTTTATACACCTAAAATTTTCATGCCATTAGCAGGTGTGGCATAGAAAACAAGGGTACCTCAGGTTTTAGCTATTAGGTGCGTGTAGAGAAGATTTGGGGGTCAGAGAAAGTTAGGTAAGGGAGACTTTAATTCTAGGTAGTGGATCTTGATTCATCTGAAGATCTGTTTCTAACTCATATCCTTCATTGTCGACGTTAACCTTCTTCTTGGGTCTGATTTAGGGACCATCGGTCATGGTGTTAGATGCCATTATCTGAGTTGGGATAACAATTGTGGGTACATGGGGTAGGTAGGTTAAACAGAGTTTTACTTTGCTTTTGGGATAAATAGGTTGCGCAACCTATGACATAGGCTAGGTCGTGGTTTCACAGACGAGTTGGTCTAAGACACCAATTTAGGATTAAAACCCATTTATCGAAATATGATCTAATCTATGTTACCAGTATTAACTAATTTGTTTAAGTAACTCCCCTTGGGTCATAGTAGATTAGGTAGGATCTAGATTAGATTGGATGTTACTAGATTAGACTAGTTTAAGTTAGATAGATCTACTAGGGCAGGATATATATTATTAGGATATGTTAGAATCTTTTGAGATAGGATGGGTTATATGGTGTAGGTAAGTCAGAATCTCTGTTAGGTTAAAACAGAGGGGTTTTGCAACCATCGGATGGTTAAGGTAGTTGCATGAGGCCGAGTTGGTCTGTCGTTCTTATTTTAGTGCATAGTGAATTAAAACATATTTTATAGGAGTAGGGTCTCATTTATTTCATCAGTATTATCCTTCTTGTTAAGCAACTTACATTAGATTTGCTCAACACGAGGTTAGCCTTCGTTAGGTTAGATTATTCTATCACATTATATCAGATCTAAATTATATCTGTGTGACTAGATTAGACTAGATAAGAACTCATTATTTTGGATTGGATCATGGTTGTTACTTTAGGATGAGGCAAGTAAAGTGGTTAGGATAAGATGATTCCTTTAAGATAAGATGAATCCATTAATATAAGAGAGAGTCTTTTAAGATAAGATGGATCTATTAGGCTTGATATATTCTAGTGGGGGTATTCTTAATTAGTTGGTCTAGTTTATCTTATAAACAATTTATGAGGATAAGATAATTTTTTCTTAACATAAGATGAACCTATTAGGATATGATAGAATCCTTTAAGTTAAGAGGGATCTATTTAAAATAGATACACTTTAATGGAGGATAATCTAGGTTGTTTGGTTATCTTATTGATTTTATTTATTTATTTTATGCGTATATGTATATGCAGATGTAATTGTGGACATTACTCCACAACTCATCACACTCAATCAAATATCCAAATCAGACATGTATCACAAGAACAAACTTCAAGCATATAAATATTTACAAAAAATAGTTTTGATTTTGTTTCTAAGAGTAGGTCTCCTATTCCTAAAGGTCAATACAGGATTTCAAAGTGTGAAATCCACTTTTGACTTTAGAAGTGAAAAGGTAAGAATAATTAGAGTAAAGCGCAAATAGATGAGAAAAGATCAAGAAAAGTTTAGAAAGCATCAGAGTAGCAAAGGTAAGTAAACAAGGGTTGTCCAGTTCTATCTAGGTTTCGTCCTACAGTCAACATTCCTCTGATACCACTTCTGTCACACTCGGGTTTTAGGGACCAGGTGTGCAGGGACCAAGTCTCCACATATGATGACTCATGGTACAGAAATAAATGTCACATCTTTACTATATAATAGGAGTTCTATACAAAAAATTACATCGTAAGGTGATAAGGATCCAGCAACCCAAAGTTGACTGGGAGACGACGGCCTAGACCTCTCACGAACACATCGCAGCATTCTCCATGCGCCTCATCCTGTGGTACCTGTTCTTGACCTGTGGGGGGTGTGAGACAGCAAGGGTGAGCTCACCTATGTTCATTGCTCAACAAGTTGTAGGGAATAATGTGCATGAACTCGTCAAAGGTGGGAGCTCATGTGAAGTGTAAGGCTTACCAAAGATAATGGTTAAAGCTGAGCATTGCTTTTAAAGTTAGTCAAAATTTTATTAGCATTACTAGATATAAGTAAATACCAAACCATAACAATAATAGAGCAAAATTAATAATAAATCCCATGCAATGCAAATGACAAATTGAATTTAGTTCTATAGTTTAATCATGCAAGAGTCCTGAGCTGCTCATGACCACGAGCACGGCTAGTATACCAGTTTTACACTCTGCAGAGGTTGTACCCTGTACCCACAAGTCGTGTATCCCATGTCGCCAGGGTTAGCTAGACCCTTAGACACTACTGAGGTGAATGGCTAGGGATCTACTACGAGGCCTTTACAAAGTTCCACTAGCTTCTCAAGTTAAGCTCCATGTTCCAATTAAAAATAATGATCTTGTCCTGAATAATAAATGAAATAAAAATATAATTGGAACATGAAGATAATGTAATATTAAACCCAAAACCATATAGAGCAATAGCAGAACTACCCAAATAGTTCAGGGGCAAACAAGGTAACAAGATAACCAGACTAGGGTAACCTATTGGGTCCCATCAAAATTAAACATATGCATGAATAAGTGATTATAAAGAACATTATTGGGTAATAAAAGTGGTCAAGGGCACAACTTGCCTGGGACTTGAGATTCTAGGTACCAGCTTGCTCTTCAGGTGACTCGAGATCTCACTGCTAGTCGTAGTAATACAAACAAACATGGTATAGGAAAAATTAACATCACACCAAACATAAAAAGACTGCATAATAATAATCTACGCTTCGTAATAAGATCGTGGATTCGAGAACCGCTAAATTCAGAAATACGATTATAAAATTATGATTTTCCAAAATTATTAGGTGCTTGGTATGGGATAAATTAAGTAAACATTTTTAATCTATGTTTCATGTCTAAGCAGAGGTACTAGGTGATAAACAATATTAGAACAAAATTAATGCAACTGGAACGGATTAAAAAGGAGTTAAAATGGATTTTATATAAATTAAATAACTTTTTTGGATTTATTTTTATATTAAAAATCATTTTCTGCCATTGATTTATACTAAACCGAGCTCAAATCTAATCTCTAAAGAAGCCAGGGGTTATTCTGCAATTTCTAGGGGCTTAGGTGTAAAAATTCTCTATAACCGAGGATGGCGGGTTATTTTCTAGGAAATCCGAGGTCTCTTTTGCAAATGCTGGAATGCGAAAGTGTATGGATGACTCTGAGCCCTCAGATCATCAGCCAAGCGCCTAGATTAGACGGTTTGCCCGTTGAACCGGTACACACTCCAGACCACAAGATCGGATTTAGATGGCCTAGATTTTATTTTGCTAATACGCCATTTACACTGTGACGGAACCTCCCAAGGTATTAGGCCCACAAATAGATGTCCTTGTCCTAAGGACCTCAGACAGTCATGCAGGTGTGCATAATGACTCGGTAAGTTCGGTTGTCTGTATCTTCATCATATCGCCCAAGAGCGTTCAACCCATCACGCAGACAATACACATAATCGGAGTAGAGAATGAGCAAAAAGGGTTACAATAATATAATTTACATTCATATAAAAATATAGAAAGAGTAATTATTACATAACCGGGTGTTCGAGTGCGGAACTTATTATTACATTCCGGGAGGCAAAACATCCTCCCCAAATAAGTTTAGTGTTCTTCCTCCTGCTTGGGCACCACCTTGGAGCAGAAACAGAACTCAGTTGTTTCATCACCTACAACAACATGGGTTCGAAAACCCTGAGTACGGAGTGTACTTTCGCAAGTCTTACCCGTCTAAAGAAAAAGACTCTCAAGGATATGCTGGCTTTTTGGGAATCAAGGTAAAGCTTATAAAGATTCAAAGACTATGTTTGCAGAAAAGCTTAATATGAGTGGAACCTTAAAAATCCACTTTTATTATCTAGTTAAGTAGTTACTTGCATCTAGAGTTCTTTCTATTCTAGATCAAGCACTTGGCCTATGCTAGCTGGCTTTTATCATCCCTTTAGTTCACTGGGTACACGCTACTCTCGCCATCTCTCCACTCCCATTGTGTGGTGGCCTTTCTAGTATTGGTCCGACCGAGGCAAAGCTTACCCATGACGAGGCATGTGGCCAGTTAAAAGGTTCTCGATCATCAAGCCTACATCGGTTCGGTCCTTAATCGACTCAGACGGAGACACTACACCGAGACTTCCTTCTCGTGCAAGTCACCCACTCGTTGTGTAATCCCTCAGCTCTTCCTTCTCAGCCTTAGATAGCCTTTGACCAAGTATGTTTTGAAAATTAAAATCCTTTTCCTCCAAAGTATCCTCGGCAATCTCCTTCTCTTTCCCGGGCACTGGGGCCAGGGTCTCTTCGGTAGCTGTAGCAGCTTCTTCCGTGGCCATATCCAAAATCATCTTATCAATATCAGAAAATATGCCCTTAAGGTTTGTGGCTTTGGCCGCCGCAGCTTCGGCTGTTGTAGCTTCGGTGGGAGCAGCTTCGGCAGCTGGTGTTTTTGACGCTGAGGCCGACGGTGGCGTTTCTTCAATAGCATCAATAACAGTAATAATCGTTTGCCTTTTTTCAGCAGGCTTCTTGATTGCCCTAGGCTCCTCCTTCTTCTGTAAAAGCTTCATCAGTTGTGGCCCTAGTGGACTTAGCTTGAGAGGTAAAGAGTTCGGTCATTACCTTTAAAATTTCCTCCACGTCAGCAGAAGGAGGCGTTGAAGGAGTTTCTTCCTCTATATCAGCTGTTTTTTGCTTCGCAGCCGCAGCTTCTCTTTTCTTCGGAACAGCCACCTTCGGCTCAAAGCTGGATTTTTTCTTTTTCAAATCTTTCTCATCTTCTTCTATCATTCTAGCAGCTTGCCTCTTCATAACACTGACAACTCTTTTTCGCTTTGGCCCTTCGGCACCCTTGTTTAACCGTTCATAATCAGGGTATTCAAATTTCAAGGCATCCATTACTCGGTTCAGCCTTTGTTTCGGTCAGGTGCCGAAGGCCGCGGTCATCAATTGATCTTCTTTCTTAGTATAGTTGCCCAAAATTTCATTACACATAGATTCAATCATTTCTAACCATTCTTGGCAAGGCTCTTTCAAATGTTTCTTGAACTTGAAGTGATAGGGCAGAAACAAGTTCATTCTTTTTCTTTTCTCCTTTAAGCTTCGGCATATTCCATTCCTTTAACGTCGGAAATACTCTATTGGCTAAGTATTCCTGCACCAAATCTCTAGTACTGATATGCTCAAACACAACTCGGAATTCACCCACAGCTTCTCGGCATGGTGACCCTTGCAGCATGTCGCACAGGGGCCTAGTTAACCCGAAGGTTAGGTCCAGTGGGCTCTGAACTATCTTCTCCTTCTTCTCATCAACCTTAACATAAAACCACTCATTCTTCCAGCCGGTTGGCCATTTGGTGCGATAGCTGACCACTAGGGTCTTCATATCATTGCGATAAGCAAACTTGTAATAGCCGAAATTCTCGTGTAGCCCATCCTCTCTAGCCTTCGTCTGATAATGAAGCTCGTGCACCCGACAGAAAGCTTCAGCAAGCAACTCCACTCCTTGGCTTTGAAGAGCCCAGATAAAGACGCTGAGCCTAACGATGGCGTTAGGAGTCAGCTGATGAAGATAAATTTCGAAATCCTCCAAAACATCCCCAATCATTTCATGCAAAGGAAACCTCAATCCTGCTTTGAAGAAACTTCTAAAAACTACCACCTCATCACTTTCTAGCTTCGGAGTGGTTTCTTCCCTGCCAAAACGAATCAGCTTCTTCTCGGCTTCCCCGAAGTAGCCTAGCTTTATCATCAAGGGCATATCAGCCTCAGAGACAGTAGACTTTCCAAAGTCCAAGTGGTTGGGTTTGGATGGCATGACGGTGTTATAATCAATCTCTTCTTCATCAGCATTACCCTCTTCAATGTCAGCCTATTCAGCTTCGGCAACAGGTGCACCTTCCTTAGAGGCATCCTCTGTCACAACCAGTCCCGATTGCCTCATTACTTCGAAGATTGGGGCAGTCTCAGTAGCTTCGGCCTCCTCTCCGTCGCGAGTAATTTTAGCTGTTGAACGCACTCTGGCCATTTGATACTGAATTTCTCACGGTTTTGACGAAGTTGATGACTTTTTGCAATTTTGCCGAAGCTCCCTGTTATGACGAAGCTAGAACAAGACGATGCTTTGATTGAGAATACGATGAATAAGCTTCAGCTATGGTCAAATTTTTCAGCAGCACAACAGTGCAATAGTAATAAATGATGTGGTAACTTCACACCTACCCGTTTGTTTATATAGTGCTGCAGGTGGGAAGGTGAATCGTTAAGCCGCTCGCACACGCTGAAGTCGCCCACACCCACTGAACGGTGGACCACAGTGCGCGAGAAGGTGAATCACCAGATCGCGCGTACCCGTCGTATGGTGGGACCACCTCACACCCAGAATATTTAATCATTTCTCGACAACGAGCTCAGGGAAGGTGTTTTTCGGACCTTCGGCATTCCGAAGCCTAAGAGAATTTTTCACTGGTCGAGCTCATCACGAAAAATGATCTGGCACCGTGAAGGGGCTACTGTTGGGGGTCTGCTTCGCTGTTGAAGGTCCTGTAAGAAGAAACACCTTCGGAAGATCAATACAGAAGCAAAGCCGAAGCTACCATCCAAGGAGCTTCGGCATAGTGACACGCCTTGAGACAAAGGGTGGCACTGACTTAAAGATGAAAAGACTGATTAGCCCATGATAATTTGTGTCATGATTGTAATCAGTTATAAAGGACATAAATGTAAATCCACACAGGGTGCGTCTTGTGCCTATAAATAAATGAATAGTACCCCCGTACTGTTCACGCTGACTAATACGCGCTCGTGCATTACGCTTATACTATTTCCTTCTATCAAGTCGAAGGTACGAATGTAATTCCGTATTGTATTTATTCATCCATGACATAATAAAGTTGAATTAATAATGTTATATAATTATTCATGTTGTTTCCTATGTCTTACATGCTTCTTCTTTCATTAATGTATACTGCAATCATGAAGGTATGTCCTTCATGACCTTCGTCTGAAGATTATTATGTCCTAAGGGAAATAATGTTTCGAAGGACGAAGGGCCTTAACCTTTAACATTTTGTGTTGCCTTGTTCTTAATTCGTAGCAATTGAGAGCAAGTCCCCAACAGTAATAATAATACTTATGCACTCATATACCCTAGTTTGTAATTACTACAACACTCTCTCTATATTTTGATGAATGTGAATTAAGTTATTGTAATTTGCTTCCGCTTATTAGTTCCTTCAATGTGTTGTAATATCTGCGTGACGGTGAAACGCTCTTGGGCGAGGAAAGTGATACAGATACCGAACTTGTCGAGTGATTATGTGCATCTACAGGGTTGTCTAAGGTCCGTTGTACAAGGACAACTATAGGTGGGCCTAATGACTTGGGAGGTTCCGTCACAGCTGGTATCGGAGCGAAGCCCATCTCTTTAGATATTATAAAGCATTTCAAAAAGAATTTTCAAATACTTATCCAAGAAAATTTCTTTCACTCTTACCTTGTCACTTTCTGGAAGTTCTCATCTTGTAAGACCAGGTAATAGAGTGCAATATATAGGAAGTGGGATCAATGAGTGTTGATTTCGTAATCATTGGGTTATGCATGCATCATGTTTAAAAACTATACTCATAAATTTTTCCCCTTATGGAGATATGTCGCGTACGAGGAAAACCACACGCAAGTCCACTGGAGATATGTCGCGTATGGAGATATTGGCGTGCCTCATCATCAGTTGGCTCCAAGACATGAAGGGAGCAGCAGCGGCAGCGATCCAATCGAAGACTTGGAAGCCCAAGTGGAACAGCTTCGGACGGAGCTACGTCACCGAAACAGGGTGTGGGCACAAGACGGTCAGCGTATAAATGAGTTGGCAGCTGACGTCAGACGCTTGCAAGACAAGCTTGCTGAATGGGATTTGGCAGTCGATTGGGCCGTCAACTCACGTTCGGTTGCTTGGGACCGGGAAGCCAAAGCTCGTGCTCGTGTGGCAGAGCTTAGTGCGGCCCTCGACAACTTGCAGGTGTACTACAATACTTTACATGAGGAAGTACATGTATTGTATTCGCGACTGCACCCGAACGTGCCTGTCGACCCTATTGCAATGGGAGCCGGACCTTCAGGGACAGCAGGTGAAGGACTTGATGGGGAGCTGGACCTTTTTAGGCCTCCTCCTTCCATGAACCTGGCTGACAATCGGTCTCCCACGGCAGGAAATGAAGAAACCAAGGACGACGAAGACTAGACTAGTATAGTTTAGAAACTACACCTATGTAAAATAAGTAATGAAGTCATGTTGTACACTTGAGTCTGTATCATTACATATTGGTAATGTAAAATGATGGTGTGTATCGACATGTTATATTTTTCCCAAATGTTTCTTTGCCTCAGATGCCATCAAGGCAGGGCCGGCGCTGACTACAGGGCTGCCAGGGCGGCCGCCCTGGGCCCCCAGATCCTAGGGGCCCCACCCCCATGCATGCATATGTAGTAGTCTTCGATCAGTTGAAGGCTTGAAGCGATGGGCCCTGCATGCAATCAGGCCTGCAAGCAATCGTCCGCACAGATCTGACTTGCTTGCTACCTGCCTCCCTACACCTAATTAGATTAATTAGATTAGATCGTCTGGCCATCCGTCCCAGCTATACCACGCGAACGCTTCGACTGCTCCTGCGCACAACTCGCCCTGGCATGATTCTGCAACGCGCCGCCGCCTAATTGGATCATCACGCCGCCTTGGAGTCCAGGCAGGAATCAGGACGCCTGGTTCCGTGGTTCGTCGTCGCATTGACGCCTTGCTTCGCCGGCAGCTCCACGCACTGATCCATCACGCACGCACGACGCACAAGATTTAGGTACGGTTCTCAGACCTATTGCCTAATCAGTGTGTGCTTGTTTGTGATCTGTAGTCCTGTAGATTAAATATATTTTGTTTTGCTTGTTTCAAATTTTATCTAGATCATGTCAACTAGAAAGTATATGTATTATAGAAAATATATATTTATATAATATAAGGGGGCCTCATTTCTGTGTTCGCCCCGGGCCACCAAAATCTCAGCTCTGGCCCTGCATCAAGGACTCGTGCGCATGACGGTGCAGGGACTTCCCGTGGTCGGGAAGATACTCCTAATCCGCCACCTGTACCACCAACACTGGTCAAGGCTATCGCTGCCTTGGTTAATGCTACTGCAGATAATACCTGCTTCCTACGTGAGATGGCGGATAATCAAATCCAGCAGCATGGCGGAAGAGCTCCTCCACAAAGACCGCGTGAAACCTCATATCTGGACTTTTCTGAAACGCGTCCCCCACTCTTTGTTAAAGCAGAAGACCCTCTTGAAGCTGATGAGTGGATAAGGGTAATGGAGCAGAAGTTCGGATTAATCAGTTGCACAGAAACACAGAAGCCGTTGTTCGCAGCCCAACAACTGAGAGGCCCTGCCAGTACTTGGTGGGGAAATTTTGTGGCAATTCAACCAGCCAGACATCAGGTCACTTGGGATGAATTTAAGCTAGCATTCTGTGAAAACTATATTCCAGAAGAAGTGCTTCACATGAAGCAAGAGGAATTTATTCGACTAAAACAAGGAGGGGATACTATGATGTAGTATCTCAACAAGTTTAATCATTTATCCCAATATGCGATTGACCAAGTAAACACTGACCTTAAGAAGAATTGCTTCTTGAAAGAACTCAACGATCGGCCCAACAGAAAATGGCCACCTACCTGAATCTTACGTACAGCAGAGCTGTCAGCACGGTGCTGGCAGTAGAAGCCAAGAATACAGACCAAGGAAAATCAAAGGGATTTGGAGGTGACAGGTCCAATCAGGGACCTGAGAAGCGAACCAGGTTGGTAATCCGACCTTTCAATCAGAATCGTTCTTCGCCTTGTCCACTCTCCTATCCATTTAAACAGTTTGTTTTCATTCGTCCTACCACTGCCCCCACTTCTACAAATCAGTCGAGTGCCCCTGGTGCTCATTTCCCCGCCCTCCCTAGTTCCTCCACTGGCTGCTTCAACTATGGAAAGTCTGGTCATTTTATCAAAGTCTGTCCATATCCGAAGCAGAATAAGTTCAACAATCAACAGAACTCTGGGAGCTCCAATCAAGGCAAAGGGAACATGGCTAATAATTCAGCGGGCAAAAATGTCAAGAAGACTGGGCGAATTTATTACACTCAAGTGGTCACTACACCGGAAGGAGAGCCGGTAATGATGGGTACGTTCCTTGTGGCCAATCACCCAGCAGTTATTCTCTTTGATTCTGGTGCTTCACATACATTCATAAGCAAGAGAACTGGAAAAACATTGCATTCTTTGCACTGAATCAAGGAAGGGTTTATTATCCATTCGCCCGGGGGACAAATATTTACTAAGGAAGTAGCCTTCCATGTGCCAGTAACACTGGCTGAACGGGATTTTCCCACCAACATGATTGTTTTGAAAGACCAGGATATAGATGTAATTCTTGGCATGAATTGGTTAGCCTAGCATAAAGCTATCCTCAACACGGACTTAAGGACTATCAATTTGAGCCATGGCCATGAAGAGGTTCTCTTATCCATCCCTGTAGCTATCCCTGCCAAACCATTTGGACGGGTCTATGAAGCTATCATCCCAGAAATCCAAGATATTCCAGTAGTATGTGAGTTCCCGGATGTTTTTCCTGAAGATTTGCCTAGATTGCCTCCAGAAAGGGATGTAGAGTTTGTGATCGAACTGAAGCCCGGTATGACTCCTATTTCTAGAAGGTCATACCGGATGCCACCAAATGAATTGGTGGAGCTCAAGGCGCAATTACAAGACTTGCTTGAGAAGGGATTCATTCGGCCTAGTTCATCACCTTGGGGATGTCCTGTAATTTTTGTCAAGAAGAAGGATCAAACACTTTGAATGTGCATGGACTACAGACCCCTTAATGATGTCACTATCAAGAACAAATACCCTCTTCCCTGGATCGATCTTGTTCGATCAACTTACTAGAGCTCGGGTATTTTCCAAGATTGACCTTAGGTCGGGCTATCACCAGATCCGTATTCGACCCGAAGATATACCCAAGACCGCAATTACTACGCGGTATGGATTATTCGAATATTTGGTTATGTCCTTCGGATTGACAAATGCTCCTACCCACTTCACATATCTAATGAACTCGGTGTTTATGCCCGAGTTGGATAAATTTGTGGTGGTCTTCATCGATGATATCTTAATCTATTCCAAGAACGAAGAGGAGCATGCTAAACATTTACAGATTGCATTAACGCGCTTAAGGGAACACCAATTATATGCTAAATTCAGCAAATGCGTGTTTTGGCTGGAGGAAATCCAATTTTTGGGACATGTATTGTTGGTAAATGGGATTGCAGTTGATCCCAGCAAGGTCAATGTAACACCCCTGGTGTTACTGTTACTAAAACTTGAGCATAACATCATCAGCATTGGCATTTCATGTGTATTGACACACCTAGAATGCATTCACTAGGTAAAAATCTCAAACAAGTTGTATTGTTATGGCATTTTGCAAATAAGACCCTAGTATAGGGTACTTAACCTTAAATAGGGTTCTGAAGGGTAAAACAAGAGCCAAATAGAGAAAACCCTAAAGTTTAAGTGAAATAGTCATAAAATGCTCCAAAGAATGAACCTACATTACATTCACACCCCTGAGATATCAAAAACCCTAATTGGAACCCTCGAAAACCCTAAACCTAAACCCTAGGGGGTTAAGTGCAAAATTAGTCCATTTTTGGACTAAAGTGCAAAAACTAGTAAAATAAGGTGTCCTAAGTCATATGGTTTACAAATATGTGAATTTGCAAGTTAAACCCTAAGTTTTGGACTTATTTGCAAAAAGCACTACTTAAACCCTATAAAGACTAAGTCTGAAAATTAGTGTTTTGGCTCAACTTTGGAGCTTTGTAACTTCCCAATTTTAAGGTTTTTAACCTAGGTCACCACACCAAATTTGTAGATCTATCAAAGGAGAATAACTTTTCTTAAGAGAGTAAGCAAGGTTGTTATGAAGAATTTGGAGATAATTAAACCTAAAGTCAGGCTGCCAGGCTGTTGAAGTCTGAATTTCAGACTGACAGTGCAACTGTAGTGACTTTGGGCATGAATTCGGGCATGATCGAGTAAGAATTTGCTTAGGGTTGCTATAACAATATTGTAGCTGGATCTTAGGACTATAACTTTGCTAAAGAGTGTCGATCATGTTATTACCCAAAATTGGGAGTAAATAGCTCTGCAAATCGGGCTGTCAGTTCATCTGAATGGGATTTGCCATGGTACGTGCTCTGAAATGGATTAGGCTGCCAGCTCCGTTCAGTTCACCACCGATGATCGCCTCCACGATTCATGCCGCCGCCGTCTCAATTCGTACTCGGGATGACCAGATAAACGCTCGGAGCACGCCGCCGTGGATAAGCTCGGCCAGTAAAGTATTCCGGCCACCGTACAAAGCTCGTCGCGATGGAACCCGATAAGCACGCCGGTGACCGCCGCCTTCCGGCCTTGTGCCGTGTGTCTAGGCATTTCCACCACATCGCCGTGACCTGCTCTCGCTCTCTGTAGATCATCGGAGTGACTGCCACGGCGTAGGACACGAATTCGTTGCGCCAGTAACTCTCCCCCTCTCCGACCGCCAGCACTTCTCGGCCAAATTGAGCGCCACCGTTGTTACGCTCTATAAATTGAGGGCCGGGTTAGCTGCGCTATGTCATCACGAAACCAAAGCACATGTTCCCACCCTCAATCGTTCGCCAGAACTCACGAATTTCTAACTTCCCCCAATTCGGTTCAAACATACCGCGAAGAACACCTCACCGTGGTCAGCCACTTCCAGGTTTATTCATGCCCTCTGCTACTTTGTTTCAGCATTAGTGTGCTCCCCTGATGCTCCTCAACCGACCCAATTGAACTAAGTCCTCCTTAATCACCGGGAACGCATTCATCCATCCGCAAAATCCTCGGTGTCTGCGGCCAGAGCAAACCAAGTAGTCACTAGTGAAATTAGGTTGGGGAAAATGCTCGGGAAGGGTCCGATTCGGTGTCCGCCACTCGGGAGCACCGGTCCTGGCTCCCTCCGGCCAGTCCAGCTCGCCGGACCTCGGCTCCCTGTGCGGTGCGCCGTCGAGGATCTCGGCGTGTAAAGAAAAGAAAGGTGGAGGGCTTAAGTGAAAAGGTCAGCGACACAGAAAACAGTAGCCAGGATTCTTAATGGAATAATGAATCGTTGAGGGCTTTTTCGCAAAATCATCAACACGGGCACGGGCGCGCGCGCTTTCCTGTGCAGGCTGGGCCGCTCGGGCTGCTTTCGGCCCAATACTGTTTTAGCTTTTCCTTTTTCTTATTCAGTGAAACTTTGGAAATCTGTAGAAAATTGTAGAAAAATCCTAAAAATGTCAAACCAATTTTCTTAGATCCCTAATTTTCCATAGTATTTAATAAAAATAGATTCATGATTTTTAGATCAAATGGGGAATTATGGAGCATTTAAAATAGCCTAAAACATTGTTCCTGGATTTTTAGAAAATCAATTATAATTCCAAAAAACCCCAAATTTTTTTATATGAGCTCAAAACATTATTTAGAAGCCTTGGGTAGAGTTTGATTTGATTTGGACCTTGTTTGATAACTAGAACCCAAAACCCTACCCCCTGCCCTTTGAATTCCTTTACTGACTCCGGAAACCCTAGTTTCTCGAAGAATCGTGAAGGAAAATTGTATTCAAGACCTTAGATAATAAACTCTTATTATCTTTGCATTCTCATGAACATTACATGGGCATTCATTATTATGTATGGTTATCTTTAGAAAACGAAGAAGAAGTTGAGGTAGAAGAAGAGAATACTTCGCCGCCACCACCTGCGGAACATCAGGCAGGAAATTGTTTTTACTTTGACATCTGCGGATCCGAGCCTGATTCACCTATAAACGAAGGCAAGCCCTAGTGCATTTGCCACCTCCTTGACTCTTTTAAAATCTTTCTCACTTGCTTGATGCATTAGGTGATAGGAGTTGATTGCTAAAACATTCCTGCATTACCTTCCTTGAATTTGATTACCTTCCTTTGAATCCCTGTTTTATAAAAGGTTTTTACTATGCTTAGTCTTGCTCTAGCAAAGAAAAAGGTTTTGTTTTTACAAAAGATGATGTGGCAAAGTGGGAGGGATGTTTTTGAAAATAAAACTTGATGGTGGATCCATCATGGCCATGATGGGTTCAACATCGGAAAAGATGTACCTCTGCCAGGTACGAAACTTTGGGTTGAAATGATTAAGCTGAGACCGGGCGGGTGACTTGCACGAGAAGAGAGTCTCAGTGTAGTGTCTCCGTCTGAGTCGATTAAGGACCGTGTCGATGTAGGCCTGCTGACCAAGGACCCTTTAACTGGTCACATGCCTCGTCATGGGTAAGCTTTGCCTCGGGCAGACCAAGGCCAGAATAAGATACCACGCAATGGGAGTAGAGAGATGGCGAGAGTAGCATGTACCCTCCGTGGCAAGAGGCTGGACGGTGGTGTATTTGTGCTCTCGGTTGGCGTGAACCTGATCTGGTCTTAAGAACCCCGGTGGCGGGTTGACATATGCAAGGGTTAAGTGCTACATATGTCGTGTGATTGGAGATCCTCAGCTGAGTATAATCGATTCGGATCGTCGTACCTCCGCAGTTATGGAGACTTGGTCACTAACTTATACGTAGAAGTACAGTAAAGATGAAGGATGGTTAAGAAATTGGCTAGTATAGGCCAAGTGATTGAACTAGGGTATAAAGAACTCTAGTACAGGTAATGTTACTTAACTTGTGAATAAACTGGATTTTTAAGGATCCACTTTTAGTAAGCATTTCTGCAAACAGAGTCCTGATTATTGAGAAACCTTACCTTGACTCCTTTATAACCAGCATACCCTTGAGAGTCTTTTCTTTAGTCGGGTAAGTCTTGCTGAGTAATTCCATACTCAGGGTTTTATTCCCTATTGTTTTTAGGTGAGGAAGCAACAAACTTTTGTTGTTTCTGTTCCAAGGTGGTCCCAAAAGAAGAAAAACCAAGAGTAAAGCTATGGGAGGAAGGGTTCCTCCAAAAAACCTTTTTGTTTGAAACTTATGAGGAGGGGTTTTTTGCCTCCCTTGGCTTGTAATAATAATACTCGGCACTCGTATATTATATCCTGGTCTGTAATATTTAACTTTGTCTTACTTTTGAATAAAGGTAAGTTTATATAATCGCTTCCGCATTTTCCGTATCTCTGATGATTTGTAATGTCTGCATGACAGGTAAAACGCTCTTGGGAAAGTAAGGAAAGCAGATACCTAACTTGTCAAGTGATTCAGGAACACCTACAGGGTTGTCTGAGGTCCGTTGGACAAGGACAATTGTGGGTGGGCCTAATAACTTGGGAGGTTCCGTCACAGCTGGTATCGGAGCGAAGCCCATCTCTGCAGATATTATGCGGCATCTTCAAAAGAATTTTTCTAAGACTTATCTAGAAAATTTCTTCCCTTCTTACCTAGTATCTCTGAAGAGTTTATATGAAAGACCAGATAGGAAGAGTGCAATGTATAGAAGGTTGAATCAACTAAAGTTGATTCTGTAATTACACATGCATCATGCTAAGAACTATGCTAATAAGATTTCCCCCTTAGAAAGATGCCGCCACGTACAAGGAAGATTGCACGCAAGTCGACCGGGCCGATTGGCGTACCACGCCACCAACTTGCCCCGAGACATGACGACAGAAGTAGCGGTAGTAACGATCCAATTGGGGACTTAGAAGCTCAAGTTAATCAGCTTCAAACAGAACTCCGTCGCAGGAATAACATATGGGTCGCGGATGGCGAGAGGATCAATGAATTGAGAAGCGACATCTGCCGCCTGCAAGATCAGCTCGCGGACCGAGATCTAGCGCTCGACTAGGCGGTTCACTCTCGTTCGCTTGCCTGGGCTAAGGAGGCGAAAGCTCGAGCCTGAGTAGAAGAGCTTAGCTCAGCTATTGATAACTTGCAGGCTTATTGTAATACTCTACATGAAGAAGTTCATGTATTGTACTCACAACTACACCCCAGTGTACCTGCGGATCCTGTTGGGGTAGAAGCCGGACCTTCTCAAGTAGCGGGAGAAGCTTTTGGTGGCGAATTGGACCTTTTCAGGCCCCCTCCCTCTATGAAGTTGGTCGATGAGTGGTCTCCTACGCCCAACAGTGAGGCTACCAAGAGTGACAGGAAGCAGGAATAGTATAGTGTAGAAGTAGTACTCTTGTGTAATAGGGGGTGTAATCCTATTGTAAAGTACGAGTCTGTAACATTACCTTTTTAAGTAATGTGAAATGGATGGTTTGTATGGCATATCATATTGCTCCAAATGTTCATTGCCTCAGATGTCTTCCAGGACTCGCGCTTAGGATGGGGCTGGTACCTCCCGTGGGAGGGAAGCGACCCTGAATCCACCTCCAGTACCCCCGACACTTGCCGAGGCCATCGCTGCCTTGGTAAATGCTACAGCAGACAATACCCGCTTCCTGCAGGAGATGGCAGGTCAACAACTTCAACAACAAGGCGGGCGGGCCTATCCTCAAGGCCCCCGTGAGACATCTTATCTGGACTTCTCTGAGACGCGCCCTCCGTTGTTCGTCAAGGCAGAAGACCCTCTAGAGGTAGATGAATGGATCCGCGTCATTGAACAAAATTTGGACTTCTTCGGTGTTCCGAAACTCAGAAGCCCCTGTTCGCAGCTCAGCAATTGCGTGGCCCTGCCAGCACGTGGTGGGGAAACTTTGTGGCCGTTCAGCCAGCCAATCATCAGATTACATGGGATGAATTCAAGTTGTCCTTCCATGAACATTACATACCTGAAGGAGTCCTCCACATGAAACAGGAGGAATTCATGAAATTGAAGCAAGGCGGAGATACTGTCACCCAGTATCTCAATAAATTTAATCACTTATCTCAGTATGCAATTGACCAAGTCAACACCGACATAAAGAAGAAGAACTGCTTCATGAGGGGTTTAAATGATCGGATGCAAAGAAAAATGGCTACCTGCATCGACCTCACATACGGAAGGGCTGTCAGCACAGCGCTGGCAGTTGAAGCTAAATATACAAGTGCCGGAAAGTCCAAGGGGAATGGAGGCAACAGGCCTAATCAGGGCCCCGAGAAAAGGCAACGGTTAGTTATCCGACCTTTTAATCAGGGTCGTTCTTCATCACGCCCACCCTCCTTCCCATTCAAGAAACCAGTGTTTATCCGTCCTACCCCTGCCTCCACTACTACAAATCAGCCGGGTGCCCATGGCACTCGTTTTCCTGCTCTTCCAAGCTCATCTACCGGCTGCTTCAATTGCGGGTAGTCCGAACATTTCATTAAGGACTGTCCATACCCAAGGCAAAACCAAGCAAATAATCAATAGAGTTCTGGAAGCTCCAAGGGAAATGCAGGCAATAATACTACAGGCCGGAATACAAAGAAACAGGACGAGTTTATTACACCCAAGTGGCTACCACACTGGAAGGCGAACCGGTGATGATGGGTACGTTCCTCGTAGCCAACTACCCTGCACTTATTCTCTTTGATTTGGGTGCATCACATACTTTCATAAGCAAAAAGTTCATGGAGAAACACTGCATTCCATATACTGAATCAAGGGAAGGGTTTAAAATACATTCGCCTGGGGGACAAATATTTACCAAATAAGTGGCTTATCAAGTGCCTGTAACATTGGCTGGACGGGACTTTCCTACTAATATGATTGTTCTGAAAGGCCAAGACATAGATGTAATCTTGGGCATGAATTGGTTAGCACAACATAAAGCAATCCTCAACACTGAACAGAGAACAGTCAAGTTGAGTTATGGCCAAGAAGAAATTCTTTTGTCTATCCCCATAGCTATTCCAGCTAGACCAATTGGCAGAATTAATGAAGCCATTATACCAGAGATCAAGGGTATTCTGGTAGTATGTGAGTTCCTAGATGTCTTTCCAGAAGATTTGCCTGGATTGCCACCTAAAAGGGATGTAGAATTTGTAATTGAATTGAAGCCCGGTACGGCTCCCATTTCTAGAAGATCGTACCGAATGCCTCCAAATGAGTTGGCAGAACTTAAGACCCAATTGCAAGACCTACTAGAGAAGGGATTCATCCGGCCAAGCTCGTCACCATGGGGTTGTCCAGCCATCTTCGTCAAGAAGAAGGATCAAACATTGCGGATGTGCGTGGACTATCGACCCCTTAATGAGGTCACTATCAAGAATAAGTATCCTCTTCCTCGGATTGATATTTTGTTTGATCAACTGACTGGAGCGAGGGTATTCTCTAAAATTGATCTCAGGTCGGGCTATCATCAGATCCGTATCAGGCCCGAGGATATACCCAAAACCGCATTCACTACGCGGTATGGTTTATTTGAATACTTGGTAATGTCTTTCGGACAGACGAATGCTCCTGCCCACTTCACTTATCTGATGAACTCGGTATTCATGCTCGAGTTGGACAAATTTGTGGTGATCTTCATAGATGACATCTTAATATATTCCAAGAATGAAGAGGAGCATGCTCAACATTTACGGATCGTATTGACGCGCTTAAGGGAACATCAATTATATGCTAAGTTCAGTAAATGCGTGTTCTGGCTAGAAGAAATCCAATTCTTGGGATATGTGTTATCTGCCAAGGGGATTGCGGTAGATCCCAACAAAGTCAAGGATATTTTGGAGTGGAAACCCCCAACCACTGTTCATCAAGTCCGAAGTTTCCTGGGACTAGCTAGCTATTACCACTGATTTATACCGGATTTTTCTAAGCTTGTGAAACCAATCACAAGCCTATTGAAGAATGATACTAAATTCAATTGGTTTTTAGAATGTAATGAATCCTTTGAGAAGTTGAAGGTATTATTAACCACTGCTCCGGTATTGGCTCAACTGGATATTGAAAAGCCTTTTGATGTGTATTGTGATGCATCAGGCAGTGGTCTTGGCTGTGTATTAATGCAAGAAGGCTGAGTAATAGCGTATGCTTCAAGGCAGTTACGCCGGCATGAGGAGCATTATCCCACTCATGACCTGGAGCTAGCTGCAGTGGTTCATGCTCTGAAGATATGGCGTCATTATCTACTAGGAAATGTCTGTCACATTTATACAGACCATAAAAGTTTGAAGTACATCTTTACCTAGTCTGAGCTCAATATGAGACAAAGACGATGGCTTGAGCTTATTAAAGATTATGAACTGGAGATCCATTATCACCCAGGCAAAACAAATGTAGTGGCAGATGCACTCAGTCGCAAGGCCTCCTGCCATTGTTTAACTATGAGAACTTCTGACATTACATTGTGCCAGGAGATGGAGAATCTAAATCTGGGAATAACTCAGCATGGAACTTCAAATCATTTGAAGCTGGAGTCAGTCATCTTGCAAAGGATAATTGACGCACAAAAGGATGATGAGGGTATGAAGCACATCCATGAGAAGATAGAAGCCGAAAAAGCCAAGTGCTTTAGGAAAGACGATCAAGGTGTCGTATGGTTCAAAAACCGCATAGTTGTGCCAAAGAATGAAGAAGTCCACCAGCAAATTCTAGATGAAGCACATCTTAGTCGCTATTCTATTCATCCCGGAAGCACTAAGATGTATCAAGACCTGAAACAGCATTATTGGTGAACGAAGATGAAAATTGAAATTGCACGCTATGTGGCTAGATGTGACACTTGTAGACGCGTCAAAGCCATACATATGAGACTGCCGGTCCATTACAATTTGTACCTGTCCCAACATGGAAATGGGAAGATATTAGTATGGACTTTATCGTGGGATTGCCCTGAACATCAAAAGGTTATGATTCCATCTGGGTTATTGTCGATCGACTTACAAAGATTGCCCATTTCCTTCCTGTCAGGGTAAAGTATACAGTGGCCACATATGCAGAATTATACATTGCCCGTGTTCTCAGTCTGCATGGTGTTCCAAAGACGATAGTGTCGGATCATGGACCACAATTCATGTCTAAATTTTGGGAAGAACTTCACAAAGCACTGGATACTATGTTGCTCCATAGTTCGGCCTATCATCCTCAAACTAGTGGGCAGACTGAGAGGGTGAATCAAATACTTTAAGATATGCTATGGGCATGTGTTCTGGAGTTTCCACAAAAATGGGATGAATATTTACCTTTAGCGGAGTTCTCATATAATAATAGCTATCAAGAAAGTGTCAAGATGGCAACCTTTGAAGCTTTATATGGACGACGATGTCGTACTCCGCTAAATTGGTCTGAACCTGGTGAAAGGTCTTTCTTCAGGCCTGATATGGTGAAAGAGACCGAAGAAAAGGTTTAGAGAATCATTCATAATTTGAAGAAAGCTCAAGCTCGTCAAAAGAGTTATGCAGACCAGCGATGACAACCCTTGTACTTTCTCGTAGGAGATTATGTCTACTTGAAAGTTTCACCAATGAAGGGCGTATCGCGTTTTGGGGTTAAAGGGAAGCTTGCACCCCGGTACATTGGTCCATTCCCTATACTTGAACAATGTGGACCAGTGGCATATCGACTTCAACTACCCGAAACCTTGTCTGTTATACATAATGTGTTCCACGTGTCTCAGTTGAAGAAATGTCTTCGGGGTCTAGATCAAACCATTGAAGTGACAGATGTTGTCCTAGAGCTAGACTTGGCATATTCAGAACACCCTATTCGAGTCTTGGATCAAAAGGACAGGATTACCCGAAGAAAAACTCTCAAGTTTTACAAGATAAAGTGGAACCAACATTCTGAAGATGAGGCTACATGGGAAACTCCAGACTTTCTAGACAAGAATTTCCCAGGCTTTTTAGCCTCATGTAATTTGTAAAGTGTATATACTTGTTGTAATAAAGGAGTGAGCCCCAAACCACCCGTGCCTTGTACCAAAACTCAGGAAATAAAAATGTGAAGCATTTCCTTTTCCACTACTTACCCTAGGACTCTTAATCTCGGGACGGGATTCTTTTATGGGGGGAAGGATGTAACACCCCTGGTGTTACTGTTACTAAAACTTGAGCATAACATCATCAGCATTGGCATTTCATGTGTATTGACACACCTAGAATGCAATCACTAGGTAAAAATCTCAAACAAGTTGTATTGTTATGGCATTTTGCAAATAAGACCCTGGTATAGGGTACTTAACCTTAAATAGGGTTCTAAAGGGTAAAACAAGAGCCAAATAGAGAAAACCCTAAAGTTTAAGTGAAATAGTCATAAAATGTTCCTAAGAATGGACCTACATTACATTCACACCCCTGAGATATCAAAAACCCTAATTGGAACCCTAGAAAACCCTAAACCTAAACCCTAGGGGGTTAAGTGCAAAATTAGTCCATTTTTGGACTAAAGTGCAAAAACTAGTAAAATAAGGTGTCCTAAGTCATATGGTTTACAAATATGTGAATTTGCAAGTTAAACCCTAAGTTTTGGGCTTATTTGCAAAAAGCACTACTTAAACCCTATAAAGACAAAGTCTGAAAATCAGTGTTTTGGCTCAACTTTGGAGCTTTGTAACTTCCCAATTTTAAGGTTTTTGCCCTAGGTCACCACACCAAATTTGTAGATCTATCAAAGGAGAATAACTTTGCTTAAGAGAGTAAGCAAGGTTGTTATGTAGAATTTGGAGATAATTAAACCTAAAGTCAGGCTGTCAGGCTGTTGAAGTCTAAATTTCAGACTGACAGTGCAACTGCAGTGACTTTGGGCATTAATTAGGGCATGATTGAGTAAGAATTTGCTTAGGGTTGCTATAACAATATTATAGCTGGATCTTAGGACTATAACTTTGCTAAAGAGTGTCGATCATGTTATTACCCAAAATTGGGAGTAAATAGCTCTGCAAATCGGGCTGTCAGTTCATCTGAATGGGATTTGCCATGGTACGTGCTCTGAAATGGATTAGGCTGCCAGCTCAGTTCAGTTCACCGCCGATGATCGCCACCACGATTCGTGCCGCCGCCGTCTCAATTCGTACTTGGGATGACCAGATAAACACTCGGAGCACGCCGCCGTGGATAAGCCCGGCCAGTAAAGTATTTCGACCACCGTACAAAGCTCACCGCGATGGAACCCGATAAGCACGCCGGTGACCGCAGCCTTCCGGCCTTATGTCGCGTGTCTAGGCATTTCCACCGCATCATTGTGACCTGCTCTCGCTCTCCGTTGATCACCGGAGTGACTGCCACGGCGTAGGACACGAATTCGTTGCGCCAGTAACTCTCCCCCTCTCCGGCCGCCAGCACTTCTCGGCCAAATTGAGCGCCACCGTTGTTACGCTCTATAAATTGAGGGTCGAGTTAGCTGCGCTATGTCATCACGAAACCAAAGCACCTGTTCCCACCCTCAATCGTTCGCCAGAACTCACGAATTTCTAACTTCCCCTAAATCGGTTCAAACATACCGCGGAGAACACCTCGCTGTGGTCGGCCACTTCTAGGTTTATTCATGCCCTCTGCTACTTTGTTTCAGCATTAGTGTGCTCCCCTGATGCTCCTCAACCGACCCAATTGAACTAAGTCCTCCTTAATCACCGGGAACGCATTCAACCATCCGCAAAATCCTCGGTCACTGCGGCCAGAGCAAACCAAGTAGTCACTAGTGAAATTAGGTTGGGGAAAATGCTCGGGAAGGGTCCGATTCGGTGTCCGCCACTCGGGAGCACCAGTTCTGGCTCCCTCCGGCCAGTCCAGCTCGCCGGAGCTCGGCTCCCTGTGCGGTGCGCCGTCGAGGATCTCGGCGTGTAAAGAAAAGAAAGGTGGAGGGCTTAAGTGAAAAGGTCAGCGACAAAGAAAACAGTAGCCAGGATTCTTAATGGAATAATGAATCGTTGAGGGCTTTTTCGCAAAATCATCAACGCAGGCACGGGCGCGTGCGCTTTCCTGTGCAGGGTGGGCCGCTCGGGCTCGTTTTGGCCCAGTACTGTTTCAGCTATTCCTTTTTATTTTTCAGTGAAACTTTGGAAATCTGTAGAAAATTGTAGAAAAATCCTAAAAATGTCAAACCAATTTTCTTAGATCCCTAATTTTCCATAGTATTTAATAAAAATAGATTCATGATTTCTAGATCAAATGGAGAATTTTGGAGCATTTAAAATAGCCTAAAACATTGTTCCTGGATTTTTAGAAAATCAATAATAATTCCAAAAATCCCCAAATTTTTTTATATGAGCTCAAAACATTATTTAGAAGCCTTGGGTAGAGTTTGATTTGATTTGAACCTTGTTTGATAACTAGAACCCAAAACCCTACCCCCTGCCCTTTGAATTCCTTTACTGACTCCGGAAACCCTAGTTTCTCGGAGAACCGTGAAGGAAAATTGTATTCAAGACCTTAGATAATAAACTCTTATTATCTTTGCATTCTCATGAACATTACATGGGCATTCATTATTATGTATGGTTATCTTTAGAAAACGAAGAAGAAGTTGAGGTAGAAGAAGAGAAGACTTCGCCACCACCACCTGCGGAACATCAGGCAGGAAATTGTTTTTACTTTGACATCTGCGGATCCGAGCCTGATTCACCTATAAATGAAGGCAAGCCCCGGTGCATTTGCCACCTCCTTGACTCTTTTAAAATCTTTCTCACTTGCTTGATGCATTAGGTGATAGGAGTTGATTGCTAAAACAATTCCTGCATTACCTTCCTTGAATTTGATTACCTTCCTTTGAATCCCTATTTTATAAAAGGTTTTTACTATGCTTAGTCTTGCTCTAGCAAAGAAAAAGGTTTTGTTTTGATAAAAGATGATGTGGCAAAGTGGGAGGGATGTTTTTGAAAATAAAACTTGATGGTGGATCCATCATGGCCATGATGGGTTCAACATCGGAAAAGATGTACCTCTGCTAGGTACGAAACTTTGTGTTGAAATGGTTAAGCTGAGACCGGGCGGGTGACTTGCACGAGAAGATAGTCTCAGTGTAGTGTCTCCGTCTGAGTCGATTAAGGACCGTGTCGATGTAGGCCTGCTGACCGAGGAACCTTTAACTGGTCACATGCCTCGTCATGGGTAAGCTTTGCCTCGGGCAGACTAAGGCCAGAATAAGATACCACGCAATGTGAGTGGAGAGATGGCGAGAGTAGCGTGTACCCTCCGTGGCAAGAGGCTGGACGGTGGTGTGTCTGTGCTCTCGGTTGGCGTGAACCTGATCTGGTCTTAAGAACCCCGGTGGCGGGTTGACATATGCAAGGGTTAAGTGCTACATATGTCGTGTGATTGGAGATCCTCAGCTGAGTATAATCGATTTGGATCGCCATACCTCCGCGGTTATGGAGACTTGGTCACTGACTTATACGTAGAACTACAGTAAAGATGATGGATGGTTAAGAAATTGGCTAGTATAGGCCAAGTGATTGAACTAGGGTAGAAAGAACTCTAGTACAGGTAATGTTACTTAACTTGAGAATAAAACTAGATTTTAAGGATCCACTTTTAGTAAGCATTTATGTAAACAGAGTCTTGATTATTGAGAAACCTTACCTTGACTCTTTTATAACTAGCATACCCTTGAGAGTCTTTTCTTTAGTCGGGTAAGTCTTGCTGAGTAATTCCATACTCAGGTTTTATTCCCTATTGTTTTTAGGTGAGGAAGCAACAAACTTTTGTTGTTTCTGTTCCAAGGTGGTCTCAAAAGAAGAAAACCAAGAGTAAAGTTGCGGGAGGAAGGGTTCCTCCATAAAAACTTTTTGTTTGAAACTTATCGGGAGGGGTTTTCTGCCTCCCTTGGCTTGTAATAATACTCGGCACTCGTATATTATATCGGGTCTGTAATATTTAACTTTGTCTTACTTTTGAATAAAGGTAAGTTTATATAATCGCTTCCGCATTTTCCGTATCTTCGATGATTTGTAATGTCTGCGTGTGTCACACCCGGGTTTTGGGGCACCAAGACCTGGGCGTAAACATAATCACCAGGTGTGCTGGGACCAAGTCTCACACATATGATGAATCATGGCACAGGATTGAATGTCACACCTTCACTATATAACAGGAGTTCTATACAAAATAAATAAATAATTACATTATAAGGAGACAACGGTCCAGCAACCCAAAGTTGACTGGGAGACGACGGCCTAGACCACTCACGAACACATTGCAGCATCCTCCATGTGCATCATCCTGCGGTACCTGTTCTTTATCTGTGGGGGGTGTGAGACAGCAAGAGTGAGCTCACATACGTTCATAGCTCAACAAGTTCTAGGGAATAATGTGCATGAACTCGCCAAAGGTGGGAGCTCATGTGAAGTGTAAGGCTTACCAAAGAAGATGGTTGAAGCTGAGCATTGCTTTTAAAGTTGGTCAAAATTTTATTAGCAATTACTAAGTATAAGTAAATACCAAACCAATTAAGTAGTAGAACAAAAGTAATAACTTCACCTGCGATGCAATGCATATGACAAATTGAATTTAGTTCCATAAATTAATCATGTGAGGGTCCGAGCTGCTCATGACCGTGAGCACGGCTAGTATACCAGTTTTACACTCTGCAGAGGTTGCGCATCTTTACCCACAAGTCATGTTACCCATCTGCCAAGGGATCGCGACTTCCCATACACCTCTACCGAGGAGGCGAGGCAGGGTAACACTACGAGGCCTTTACAAAGTTCCACTAGCTTCAGAAAACCCGCTACAGTTTATAGGAAGCTCCAATGCAGGGACCCCTCGCATGACCGCCATCGCAGCAAAATCATCCCAAGGGCCTCCCTACACTGACCACTCCCCTACTGCCCTTGCCCCTTTCGGGTAAGGTAGTCTTCCACTAGCTTTCCTAATTAATCAGCCAAGGGCGTCCCATTAAACCCTTGTGGTAGCACTGTTTTCCCGGGTGGTCGCTCCATGTTCCAATTAACATAATGATCTTATCATGAGCAGTAATAATAAACAGATAAAAAGTGTGATCATGAATATTGTATCTTCATACCCAAAACCACATAAAGCACTAGCAAGTACTACCCAAAAAGTTCAGTGGTAAACAAGGTATGAAGATAATCAAACTAGGGTAACCTATTGGGTCCCATCAAAATTAACCTATGCAGATCATTATGATTAATTAGAACATGACTGGGTAAAAAGAAGTGATCAAGGGCACAACTTGCCTGGGAATTGAGATTCCAGGTACCAACTTGCTCTTCAGATGACACGTGTCCTCACTGCTAAACGTAGCAATATAGACAAACATGGTATAGGCAAAATTAACATCACACCAAACATGAGAATAAACTACATAATAATACTCTACACGTTTCTACGAGATCGTGGGTACGAGAATTGCTAAGATCGGAGTTACGGTTATGAGGTTACGGTTTTCCAAAGGTCCACGTGGTTAAGTATATAATAGACTAAGTGCAACATTGTAACCTATATATCATGATAAAACAAAGTTACCAGATGATAATGAATATTATTGTGAGACTAATGCAACTAGAATGGATCAAAACAGAATTACGGTTATTGAGTTATGAATTTCTGAAATTATTTAGCACCTAGAATAAATTAATTCAATTGAACAATTTTAATTTAAGTTTCATGGTCAAACAGTGTTACTAGTTGATAGACAACATTAATACAAAATTGATGCAGCTGGAACGGATTAAAAAGGAGTTAAAATAAATTTTCTATGAATTAAACAAGATTCTAGAATTATTTCTATATTGAAAATTATTTTCTAAATTGTTTTATTCATTTTAGGTGCTCACTGGGCCGCGGGCATAAATACCAGCAAACACAGGGTTTAGTTCACAAATTTCTGGGTCCAAATGCAATTACTTTACCATAGGTGTGGACGGCGAGTTGAATGTGAGAAAACCTAGGGTCTCTTTTGCAATTGTCTCAAACCGAACAGGTATCAATTATTCTCAGCCGTCCGATCCGATCCCAACGAATCAGATTAGACTGAGCTCACCGCGAAGCGGTATGCGCTCCCAGCCGTCAGATCAACGGTGAGCGGCCCGGATTTAAAGTGTTGAATATCAATCCAGAACCATCCGATGCTAGATCAACGGTGCGCATCCCACATCCGAACCGGTATCCATTAGGATTAATCGTGACCGCCCATCTCAGATTGAAGGGCCAGAAGGCCATCTTCTACCTCTGACGCGCGCTAGCCACTCTTTCTCTCTCTCATCTCTCACGGTGTCTGCCCCAGCGGAGCGTCGTCCACCCGACCACGCAGGCGGGTCATCACCCCAGCCGCGACCCTGATGCAGCAATAGCCCAGGGCGGTGGCGCCAGCATCCATCCCCAGCGGATCCACGTTGGCGCACGGCCACCCACCATACCAGCGCTCTAACCATACCGATAAATAGTCCTATGCGAAGACGTGAACGCTGAATCACTGGAGGAGGTACTCACCGACGCTATAGGCGATGCCTGTGCAGTTCACGACCCACGGCGGACATAGCGCTCCGACGAGCGATTCGTCTAGCGACCAAGGCCCTGGGTACGGGTGTTTTGCACGCTGGCGATGTCCCCAGTCCACCCGACACCATACATGGATGACGGAAGGCACATCGCAGCCGCATTTTATAGGCGCAGAGAGGGCGAAGATAGCTTCAACGGCTTCCGAGGATCCCGTCAGAGTTAGTTCGGATTTTGCCCGCGCCATTCCGAGCTCGACGATGCGGCTGGCAAGCGGTCCCACCGTCCAGTGGGTGTAGCGCGCGCGTAGGATAGTGGCTGGCGACGCTAGCTAGGTCTACTGGGGTTTAGGCCGAGCGGCTGCGAAAGTGGAGATGGGCCGACAGCAGAGAAATCGGCCCATGGGGCGGTCCCTTTGATTTTCTGTTTTCCTTTTATTTCTTATTTTCCAATCTTCTATTTTAAATTCAAATCCAATTTCAAGTTTGAATTCCAAACTTTTACCTTGAGATGCACAACAAAGATTCACATGATGCAAGTTTATTCATTCTTTATTTCTAAGCAATAATAATAATAATAATAATAATAATACTTCTAACTATGAAATGTGCACACATGATTTCATTTAAGAAAAGGTGATTATGAATGGGTAGCTAAAATGGGTTGCTCAATCAGATATTTGTATATATATAAATATAGATATTCAAAAGTTAATACTTATTTACTAAAGGAGAGGTTAATGTATAGTTTTCATCATGACTTCATATGTATATTTTTGTAGAGGGTGCTTTAAGGGAATAATTTGAAAACCCCCCTTTTTCTGTATTGAATTTCCAATTCCCATTCTTAAATATTAATGTGAATATATGTTCTACTGTTTATAATATTATTATTTATTCTTTTCTCCATTATCTATTTGTGAAAAGGTCTTAAATGACATCATTAAAATTTCTTTCCTCATGTGGTTATTACCATGTGATGATGAGTACAAGGCAATACATGGGTTGAGATGTACTCGCTTATTTTTATTTTTATTTTACCTTTAACTTGGGTGTTACAAATCCTACCCCCCTTAACAGAAATCTCGCCCTCGAGATTTGTAAGAAAAAGGTATAACTATGTTATCTCAACACATATGCAGAAACAAAATCTCAGCATGATGCATACTTTATTAGCAACACATGGGTCAGTTAGACCTTATTATTCCTTCTAAAATAATATCATATCATCTATTAACTAAAGTAACATCTAGATCTTACAAATGGTAGTAATTTATATATATGTTTATGTAGCTTGGTGGAGCTGGTGGTGGTGGAGGTTGTTGTTGTTGCTGTCTCTCCAACCGCGCTTGCCTTATTTCTTGGCGGACCTGACGTATTTCCTTGCGTTCTTATCTTATCTGATTTTGCATCTCGGTTACCAGGTCTGTTAATTGTTGTATTACCAGTCTTTGGGTAGCAATCACTTGATCGATTTCAACAGGTGGAGGATTTGGAGGATTCATTTTTGTTTGCTGTTGCGTGATAATCTTTCCTTTCCTGGTATTGACCATGAAAGTTAGAAGCATATGGTAATAGTTTTGCAAAGGAAATTATTCAATAAGCGGAATGAATAAGCTAGTAGCTGGTTATAATCTGAAGATTCTTTAGTAGGGCTTAATCTTTGTTTTATGTCCAGATTCGGGTAACCAGTCGTATAAGGTGAATATCCAAGGGTAAGATAGAATCTATCAAGATGAGAGATATATATGGGTGAGATAGACTACAAGATGTAGGTTAAAAGTTTGTTTGTTGTTAGGTGGGAATAGAAAGGTTATACCATTCATCATGGTTCTATGGGTTGGGTTAGCTCATGGTTGAGTTGATCCAATGTGCTAAGTTAAGTTAATACATGGCTAGTAGGGTCTAATCTCATTCACCAAGATTAACTAAATGGTTAAGTATTTCACTTTAGATTAGATCATAGTAGCTTAGATGGGATCTAAATTAGATTGGTATGACTAGCTTAGATGCATAAGATCTAGTTAATTTTGGATTAGATCATGGTTGTTACTTCATGATGAGATAAGCGAAGCGGTTACGATAAGACAAATCTATTGAGATAAGAGAGAATCTTTTAAGATAAGATGGATCTATAACTACACTTTAATGGAGGATAATCTAGGTTGTTTAGTTATCTTATGAATTCTATTTATGCCTATATGTATATGCAGATGTAATTGTGGACATTACTCCACAACTCATCACACTCAATCAAAGATCCAAATCAGACAAATATCATAAGAACAAACATTCAAGTTCATAGATACTTATATATAAGAAAAATTGTTTTGTTTTTGTTCCTAAGAGTAGGTCTCTTATTTCTAAAGGTCACTTTAGGCACGGGATTTCAAAGTGTAAAATCCACATTTGTCTTTGGAAAGAAAAGGTAAGAATAATCAGAGTATAGCGGAAATAGATGAGAAAAGATTAGGAAAAGTTTAGAAAGAATCAGAGTAGCAGAGGTAAGTAAATATTGGTTGTCCAGTTCTATCTAGGTTCCGTCCTACAGTAAACATCCCTCTGATACCACTTCTGTCACACTCAAGTTTTGGGGCACCAAGACCCGGGCGCAAACATAATCACCAGGTGTGCTGGGACCAAGTCTCACACATATGATGAATCATGGCACAAGATCGAATGTCACACCTTCACTATATAACAGGAGTTCTATATAAAATAAATAAATAATTACATTATAAGGAGACAACGGTCCAGCAACCCAAAGTTGACTGGGAGACGACGGCCTAGACCACTCACGAACACATTGCAGCATCCTCCATGTGCATCATCCTGCGGTACCTGTTCTTGACCTGTGGGGGGTGTGAGACAGCAAGAGTGAGCTCACATACATTCATAGCTCAACAAGTTGTGGGGAAATGTGCATGAACTCGCCAAAGGTGGGAGCTCATGTGAAGTGTAAGGCTTACCAAAGAAGATGGTTGAAGCTGAGCATTGCTTTTAAAGTTGGTCAAAATTTTATTAGCAATTACTAAGTATAAGTAAATACCAAACCAATTAAGTAGTAGAACAAAAGTAATAACATCACCTGCGATGCAATGCATATGACAAATTGAATTTAGTTCCATAAATTAATCATGTGAGGTCCGAGCTGCTCATGACCGTGAGCACGGCTAGTATACCAGTTTTACACTCTGCAGAGGTTGCGCATCTTTACCCACAAGTCATGTTACCCATCTGCCAAGGGATCGCGACTTCCCATACACCTCTACCGAGGAGGCGAGGCAGGGTAACACTACGAGGCCTTTACAAAGTTCCACTAGCTTCAGAAAACCCGCTACAGTTTATAGGAAGCTCCAATGCAGGGACCCCTCGCATGACCGCCATCGCAGCAAAATCATCCCAAGGGCCTCCCTACACTGACCACTCCCCTACTGCCCTTGCCCCTTTCGGGTAAGGTAGTCTTCCACTAGCTTTCCTAATTAATCAGCCAAGGGCGTCCCATTAAACCCTTGTGGTAGCACTGTTTTCCCGGGTGGTCGCTCCATGTTCCAATTAACATAATGATCTTATCATGAGCAGTAATAATAAACAGATAAAAAGTGTGATCATGAATATTGTATCTTCATACCCAAAACCACATAAAGCACTAGCAAGTACTACCCAAAAAGTTCAGTGGTAAACAAGGTATGAAGATAATCAAACTAGGGTAACCTATTGGGTCCCATCAAAATTAACCTATGCAGATAATTATGATTAATTAAAACATGACTGGGTAAAAAGAAGTGATCAAGGGCACAACTTGCCTGGGAATTGAGATTCCAGGTACCAACTTGCTCTTCAGATGACACGTGTCCTCACTGCTAAACGTAGCAATACAGACAAACATGGTATAGGCAAAATTAACATCACACCAAACATGAGAATAAACTACATAATAATACTCTACACATTTCTACGAGATCATGGGTACGAGAATTGCTAAGATCGGAGTTACGGTTATGAGGTTATGGTTTTCCGAAGGTCCACGTGGTTAAGTATATAATAGACTAAGTGCAACATTGTAACCTATATATCATGATAAAACAAAGTTCCCAGATGATAATGAATATTATTGTGAGACTAATGCAACTAGAATGGATCAAAACAAATTACGGTTATTGAGTTATGAATTTCTGAAATTATTTAGCACCTAGAATAAATTAATTCAATTGAACAATTTTAATTTAAGTTTCATGGTCAAACAGCGTTACTAGTTGATAGACAACATTAATACAAAATTGATGCAGCTGGAACGGATTAAAAAGGAGTTAAAATAAATTTTCTATGAATTAAACAAGATTCTAGAATTATTTCTATATTGAAAATTATTTTCTAAATTGTTTTATTCATTTTAGGTGCTCACTGGGCCGCGGGCATAAATACCAGCAAACACAGGGTTTAGTTCACAATTTCTGGGTCCAAATGCAATTACTTTACCACAGGTGTGGACGACGGGTTGAATGTGAGAAAACCTAGGGTCTCTTTTGCAATTGTCTCAAACCGAACAGGTATCAATTATTCTCAGCCGTTCGATCCGATCCCAACGGATCAGATTAGACTGAGCTCACCGCGAAGCGGTATGCGCTCCCGACCGTCAGATCAACGGCGAGCGGCCCGGATTTAAAGTGTTGAATATCAATCCAGAACCATCCGATGCTAGATCAACGGTGCGCATCCCACATCCGAACCGGTATCCATTAGGATTAATCGTGACCGCCCATCTCAGATTGAAGGGCCAGAAGGCCATCTTCTACCTCTGACACGCGCTAGCCACTCTTTCTCTCTCTCATCTCTCACGGTGTCTGCCCCAGCGGAGCGTCGTCCACCCGACCACGCAGGCGGGTCATCGCCCCAGCCGCGACCCTGATGCAGCAATAGCCTAGGGCGGTGGCGCCAGCATCCATCCCCAGCGGATCCACGTTGGCGCACGGCCACCCACCATACCAGCGCTCTAACCATATCGATAAATAGTCCTACGCGAAGACGTGAACGCTGAATCACTGAGGAGGTACTCACCGACGCTATAGGCGATGCCTGTGCAGTTCACGACTTACGGCGGACATAGCGCTCCGACGAGCGATTCGTCCAGCGACCAAGGCCCTGGGTACGGGTGTTTTGCACGCCGGCGATGTCCCGGTCCACCCGACACCATACATGGATGACGGAAGGCACATCGCAGCCACGTTTTATAGGTGCAGAGAGGGCGAAGATAGCTTCAACGGCTTCCGAGGATCCTGTCAGAGTTAGTTCAGATTTTGCCCGCGCCATTCCGAGCTCGACGATGCGGCTGACAAGCGGTCCCACCGTCCAGTGGGTGTAGCGCGCGCATAGGATAGTGGTTGGCGGTGCTAGCTAGGTCTACTGGGGTTTGGGCTGAGCGGCTGCGAAAGGGGAGATGGGCCGACAGCAGAGAAATCGGCCCATAGGGCGGTCTCCTTTGATTTTCTGTTTTCCTTTTATTTCTTATTTTCCAATCTTCTATTTTAAATTCAAATCCAATTTCAAGTTTGAATTCCAAACTTTTACCTTGAGATGCACAACAAAGATTCACATGATGCAAGTTTATTCATTCTTTATTTCTAAGCAATAATAATAATAATAATAATAATAATACTTCTAACTATGAAATGTGCACGCATGATTTCATTTAAGAAAAGGTGATTATGAATGGGTAGCTAAAATGGGTTGCTCAATCAGATATTTGTATATATATAAATATAGATATTCAAAAGTTAATACTTATTTACTAAAGGAGAGGTTAATGTATAGTTTTCATCATGACTTCATATGTATATTTTTGTAGAGGGTGCTTTAAGGGAATAATTTGAAAACCCCCCTTTTTTCTGTATTGAATTTCCAATTCCCATTCTTAAATATTAATGTGAATATATGTTCTACTGTTTATAATATTATTATTTATTCTTTTCTCCATTATCTATTTGTGAAAAGGTCTTAAATGACTTCATTAAAATTTCTTTCCTCATGTGGTTATTACCATGTGATGATGAGTACAAGGCAATACATGGGTTGAGATGTACTCGCTTATTTTTATTTTTTTTTTACCTGCAACTTGGGTGTTACAGCGTGATTGGTAAAACGCTCTTGGAAAGTAAGGAAAGCAGATACCGAACTTGTCAAGTGATTCAGGGACACCTGCAGGGTTGTCTGAGGTCCGTTGGACAAGGACAACTGTGGGTGGGCCTAATAACTTGGGAGGTTCCGTCACAGTCAAGGATATTCTAGAGTGGAAACCGTCAACCACTGTTCATCAAGTTCAAAGTTTCCTTGGGTGGCTGGCTATTACCGCAGATTTATTCCGGATTTCTCTAAAATTGTGAAACCAATCACAAGTATATTGAAGAATAATACCAAATTTAACTGGTCCTCAAGATGCAACGAAGCCTTCGAGCAGCTAAAGGTATTGTTGACCACTGCTCCGGTATTGGCTCAACCGGATATTGAAAAGCCTTTTGATGTGTACTGTGACGCATCGGGCAGTGGCCTCAGATGTGTCCTAATGCAAGTGGGCCAAGTTATAGCATATGCTTCAAGATAGTTGCGCCTGCAGGAGGAACATTATCCAACTCATGACTTGGAATTAGCTGCTGTGGTTCATGCCCTTAAAATATGGCGTCATTATCTGCTGAGAAATATCTATCATATATATACCGATCATAAAAGTCTGATGTATATTTTTACCCAGTCAGAACTAAACATGAGGCAGAGAAGATGGCTTGAGCTGATTAAGGATTATGAATTAGAAATCCACTATCACCCAGGAAAGGCCAACGTGGTGGCAGATGCACTAAGTCGCAAGGCTTCTTGCCATTGTCTTACAATGAGGACTCTGGACATCACATTATGTCAAGAAATGGAGAAATTAAACCTGGGGATGACACAACATGGAACCTTGAACCAATTAAAGCTTGAGTCAATTCTTCTGCAAAAGATTATTGATTCCCAAAGAAGTGATAAGGGTATGAAACATATTCATGAGAAAATAGAAGCCAGCAAAGCGTTGTTTGAGAAGGATAATCAAGGCATAGTATGGTTTAATAACCGCATAGTTGTGCCTAAGGATGATGAAGTCTACCAGCAAATATTCGATGAAGCTCATCTCAATCGATATTCCATTCATCCCGGAAGCACTAAGATGTATCAAGATTTAAAGCAACATTATTGGTGGACAAAAATGAAGATCGAAATTGCACGCTATGTGGCGAGATGTGACACCTGTAGACGTGTCAAAGCAATACATATGAAGACTGCTCGTCCACTGCAATCTTTGCCCATCCCAACTTGGAAATGGGAGGACATTAGCATGGACTTCATTGTGGGATTACCCAGGACAGCAAAAGGATTTGATTCTATTTGGGTTATAATTGATCGGCTAACCAAGATAGTCCATTTTCTGCCCGTCAAGACAGATCACCCAGTTGTTGTCTATACCCAGTTATATATTGCTCGTATTCTTAGTCTGCACGGAGTTCCAAAGACAATAATGTCGGATCGTAGACCACAATTTGTATCCAAGTTTTGGAAAGAACTACATAAGTCCCTGGGTACTAAGTTGCTCCACAGTTCGGCCTATCATCACCAAACAAGTGGGCATACTGAGAGAGTAAATCAAATACTTCAAGACGGGCATGCATTCTGGAATTCCACAAAAATGGATGAATGTTTACCATTGGTAGAATTTTCGTATAACAATAGTTATCAAGAAAGTATTAAGATGGCACCATTTGAAGCTTTGTATGGACGACGGTGCCGTACCCCTTAAATTGGTCTGAACAGGAGAAATGTGGTTTTTCAGGCCTGATATGGTGAAAGAGATGGAAGTAAAGGTTCAACAAATCATACATAACTTGAAGAAGGCACAAGCTCGATAAAAGAGTTATGCGACAAATGACTCCAACCCTTGTACTTTCAAGTCAAAGATTATGTGTACCTAAAAGTATCACTAATGAAGGGTGTAACCCGTTCCGGTGTAAAAGGAAAGCTTGCACCCTGGTACATTGGTCTGTTTCCTATTCTTGAAAGATGTGGACCAGTGGCGTACTGACTCCAACTACCCGAAACATTGTCTGCAGTGCACAATGTGTTCCATGTATCCCAATTGAAGAAGTGTCTTCGGGTTCCAGATCGAACCATTGATGTGATGGATGTTACCTTGGATCCATACTTAACATATTCAGAACATCCCATTCGAGTCCTGGATCAAAAGGATAGGGTCACCCGAAGAAGAACTCTTAGATTCTACAAGATATAATGGAACCAACATACTGAAGGTGAAGCTACATGGGAAACCCAAGATTTTTTAGAAAAGAATTTCCTTGGCTTTTTAGCTTCATGTAACTTGTGAGATATGTACATTTGATTGTAAAGATGAAATAGACCCCATACTACCCCTGCTTTATAAGAGAAATAAGGAAATAAAAATATGATGTGTTTCCTTTTCCACTACTTGCCCTAGGACTTCAAATCTCGGGACGAGATTCTTTTATGGGGCGAAGGATGTAACACCCCTAGTGTTACTGTCACTAAAACTTGAGCATAACATCATGAGCATTGGCATATCATGTGTTTGTTACACCTAGAGTGCATTTACTAGGTAAAAAAATTTCAAACAAGTTGTAATGATGTGACTTGATATGTGATTAACCCTAGGACAGAGTGCTTAACCCTAACTTAGGGCTTATGGGTGAAAGTGAAGCCCAAATAAGTTAAAAAACCTCAAAAGATATAATAAATGATCACAAGGTATCCCATTTAATGGACTTTAGTGGCACCAAAACCCTAAATGTGCCTAAAGCCCTAAAAACAAACCCTAGAAACCCAAATTGAAACCCTAGGGGGTTAAGTGCAAATTTTGTGCACTTTTGGACCCAAGTGCAAATACCAAAGTAATAGAACCACAAATCATGTGTTTCTCACATTTGAGGATTTGCGAGTCAAATTGTGGGATTTGGACTTATTGCAAAAGGGTACCCCATGAACTCAATGAGACTAAGTCTGAAATTCAGTGAATATGGTCGACTTTGGAGCTTTATATCTCCAAATCTATAAGAGTTTTGCTTGAGGTCAATACATCAAACCTGTAGAGCTAAAATAAGCGTGCAACTTTGCTCAAGTGATTAAACCTTAGTGTCATACAAAATTTGGAGATAAATAGACCTAAAGTCGGGCTGTCAGTCAGCCCTAAAACTGAATCCTGATTAACAGTGAAGTTGGATGAACTTGGAGATCAATTTTGAGTAGGATCGTGTGACTATTTTGTGACACCCCAGTATCACCTAGGGGTTTTTCTCAAAAATGCTAGCCCAAGAACCACCATTTTATGTGAACCAATTTGAGCATGAACATCAAATTCACTTAAGAATAAAAGACCCACTAAGTCTATACTTAAAAGTATCATGTTCAAAACAAATGGGTTTTTCAAAAAGGCAAAAATGTGCAACCCCAATAAAAACCCTAATTGAACCCTATAAACAAATTTCAAGAGGAAAGGGAAAAGGGTATGAAAAATAAAATCATGACTTGGGCCAATTATAAACATTAAAGTATACTACATAAGCAACAACAAAGATTGTGGAAGCTTGGCAAAACAATTTAAATAAAACCCTAAACAAGCCTCTCAAGTGGGAGTTCATTAGGAAATTCTAAAATTCAGAATTCTGAATTTCTGACCTTGAGCCAAAGATCAGGCGTGTTCACCTTGATCCCTAACTCAAATCCTAATGGCCCCATTAACAAAAACGTGCATAACTAACCTCTCTGTCTTGTGCCAGAAGATGGCATTAGGACGCGTGCCTCGGACACGTCAAACTAGAGATCTTCTCCCTGTGTGCGGCAGTGAGACAAACCAGATTTCTCCCCTCTCTATATCCTAATCCAGTCAACCAAACCTGCTAGCCTCCACACATAAACGACAAAGGGACCTGAGAGGAAGAGATCTCTCAATGGGATTATGGCCAAAATCTCAAAGATTTGGAGCCAATCCACGCTTGAACTCGACCTCTCTCTGGGCTGCCTCGTGCTCGACGCTGTGCCAGGCACCATAGCGCGCACTGCGTTCGCCGCGCATGCCCCGAGCGCTTGTCAGAGCCCTGCCCTCGGTCGTGCTCCCCCGCCTATAAAGCCTTCCCAGGCGCCTCACTTCACCCTGTGCTCACCATCGCCGGCCCAACGCCCCTCCTTAGCTCCGGCTAGCTCTTTTCCGCCCTCCATTGCCGCCAGAGCTTCGGCCACCATGGCCAGCCCACTCCAGTAACCCCCAAGTCGCGCCAGCGCTTCGGTTAGCCTCACCATTGGCCCGTGAAGCTTTCCAAGCCCTCGGACCTGGCAGAACTTCACCGGAAGGCGAAGATCGACCTCACCGGACTTCGGCCGCCCACCTGCACGCGTGGACCAAGCTCTCCGGTAAGCCATTCTTCAATTCCTCGCGCGCACACCTTCCTTGACCCCTGGTGAAGCTCCCTGACCCATTTGATTGGTCAATTGTGCCCTGGATAGGCCGGACTCCTCGCCGCCGACGAGCTCCCCTGCCTGCGCACGTGGACTGGCCGACTCCGACCATCCCCGACGGCGACCCGCACATCGCCGTGACCCTCAGAACCTCCCCTACACCCTCGGCCACCTCACTGGAGCAATCTCGCCGCCGGTAAGCCCCTCCGCCCTTTCTTCCGTGCGGGTACTGTTTAGGTTGGGGAAAGGACCTCGGGTTAGGATTAGAAGAATCCAGGGGGTTTTCTAAGATGTCAGTGACTCAATTGAATAGTAGCCCAGGGACTAGTCTGTAAGGAAAACATAAAACACCCGCCAGGGACCCCGTTGCAAAGTAGTTTTCCATTTAATCATTTCTGTTTAATCTTTTTAATGAACAGAGAACATAGAAAATTCATAACTTGATGAATACTTAACCAAAAATTGTCAAACCAATTTTGCTAAATTCTAAATATTATGAACTACCAAGTAAAAACTGAACCCTATGCTTTTTGTTCTAATTTTTAGAGTTAAAAATTAAATACAGAAACTAGCCAAACCTTGTTTAATTAAGGAAAATTAGTTATATTCCTGTGCTGAATCTAAGAAAATTTGTAGATGTTCAAACCCCACTTAAACACTGTTTAAAAATAGTAAGAACCCCAGTATTGAAAAATTTAGTGTAAATATCCATTAAAAGCCATTTCTACCCAAACCCTAGGAAAATCAGAAAGGCCTTAGAAATTAACGACCAGTAGATTAAATTATTTTTCCTAGTTTGCTTAAGTAACAAAGAACCTAGGAAAAATAAAGGAACTTCTAGTCTAGATCAGATTCAAAGAGAAATGTTTTATTTAGCATTATTCCAATTAGAAATCAATTATTAAAACTATAAAACTAGACCCAAAATTGATAATAAAAATCCAGTGGACTTGTGACCACCAAAACCCCACTGCAAAAATAATAAACACCCCAGCCTATCATTTTAAGTAGGGTAAATAAATAGAGCAAGATAATGAGCCATAGTTCAATTAAATTATGAGAACCCCACAATAATGCAATAATGGGTAAAATAAAATTTTGCTAGACCAATAATGAGATAGGCCACCAGAGAAAAATGCAAACTCATTGGAAAGATGCAAAATAATACCTATTGTCAATATTTTATAAGAAGGGCCATTAAATCCAAATAATGCACACCACCCCTTCCCTTAAGCAAAAGATTCCAAACTTCAGATGATTGCTCTTGCGCAAAGAAGAAGCTAGGAAAAATCAAAAAACTGTTGTTTGATATTTTTCAAATATAGTGGTAGTAGAAAGCACCCCTTTGGCTAGAAACTTTAGAAAATCCTAGTAAAATAACTAATAAGTATTAATGGCTAGAAACTTGTACCAAGTCATTTTATAGCCTCTAAATGCCAGCAAAAATAAGTCTTAAAGAATTACCTACTATTAAATGATAGTTGTAGTTCAAATCACCCCTTCTGCCCTAAACTTTGGTAATTTTGTCCAGAGAAACATATTCACTTTTTGAACCCCAAATTTTGAGACAGAGAATTATACACCAGTAAAAGCCACTGTAATTTTTGCAGAATTTTTGGAAATTTATTAAGGTGACTTGTAGTTCAAACCCACTCCAAAAACTTAAGGAAAATAAAGAAAAAGAAAAGAGAAATAAACCTCACTCCAATAAGTCCAACTTGAGTTCTTGACAATTCTCACTAAAGACCTTAAAAAGAATTCAGTGGAACCCCAAGAATAAACCCACCACTTAATTTACCAAGTATACCACCAAAAATCTCGTATAAGCAAGATTTAGCTCTATCTAACTCAAGTATATCATACACCATCAAAAGTTTAAATTACTAATACACATATCATATCATGCATATATCTTACGCATTGTATTCATTAGATTGTAATCTAGCTGACGGAGAGTACGTGCATCCCCGAGCAAGGATCTGTCCAAGGGGAAGACTAGGAGCAAGCTCCCGAGGCTGCTATCGAGGATCTCCCTGCAGCCCCGGCTATTGAAGGCAAGCCCCGTTTTATGCATAACCGTTTATATGCTATTTTACTACACTTAATGTTGTAGGTTTGTAATGTGCACTTAAGTGTAGGAGTTGCTTGAAACCTCTAGATGCATGAACTTAGGATTCTTTTTTGAGATGAATACTAGTATGCTAGGTCGAGTAGCTGCTTGCTAATCAGGATCTCGTAGAAGTCGAGTGATTTTTCTAGCACTCGCGCAAGGTCAGGAATTGATTGTATTCATCTTGATAACGGGATCTATGTTAGTCTATGGACTTGGATCTAGGAGGATGTCTTGTCCATGAGACGGGAAAAAGGAATTAAGGATTAATGTGTGGATACCTGAGTCAAGCTTTTGAACGTACTAAGCACATGTCGGGAAATATGGTAACCGATAAACCTAGTACCTGAGTGAAGCCGAGCGCGGACTTTATCCCTCATGCGACCTGAACTGGGTCTCCCATGCTAGCTATGGTGGGTACAAGTGCGGTCACTGCACGGTGGCAGCCGGGGTCAGTGGAGCATTGTATGCCAAGGCGGTGAGGCCTAGACGCGAACGGGGAATCGATGGGGACAGTTGACATGTGTGGGGACGGAGTGCCCTGACATGTCGTGTGTTTAGGTTTACCTTGCAAGGTTAAAACTCGATTCGAATCGTCTGCTTCTCGCAGCTAATGAGACTGCTTGACCCCTTTTACTACATCGAGTAAGAAGTGAAATGAGGTTACATGAGAAAATTTGTTGATTGAACTAAAATGCTTGTTGCCATGTATCAATGTATGCTTGGAAGGAGCAAATGTAGCTAAGATAATGATGCTAGAATTTGAAAAGTTAAAAATGGATTTTAGAAACAGCTAGTGCTTTTGGCAAACCAAACCCCTCAGCCAAACAGCAGCATAGTCTAGAGGTAGAGGAGTAGATTCCTCACACCGGGTAAGTCTAGCTGAGTATTAGTATACTCAGCCTTGCTTGTGCCAAAATTTTTGTAGGTGCGATTCAGGAGATGGTTGATGGTGTGACTTGGCCTACCACCCTGCCACCGGGTTGGACGGTCGAGTGGGATGTTGCTCCGGTAGGAGAGGAGCACAAGGAGTAGTGGGCTAGGCCTTGCCCATTTTCCTCGATACCGACGACATCGATTATCCGCTGCATTTTACTTCGTGAACCCTTATTTGCTACTTGAAAAACTCCGATCTATGTAATAATTCAGTACTTAATTTGAGGTTTCCTGTTTTATTGTATTTCTTCTGTGACTCACCTTTGAGTGAGATTGTTGAATTTGATCCTAGTTATGTGGCTCTATCAGACTAGATCTGAGGGACTAACGGGTTATTCCGATTTAAGTGTGTTGCAGCCCCTGAGGCGTGACTTAGGCACTTAAGCTAGAATAATTCGGGTGGTTCCACCACAGCTGGTATCGAAGCAAATTCCACCACAGAGAAGGACAATAAACCACGAATCCCATTTTCAAAATTTAAAACTTGCCTAGAAACTGCTAGGAATCGTCAGGACTAGACCGCTAGACCTAGGACGAAAGGCCTTAGGCATAGAGGGAGAAATAGGTGACTAGTTAAGTAGGCCCGTGGGCCAGTACTTAGACTTTTTAGGGATGCCCTAGGAGCACCCTATTATTTGGAGAGGAGACGTTATTTCCAGCATGCATGCATTATAAACACAAAAGGGAATTAAAACTTGAGCTAACCCACTTCCTTTTAAACCCATCCAGGCTCTTTTATTTTATTCCTTCCACCATAATCTTTACCTTTGATATCCTTCCGTAGATGAATTCACCCACCCCCGCCAGTGGAGGAGACACCCGTTTCAGTTCTGACTTCCTTTCTCGTGATGGCTTTCCTTCCATCTTGTGGGAAGTGCTTAACTCCGCCGGTTACCCTACGCCCCCTTTGTACACGGTGCAGTTGTATGAGGAGCATCGGGTACCTCGTTGTCGGGTCTGGCTGACTTTGGAGGCTCATCCCCTTTAGCCGGGTTGGCGTTCTCTTGATTCCGAAATAATTGGATTGGACGGACGACACCGTTGAAGCGGCAGCCATGAAGACTCTGACAACTTTCTGTGGCTATCATCCATACTACAAAACATGTTATATGAGACGGTTAATTTTCAGTTCTTAAGACGCTTATGAAGTGTCCAAATTTGATGGAGTCGTAAAAGATGTCCCACATTTAAGATGTTTGTAAACCATCTTAAAAGATATTATATAAGACAATTTTTAATTTATAACCGTCTGAAAAAGATATTTGTTTAAGTCATTTTGTCCGATAAACCGTCTTGAATTAGGTTTTTGTTTAAGACACTGCTTCTAAAGAACCGTAGGGAATACAAACATTATAAGTCATAAAGTATTTATCAAACTGTCTCGAATATCCTACAATAATAGACGATTACAATTGGAAAACCATCTTATTTAGGTGACTAATAATGGACGTTTGAGAAACCGTCTTATTTAGGAGACTGATATTAGACATTTCGGTGACCTTCTTATTAAGATTTAAACGAAATGACTTACACGGCAGTACATTCTTCAATTTATAATCATTTTTTCAGACATCACGTTATAATAATTTGAAAAAGAAATATACATACACATATTGAACAACATTATAATTAATATAATATAAATAAGTACCATTCAATATATCATAAATAAGTATTGTCAAACAAGGCATACATAAGTGTACTCTAAATCTAAACTAAAATACAATTGTTTGCACTAATGTTAAGCCTAACTTTATATGAATTCAAGTCTCCACACTTTTGGGACCACCAAATTTGAATTCCATTCTATGTTTTCCTGTACAACAAATAGGAGAAAACTAGACATAGCATGCAAAAAGCTCCAAGCAGCACATCGATGACCTCGAAGCTGCCCTTGTGCTTCTCCTAGTTCTTGATCACTCCTACACGCCCGGTGTTCCTCCCGCCGGTCACCATGACCACGTTGCCGATGTCAAACTTGAAGAAGTCCATGATCTTGTTGGTCTCTAGATCGATCTTGATGGTGTCATTGGCCTTGATGAGCGGGTCAGGGTAGCGGATGTTGCGGCCATCGTAGGTGTTCAGGTAGGGAATGCTGTCGTAGGTGTTTAGGTAGTTGTTCCAGTTCATGCACATTATTTGATGGACGACGCAGGCAGCAGCAGTGCCAACTCACCAGCAATCAACATGCCACGATGGCAACCGGTCAGGGCACGCAGGAGCAGAGCAGCAGCCAGCAGCTCTAGCTAGGGTGGTAAACCGGGCCTAGACAAGTAGGTGCCAAGTGATAAGTAGTTAGGTGCATAGTCATCGTGTAATAAAGACATCAGCTCATGTTGCCAACAATGTTATATATATATATAGAGAGAGAGAGAAGAGAAGGAAGCTAACAAGGTATGAATGCTCTTGCTTACACAGATTCGGTATCTTGCAGGCTGTACTAACTTCATCCAACACGATGTGCATGAACATGACCTTGCTTGCAGATCCCAACGGCTTCGCGAGTTCATAGATAAGCCAAACGAACCATCCACAGATAGAAATCAAAACCAAACATTATGACAGTTGAACTACCAATTACTTAAGCTAAATGATCTGCAGAACACAGAAATACCAGCAGACAAGAATTAAAGCTTCGGTTAGAGCATAGCAAGATAAAGCAGAAACAAGCTTGATTAAATGAAAGTTGTAGTGTTGTAGTTCTAGCGATCTCTGGTTGAATATCCGAAGTTAAAACATGCTCATTACCTTCTACAACTGCAGATTAAATTAGAAGTATCTGAATATTATATTAACATAGTATTATGGTTCATAAAGGACTGGCCTGGTACAATAGCGAGAGAGGTCTCAAGTCACCATGTCACGGGTTTGAAGCAGGGCTGGTACAATAGCGGGAGTTGCTCTAAGTCACCATGTCACAGGTTCGAAGCAGTCTCACAAGTATCATGGTTCATATACAAGAATTTGTAAATTGGATAAGTTAGTACCCCCCCAACACATAATCCACGATGACAAGCCCAAGCAAAAAATTGCAGTAAGACCTGCAATAATGAATTAATGACCCTAATCATTAACTACTTCAAGGTAGAAGACACTGAACAAACACAATGCAAGTTGAAGGTTGTAGGTCTGAATAGATGCAAACTGTTCCTTCATGCCCAGTTATCACCTAGAGATCTGCAATCAATGAGACCACCCTCGGATAACTACCTATTTGATAGTGACAACTGAGAACACAAACAGCATGAACATTCATCAAATAACATAGGAATAGGATAAAGCGTGATCAATGGGCAACAATTTCAGCCGGAAGTCCTATCTCTGTAGCAATGCCTCCCAAAACTGCACATCCAGTACCAGAACATCAAGAGCCTATGAGGGAAGTAAATTTTAAAGACCATTGATAGCAAAAGTTTCGAACAACATTGACAGCAAACCAAGGGAATCCTAAACAGTTTATAACTTATTGCTCATGCAGAAACAGAATCTAACTCAGGCTCCTCCGTCCATACAATCCAGTTGCTGTACAAGTAGAGAATCACCATCCGACATTGGATGATGCGACATGCTGAAACTTGGAGAAAAAAGTATATGCATCTCTGATGTTCATCAAATATAGTCAATTGCTAAAAAAAAAAAAAAACTACAGGCTACAACACACATGAATCAGCCCCTTACATATTAAGCAGACAAAATTTTCAAAACAGAAAAATAGGAGAGCAAACGAACCAGAACTAGAAGCTTGATGGCTCTTGTTCACAGAGTCCTCCTCTTGATCATATCAAGACTCTGCCTGGAGTTCCCGAGACGACATTCACCCCATTCTCGAGCCTCCTGATGTCCTCATCAATACTCTTTCCACCAATGCAAGCATGCACTTGGACGTTCAGGTGGTCGCCAATAGTCGGCATAACTCTCTGTTTAGTAAGCAAGCTCCCTAGTAGGCGAGAGAATCAAAGCCAGTACCCTGTGGGAACATAATAATAACAATAATAATAGAGTTAATTGAAATTGCGCTCTACTCTTGAATACTGAAAAACACATATATTGATCCGAGGAATCAAGAATAAAAACAGGGAGTGCCCTAGTTCCTGAGTTGTGCACAAATCATTATTACAAAGGATAAATCAAACTAACTAGAAAGATCCTATCTGAAATCAAGGGAGCCCATGAGAATCCTCCAATCGAGGTCGATGATATATCTGCTAGTCCTAGTAAGCTGACCTTCCTTTCTTCATTCATCTCTATCGGGGAGCCGGCAAGTGCGGGAGCCGGACATGGGCGGAGGCGCTGAGGGAGCGGACGCCAGCCATCGAGAGCGAGGGGAGGAAGAAGAGTGGATGCGTAGTGTCGTGTGGCGGTGGCGGTGTGGAGTCCCGGGTGGAGGGAGGGGTGGTAGGCGCCTAGCCACGACGTCCAAGACCGGCAGCGGGCGGAGCTCACGCCCGCAAAAAACAGCCGCCATGGCAGCAGCTCGCCCTGCACATGACAGAGAGGGGCGCCTGGCTCACAGGCAGAGGAGGGCGCTGTGGGCCTAGGCGGGGCGACGATGGGTTCACTCTAGGGAGCGGCGGCAGAGGAGGAGGCGATAGGGTTTGGGTGAGATGGGTAAGGGGACTGCGAGGGCCGAGGGGGCGCCCAACCTAACTGAACGTGGTTGGGGTTGGTGTGAGGACTGCAAGTTGATTTGCGAGAACTCGGAGGGGTTCTGTAAAATTAAGGCCAACACGCATCATCACACGGTGGCATTTTGACACTTGACACATGTGAAACGCCAAGAGCGTGTGAATCAGAATCATCTTTTAAGGAACCCTATTAGAAGGAATCATTTAGACGTTCTCTTTTTAGTCTGAATCTCTGAAGTAGCCCGGTTTTTGGAGTTTAGCAATGTAAATATAAAAAGCATTGATATATTCAGCATATGTGTATACCTTCCTAAACCCTATGGTACGTAAATGATAGGAATTAAAATAAAATGATGACTTAGGTCAGTTATGTGACACATTAATGATCGAGTCGTATGTGGGTCTATTTTACCATCTATATCAAGTTATAAAGATAAGTTTTACATTTTATATTTTATATATAATCAAAAAGATGGATTAACTATTTAGTACGCTTTTCAACAAGATGTCTTATCATAAATATCATATAAAGACGAGTTCATATTTAGAAATGTCTAGTATACTCACTAACATCTAAGACGATCCTTATAGTCTAGACGACTCGAATAATACCTTTATTTGAGATGGTTTCATATATAGAAGTGTCTAATATACTAAACAAAATCTAAGACAGTTATTGCAAGCTTAATGACTAAAATGGTATATTTATTTAAGATGGTTTTCAATAACAATTCGTCTTAAATCAATATAAGACATTTATTACGATGTAAATGTCTCAAAACACTTCTTCATTAAAGACGGATCTCCAGCGAACCGTCTTTCCTTACTCATCACCATATGATAAAAGACACTTCTATAAAATGCACTGATATCTGTTTTAAAATGTGTGTCTTAAATAAGCATATCTCTAGTAGTGATCCCCTAGAGATGGTGATGCACCCCTTGGGACTCTTCCCTGCTGAGAAGAAGGATGACCCCATGTGGTGTAACCGCGTGAACCATGTGAAGGATGTGTGGGCAATGTATCCTGACTTGGTTGGGAGGGTCACCGTTCAGTGCATGAGTGCGCTATACCGCCTTCAGGCCCTTCAGAGCGACGCTATGGCACACCTTGCTAACATCGCTCAAACCACCAAGCTCACTCTCGATAGTCGAGAAGATTTTGTGGTTGATTTATCCTCCGAGTTAGTGGAGAAGGATCTACAGGTGGAAAGGCTGAGCCAGCGCATTACCACCTTGGAGCAGCAGGTGGAGATCCGAGACAACACTATTGATGTCTTGGAGAACCAGCTCCACGATGTGTAGAGGGAACTCGAAGAAGCAATGACCACCTGGACATGCACCACTTGGAGATGGAGGCCAATGAAGCCGGAAGCAAGGGAGAAGAGGCTCCCGGGCTAGGACCAGCCCTTGGTGCCAATGGGACTACCTCGCGATGCCTCCTTCACCCGTATCCAGTGTCGCTTCCACCGTGCAGGGTTGATTAGTCACTTCGACGCTTTCGGGCGATAGAAACCTATGTGAGCTTAGTTAATGTCAGATTTTGGACTAGGCTTACGGGTATTTTTCCCCTGATTGATGTAACCCTGTGAACTTTTGAAATCTGTGGGACGTTTGTAACCATGTTATCTTCATTTTGAACCTAATATTATGATTATGGCATTTTTCCTTCCATATGAGATAATATCTTGTCGTTCGAAGTTGTGAGTTGGGATAACAATGGCGACAATCTCTGTTTTCAGATGGCAGCTAGGCAGCGTCGCGGGCATAACGAGCAGGTTCCCCCGCCACCTCCTCCAGCTCCCACAGTGCAGGAGCTGATGGCCCAGCAGAATGAGATTCTGCGATAGCTCTTGCAGTGCCAGCCCCACCCTCAGCAGCATGGTGGAGGCCAGCCTTAGCGACCTCCGGCAGCAGCAACCTACCAGGAGTTCCTGAGCACGCAGCCACCCTTGTTCACCAAGGCAGAGGATCCATTGGACGCCGACGTGTGGCTCCACGTCGTTGAGTCCAAGTTTCCCCTCCTCACGGGAGACTGCCCTGATGCTACCAAGACTCGCTTCGCCGCGCAGCAGCTTCGCGGATCTGCTCGGACTTGGTGGGACCACTTTCGTGCTATGCTCCCCACTGATCGTGAAGTGTCTTGGGAGGAATTCAAGACTGCTTTCAGAGGGCACCACATCCCAGCTGGCATTCTTGATCGCAAGCTGAATGAGTTTCTGGCACTTAATCAAGGAACCCGCACGGTACTGCAGTATGCGCAGGCCTTCAATGACCTATGCCAGTACGCAGGTTACCATGCTAATTCTGATGAGAAGAAGAGAGACCGCTTTCATAGGGGTCTTAACACCAAGCTGCGGGAACGACTCAACATGTCCGGGCTGGTAGCTTCAATGAGTTGGTCAACCTGGCCATCTCCCAGGAGGATTGCATTGTAGCTCACCGGGCAGAGAAGAAGAGAAAGGCACCAATGGCAGCACCATCCACCCAGGCCCAGAGGTTCAGGATTGTTTCTCACAATCAAAGCAAGGGTTTTTAGTAGTAGGCAGGCAGATGGGTGATCAGGCCACCTCAGCAGCAGCAGCCGGCACCCAACCGCTTTCCAGCTCCCGCTCCAAGAAACAATCAGCCTCCGCAGCATAGCAGTTCTGCCAGGGCAATGGGAACAAATGTTTCACTTGTGGCAATGTGGGCCACTATGCCAAGAATTGCCCCAGAACCAGCAAAGGCATGTGCCAGCACCAAATCAAGACAAGGGAAGAAAGCAGAAGGTACAGGTTAAGCAAGGGAAGCTCAACTTCACTACCCTGGAGGAAGTACCTGAGGGAGCTCCCATCATGACCGTATCTTTTTAGTTTATAATCAACCTGCTTTAATTCTATTTGATTCTGGTGCATCTCATAGTTTCATTAGCCAGAAGTTCAGTGCTAAATGTGAACTGCCATTCTCTCACTCAAAAGGGTCATTTATGATAGTCACACCTGGGGTAAAATTTCAACTAATCAATTAAACCAAAGTGTGCGTATTCAACTGGGAAGCCACATTGTCAAAACCACCCTTCTTGTTTTGGGGTTGGAAAATGTGGACATTATTCTGGGAGCTAATTGGATGACCCTGCACCAAGTTGTGCTTGATGTAGCCAGCCGTGCCGTGGAAATCAATTCTCCGTTCTGTGGGAACTTCACCTTAATTCTGCCCAGTCAGGGTTCTACTCAGTCATGTGCTTTCTCTATGATGGAGTTACCTCTGAAGAAGATCCCAGTGGTCTGTGAGTATGCAGATGTCTTTCCTGATGAATTGCCAGGAATGCCACCCGACCGGGATATTGAATTTGCCATCGAGTTGCAACCGGGAATGGCACCAATTTCCAAGAGGCCTTACCGAATGCCACCCGCTGAGTTGGCAGAATTGAAGAAGCAATTGCAGGAGTTGCTGGATAAGGGATTCATTCGCCCAAGTACTTCGCCTTGGGGATGTCCAGCACTGTTTGTGAAGAAGAAATGAAAGCTTGACGCTGTGTATAGATTACCGCCCTCTTAATGCGGTAACTATCAAGAACAAGTATCCTTTGCGTCGTATTGATGTTCTTTTTGACCAGTTGGTCGGGGCCAAGGTGTTTTCCAAAATAGACCTTCGCTCCGGCTACCATCAGATCAAGATACGAGCAAGCGATATTCCGAAGACGGCATTCTCAACCAGATATGGGCCATATGAGTTCTTAGTGATGTCTTTCGGGCTGACTAATGCACCAGCATATTTCATGTATCTGATGAATTCTGTTTTCATGCCTGAATTGGACAAATTCGTAGTGGTGTTCATCGATGATATCCTGATGTACTCTAAAAACGAAGAAGAACATGTCGGGCATTTGCAGGTAGTGCTTCAACGTCTGCGAGAGCACCACCTTTATGCCAAGTTGTCCAAGTGTGATTTTTGGCTAAAGGAAATCAAATTCTTAGGTCACACTATCTCTCAGGCTGGAATAGCTGTTGATCCTGATAAGGTACAAGAGGTGA
>JAOPSE010000308.1:600000-867117 GCA_029449295.1 Zea luxurians | reverse complement strand
AAAAAAATATTGGGTGTCACTTTACTCAGAAAAATGGAATTATGCCATTATCAAACTACGGATTCGCTCGAATACCATTATGAGAACACGCTTCGTTATTACGCCATTCTCAAACACTGACTTACAGATAAAATGCCATTTAGGGGGTTATTTGACAAAATATCAACTGATCGGACCGTTTTACTCCTAAACTAAACTATTGCTCGTGAATTCTGTCTCTCACTCGTCTCTCACTCGTTCTCTGGCTCTCGCTCGTCGTTGTCTCCTCTCTGCTCTCTGAGATCTCGTGCTCTCTGGACCGCGCGACTCGGACCGCGCACGGCGCATGGGGCCCACGTCCCTACGGCGCGCTCCTAGCGTCAGGTTTAGTTATGTACAGATGTTGCTGCTGTACATGTACAGATGCATGCTTCTAAATTTTTCTCTGTATATGTACAGATGCAGTCAGGTACAATTGTTATCTCTGAATTTTTTCTTTGTCTCCTAGCGTCAGGTTCCAAGCTGATGACCACAGCTCAAACATCCTGACTACAGCTCAATAACAGAAGATATGCACACTAACAACTTCTGAATTTTTATTTTAAATACAGCACACTAATAGTTCATGATCTTGAACATAACAACACACATTTGTTTCAGTCCAAATTAACTAGCACAACAAAGAGAACGACTAAAAATCCTTGAATGGTCCATCTCCCAGCAACAGCTTATTAGGAGAACTAAAATATTGGATAACACATAAAACAATTACTTATTAGACTCTCTTCAGCTTTCTTGGTGTGAGCTTCTTCACTAGCATCTTCTTAGGAGTTGTATTCTTGACAGGTGACTGGACATCTCCCAGTAACATAGCAAGCTTGCTGAAAAAATGAAGAACAATATAATTTAATGACACAACTAGCTGCGACTTGATACAACATAACCTCCTAGTGACTCTGATTGGGCTGTCTTGTAAAATAGACTCCCTTATTGGTGTAACCGGAAGAGAAACTTCCAGTTGGACATCAGCTTCACTTTGGACAGCACCATGATCTTCAACAATTTCAAGTTCGACATTAGCTTCACTTTGGACAGCACCTTGACCTTGGACACTTTGTTGAAGTCGAGTTTTGGGGATTTTGGCATTATCCCCATACTTTGTTCTATTCATGCAAGGCTTTCTCTTCCTACAAGTTGGACATCACAGTTAGATACAAATATAATAGTGCACATGTTCAAATTAGACATTTTATCACTTACCTTTTCTTTGTTCCGTTCAATGGGCACTTGTAGCTAGTTTCACTGTGACCTAATTCTCCACATCTTTTGCACTTTCTTTTGCCTCTAATCATCTTCCTTTTCCCTTCTCAGATTGGTTTGAACCCTCCATGTTAGCTTCTAGTACTGCATTCTTGTCAGCTTCCTTGCCTTTCTCTGTAGCTACTTTTTTCCCTTTGCTATTCCCACCTTCCAAACAACTCTTAATTCTTAGTTTCTTATACCTTCCTTTACCTCTCTTGTCAAGTGGTGCAGCAACCGCATAGGGCAGATCCACTGTTTGCCATTGAGACTTATCAGGTAGTGGTTCAATTATTCTCTTATATGCATTTTTGAACCTTTGTACAGAGTAGAATTCATGCACAAAATCTTCCAATTCGACATCCACACTCTCCTGTGCTGTAATCAAAGCCAATGCATGTGGACAAGGTTTGCCGGTGTGCTGCCACTCTAGGCATGCACACTCATGCAAATATGACTTCACTACATGTCTGTTGTGAGTGTTTGTGTTGTCCTCAACCTGTGCAGAGAAAAAACCAGCCTTTGTCACTGATAGATGCCCTAGGCCTCTGGTCCTTGCCTTCAATTGTTGTAGAACAACAGGTAAGATCTTCCCATTAAGTTTATCTCCAATTCTTCTCCTTTTCTCCCACAACACCATTATCATCTCCCTACACTTGTCTGCAAGCTCAACAACTGGAAGGTCCTTCCAATCTTTAATCCAGTTGTTGAAGACTTCAGCTAGATTGTTGGTGACATAATCACACTTGATGGCAGGATTAAACTGACTCCTCCTCCATTTCAGCTTGTGGTAAGTATCTAGCCATTTCTTTACATCTGGGGAAGCTTCCACAACTTGATTGTAAAAGAATTGTGAAACTTCCGGCCTATATGCCCTACCTGTAGGTACATCTTAGAGAATATGTCACCTCCAAACCTCTTAACAAAATTCTGCATTAGATGCCTAAAGCATTCTCTTTGGTCAGCCTGAGGGAAAACAAGTTTTACTGCATTTTCTAACCCTTTGCATGCATTTGTACATACAGCAAGCAATGGAAGATCTCCTATTGCCTTTTTCAGTTGGCTCATGAACCATACCCAATTATCATCAGTTTCACCATCTATGAATCCAAATGCAAGTGGATACATCCAGTTATGACCATCAATAGCCGTGGCTGCAGCCATATGCCCATTCCATCTACCATTGAGGGCAGTTGAGTCTATGCTGAGGTATGGTCTGCAACCTTCTAAAAATCCTTGAATGCAAGGGGCTAATGCAGAAAAAAATCTATGGAAATAAATCTTGCCATCTACCTCCTTAATGTCAATCTCAATGACACTCCCCGGAGAACAACTCAACACCTCTGCCCTCCAATTGAAAAGCATTTGAAAACTCTCTTCCCAACTGCCATGTAACTCTTTTATCGCCAATTGCCTCCCCTTCCAAACTGTGTCATAATGAATTTCACACTTATATTTTTCTTCCAACCTTTTCCACAGCTCCTTCAGACCCATGTTAGACTCCTTCTTGAGGAGATGGAAAACCTTTGATGCTACCCAAGTGCTAGTAGGGGTCATGGTTTTCCTTCTAGCACTGGAAGTACAAGTGTGTTCCTCAATTAAGACAGTGACCTGCAATAATAAACCTCAGTTAGTAACAACAAAGATGGCAAGGGCACAACATAGATTAGTAACAACAAGTCTATACCATAACACTATTCCCGGATTGTTGCCTACGTCCCACAATATGCCAAGGGCAACCTTCTCCTTTGCAATTACCAATAAATCGACTCGGATCAGTTTTATATATTTCTAGCTCAAACTCTTCATTGATCGCAAACTGTCTCATAGCTAGCTTGAAGTCACGCATGCTGGGGTACATTGTTCCAATATCCATACAAGGCTTGTCTGGGTCATGCAACATCACCCTCTCATCTGGAATTTCATCATCAACAGGGATGGCTGCATCAATAGTTTCATTCTCACTATAACTTCTATTGACATCACAATCTTGCATCTTGAAAGCTTCACCAGCCTTCTCAGCAGCTTCATCCTCAGCTCTCAAACCAATCAACTCATACATTCTGTCATCGTCAACAATTTCTATCCTACCTTCCTCATCTTGCCTCTCAACAATTTGAAGTGCGTCCCAGTCAATACCAACCTTTGGGTGACCACTAGGATGTAGTACCAATGCTAAGCTAGGCGGAAGCTCATTGTCAAAACTGAAAATAAAAAATAAAAATGTACAATCATACTACTTCATTCGATTTCTATAAAAGTTATTAAATGTAGAATCATACCCGTACATAGAATCATTCTAGCTATAATCAATCTAGCCAACTATTGGTGACCAATAATGTGAGATCTCCGCTACTGCTAACTCAAATCAGAACAAACCCTAAAGCCTAAAACCCTAAAACCCTAAAGCCCATATGCATACTTAGAGCTCGCCGAGGTTAGCTGAGGGGAACAGGTCGCCGAGGGTTGCCGAAGGATAAGCCGCTGTAGCTCACCGAGGGGAACCGGCCGCCGGCGGTGGAGCTCACCGCGGGGAGCCCGGGCGGCGTGGTGGAGCGCGCCGTAGGGACGCGGGCGCCAGCGGTGGAGCTCGCCAAGGAGAACCGGCCGCCGGCGGTGGAGCGCGCCGTAGGGACGCGGGCGCCGTGTGCAGTCCAACTCACGCGATCTAGAGAGCATGAGATCTCAGAGAGCAGAGAGGAGGAGCAGAGAGGAGACAAAACGACGAGCAAGAGCCAGAGAACGAGCGAGAGCCAGAGAACGAGCGAGCGACAGAATTCACGAGCAATAGTTTAGTTTAGGGGTAAAACGGTCCGATCAGTTGATATTTTGTCAAATAACCCCCTAAATGGCATTTTATCTGTAAGCCAGTGTTTGAGAATGGCGTAATAACGAAGCGTGTTCTCATAATGTCATTCGAGCGAATCCGTAGTTTGATAATGGCAGAATTCCAATTTTCTCCACTTTACTAGATCCGCCTTGCAATTCCACCAGCATATCTAGTTATACTTCAGATAGCATCCTCTTTGTTTGCCCTCTTTTGCATCCTCATGTCATGTGGTCGATGCTATCGCATTCTTGAAAGCCTTTCCATACTCCATCTATGTGTATTGCTATTTTTACATTAGTTCCTTAACAGTCGATTACTTTGACGTCCCATTTCCCACTTGGATGCCAATGGCTGAACCCAATTTCAGAACATTATGTATCATTTTTCTAGTTGTTTCTGGGGTTTTTCTTCCTATCCATACATCATCAATTTGCTCCCCCAATATTGCTAGTTCATGTGCTCTTTTCAAAGTATCCTTGGTACTTTAAGCTTTGGAAGATGCCGAGGTGGACAAAGAATGTTGCTTCCACCAAATCAGCTGAATTAGTGAAACAACAAGACCGTTTGGAGTTTGATGATTCTGATGAGATAGACAAAGAGGAAGAAGTTGAGCATGAGGAAGAGGAAGTTGAGGAGGATGTCGAGTATGAAGAGCCATAGGGCGAGTATGAACAAATTGAAGTTGTATGTCAAGTTGATGCTAAACATTACAGTAAAATGGTGGATGATGTTAGGGACGAGGATGGAAAAGAGAGTCATGCTGAACTTCTTTCTCTTCCTCCTCATGGATCTGAAGTTTATGTTGTGGCTTGTGGGCTTCCCCTCTGATGTATCTTCTAAAAAACTCGACTGAGAAGTGAAAGATTGTCATCCCGATATTATATTAAGAAGAGACCGAAATAATGGTTTCGACCGAGAAAATTCCTGAACTTCGCCTCCATCACTAACAGGACAGCGTCAACTGTCCGCTCTACAATGGCCCAACCGGAGGGTGGCACACAGGACATCGTAATCCGAGAGTGGCATAAAAATATCCTAAAATCCTCACTTATATAGAGCACACATTCCACACAAATTGTTCATATACGGAATAGACATAATAGTAAAAAGTTTTCACAATAATTCCTCTATCTTCATTTAAAACTCTTTCAGATCATTCAACGCTTTATCAACAGTTTTGTCTATTGCCTTGTGCACTACCTCGAGTTCACAAAGAAATCTTTCAACTCCGGATCATTTTCAGGATTGTACGACTCTAGTAGTGCGGGAACGGCCGCTGTAAAAAAAAATGTGTGTATCCTTATGTTGTAAACCATAGTTAATCAGAAGCGAGAACACGTAGTATAAAAAAAGTGTACCCTGAGTTTCTCCAACCGCAAAACTTCTTCAGTCTTTTTAGTTGCTTCGGCAACACGGTGAGCCAGTAAAACAAAATATAATGTGTTAAATACTACTATGCAGAAACCTAAGGGCAAAATTCAACATCCAAAAAAACCTTTCCCTCATTGTCTCTAATAGCTTCATCCGCCATTTGCCTTCCACCTGCAAGCTAGACGTCAAAATAGAACTTTCCTCCTAGTTCAACAGCTTCGATCGAAGGGTCTTTAATATCACTAGCAAAAACCTTAAACTCCGGTCGGTTCACAGACTTCACATGCTCACAACTAGCCTTTTCAAGCAACGAGGCTGCTCCCCGTGCACCCATACAAGCATAAAAGTCTCCTCGACCGGTAAGGACTTCGTCGAAGGCCTCAACTTCACCTTCTATCCATTTTATTGCTCCCTCGTCATCACTGTGAACAAACTTTTTGTCACTAGAGAAGGCGTCAACGCCAACAAACATACTTTTCAATTTCTCACAACAGTACGAAACAATGGAAAAGCATTGTTCCTTTGACTCCCGAAGCTCACCAACATTTTTCTGAACTCTATCACATTCAGCTTCGGCTATCTCACGCTTTGATTTTTCAACTTCAAAATGTTTGCTCACTTCATCAAATTTCTCTCATGTTAGACGTCTAAGATTTTATGCGCCTTAGCTCGTGTTGCCAGCATAGCTTCGAGGTCAGCAATGCATTTTGCGTTCTGCTTCTTCACATCCTCTAGCTTTAAAATTTTGTCATTATTCTTTTTAAAAGATTTCTTGAACTCAGCGTGGTCTTCAAGTAGCTCGCAAGCCAGATTATTCAGGATTTTCTCTTTCTCCTCTACCTGGTGCCAAAGCTCGATAACCTCTGATCACAAATTCCCGAAGGCTATTCGAGTGCTCTTGTCTTCGGCATCCTTCTTAGCCTTCAAAGCTTTGCTCAGGATAAGTCCCTGCAATTTAAAAAAATTAGTCAATCAAGTAATATTCATGAAAAATAGTATGTGAAAATTATGTTCCAACTTTTAAATTGTTGTATGCAAGGCAATCTGCAAGTTGATCCTTCGGCATAGCAAATAGCCCACATTCAAGCTTCGGGTAACCCATCATTTCATGGCATATTTCAATTTCCCTACTGTTTGGAAGATAGTAGAGATAGTCATCCTCATCATTGCCACCATATACGAGTGAGCCCGAAGGGTAATTCAACGTAATACTGAACTTTAGCAATTTGCTCAGTAGTCAATTTTCCACCTGAAGCATGCCGAATAATGTATTCGCGAGGTGCGGACAGCGCTCCTTCGGATGCTAATGAAGTCTTCCCTCTGTCAAACCTTCAGCATTATAAGCTTTGATTTTCTCTTGTTCTTTTCCTCTGGCAGCATCTGTTATGGAATAGGCTTTCGAAGCACTAGTCATGTCCGCATCAAGAGAAACCTCTATGATGGCAGTCACCTTCAGTTCACTGGTCATATTTTCAACAACAGTTGCAATGAGAGGACTTTCGATAATTGTTGGCACTACGAGCAAAGCCACCTTTGAAGGCTTCAAGACAGCCTTTAGAACATTGGCCATTCTTTTCCCCTTTTGAGGAGTTCCCATCACACCAACTGTCAACTTTGACTGGTCTCCAACACTGGTTGGCACCTTCGGTTGCATGTTGGTTAGGGGTATTTCATCCATAATAGGCACCTCAGTAGCGCCCCCTTCGGGTTTTCCCATTTCCTACATTAAAAATTTAAAATAAAACAAACATTTTGCCAAAAACCAAACAAGTCAAAGTGTAAAAATCAAGGGATGTTACCTTCAAAATGGCATGAGAGTCATCCTTCGGAGACGAAACCTTCGTCTCGACCATCGCCGTGGTCGAGAGTGTAGGTGTCACTGCTGCCCTTTCAACATAGTTCGACTTTGGTCGATTTGCCAAAATTTTCACTCTTTTTTGCTTCGAAGCAACTGAAGGAGATTTTAAACAACTTTTTCTCTTTTGATCTTATCTTTGAAATGGGAAGCAGTCGTCAGGATAGATAAAACCAATGGCATCAAACACCCAGTTTAATCTTCCCTTCCCTCGGGTACCAAATGCAATATTCATAGCTTCGTCTTCAGCCTTGGTATAAGCTCCCAGTATTTCATCGCATGTTTCCTCGATAGCTTCAAGTCACTGTCATCAAGTTTATTAAACTAATTTCTGTATCGATATGTATATTTTAAGTAGACTAAGCCACCTTTCCCAGCACTCTGGTTTGACTCGTCTTCACTCTCCTTCGACATTTCTCATTCATTGACAAGGGGCCACACTCTGAAAGCTATATGCTCTTGGACTAAATATCTAGTGGAAATGTAACTGCATACAACATTAAATGCTACCAAACAGGCTTGGGCCTCTTCCATCTCCACAATAGCTAGTTTTTTATGCCGAAGCGAGATATGATAGACCACTGAATTATACCCTCGACGTCCTCCCTCTTATCCAAGTCATTTTTATGTAAAACCATTGCTTCATCCACGAGCCTGGCCACTTTTGTCAAAACGTTTGAATAGAGCACTTGACATCTGACCGATATAAAGGTATATCAACCAAAATTGTTATGTAACTACTCTTTACCAGTAGCCTTCGTCCGATGAAGAAGCTCATGGATGTTGCAAAAACAGTCAACATTTGGCTCTAAACCCTGACTCCTTACCGCACAGATAAAGATCCCTACCTTAATCAAAGATTTGGGAGTAAGCTGATGAAGGTATATTTCAAACCTTTTTAAAACCTCGTCCAGCATCTTATGAAGAAGAAAATACAACCCAACCTTCAAAAAGCTTTGGTAGACAACCACTTCGTTCTTTCCAGGAAGAGGAACGGTAGCATCCCAACCAGGCCTCACTATGGAAACATCATGGAAATATTTACCTTTCATAGCTTCAATATGTCCTTTCTTCATAGTTGACTTCCCAAAGTTGACGTGGCTTGATTTCTAGGGTTGCTCTTCAGCATCGTCAACATCCCCCTCAAAATCAAAGTTGTTGCTATCTTCGGAGTCGTCTGACAATTCAACGAGTATTTCATGAATGATCTTTGCAGTATTAGTCTTCTCCATGGCCTCCTAGAACCCAGCAAATGCGAGCTCCTCACTCTTTCACCCCTCGGCCATCTTAGTCAAAACCAAAAAATCCACCGAAGCTGAAATAAGCGCAAACTTTACTAGCAAAAATGTAATACCCAACTTTTATAAAAAAGTAGAGTTTATATTCCTATATAAATGTGCTTTCCTTTGTAGTCACATGTAAAGTAAATAGAAGTAGATCCTGCATATCATGCTGAAGTTTTTGTATGAGGTGCATCTTAATGAGAACATGCATATTCAAACTCTACTTGGATTCAAAACTCAAGAAAAGAAGTAATGGGAAATTAAAATTTAGAGAGAGAATTTTTAATGAAGCAAATTATCTTCTATAATTAAATAATAGGAAGAAAGAAAAATAATTATAAATACTAATAATGCAAACAGTGGGTGCTAAATTCACATTGGGATTTTAGAGTATAATTGGAAATTTGAAGTTTAGAACGGGAATTCAAATTTAGTTGAATCCTTGAATTTGAAAAATATAAAAGAAACAAAAAAAGAATAAATACGAAAATTGCGCTTGGGCCGTTTCTTCCCTCACGGCCGGCCCAACTTCTCACCACGGCCAAAGAAACAGCCAGCCACCGCCACCTCGTGTCACTGCCGGTCAGGCCCACGCGGCAGTGGCTCAGCCGAGCCATCACACGCGAAGGCGCACGCGCCTGCTCACTCGCCAATCTACGATGCCGCTATCACGTGGGGCCAGGATGTCTGTGGCACCTCCCTCGCCGATGTGGCTGACACATGGGCCACCCAGGGCCGCGTCTTCCCCAACCATCCGCGGATCTCGCGCGGCAACTTCGTGCTCACCCAAATCCAGCGCCACCCTAGCTACCGACCTCCTCGGCACGGTTTCCCCCTCATGCCTCTATAAAGGCAGCCGCTAATCCCCCTCCTCCGCCAATCCACCCGTGGGCTCTCCTCGACCTTGAATCGTGGAAGAAAACACAGAGAAAGTCGTCGAGCGAGTGTGAGAAGAGCCACCATGGGCAAAAACCCAATTTACGCCGCTGTTCGGGGGTCTAGGTTCGTGCCGGGGGGCTTCAAGGTGCTGTAAGGATGATGGGCGAGAGAAATTTCGGGCATTGTGTCATAGGGGCGACACGAAATTTGTCGCCGGAACTCGTGCACCGCCGCGGAACCGCTCTTCATCGTGGCTGGTACGTTTGAGGGCACGGGTTGCGACATGTGTCCCCTAGCTTCGAACGCCTAGTCATTCTCTTCGGGTTGCACCATCTGCGTCGAAGTTTAGATTGCTATGTGGAGATCTCGTGGGCTATGACCATGGCGCCACCATGTTGGCGTTGGCATCATCGCCTGGTCTCGGCCTGGGGAGGAAGACACACGGTCCTCGTTGATCTCTATAACACCCTAAATTTGGGGGTATAAAATTTCTTTCTAAATATCTACCAAATTCAGGTGTTACTCTTCTCTCTCTCTAGTTTCTCTCTCTTTCTATTTTTGGTACAATTAGCTTAATTAGTGAGGGATTAATTATTTTATTTTGTCAAAACAATATGAGTCATGAAATGTTGCATCATGCTGAGCTTAAATAATATTTGAATTGTTGCACATGTTTGAATTAGTTTGAATTTGAAACTTGGTTTGAATTTGAATTGAAAACCCTAGAGAAAATAAATAGAAAAGGCATTAGAAATTCTAGGAAAAAAGGAAACTCCATTTCGGCCCAGGTCAACCCAAGCCGGCCTAGCAGCGCGCGCCCGTGCCCGCCTGCGCTGACAGGCGGCCCTCGCCTGTCAGCGGTGGATCTCGTGCCCGCACGCTCTCTCTGTCGCCATGTGGGCCTGCCTTATTGGCGCCCTGGCCCGTTGTGCGCTCGCACGTCTATGTCGCTGTTCCAGGGGCCCCGCTTGGCAGTCTCTCTCCCCTCCTTCAATCGCTCGCCCGCGCGGACCGCGTGCACGCACGCCGAGATCGCCATGCCCACGTCGCCTCCCAGCGCCAAACCAGCATCCCAACCCCCTCCTCAAGTCCCCGCACACCCCCACCTCCCCCTGCCTCACTCATTTTGCCCCTGCACACTCACCCAAGCTGCGCGCACCTGTTCTTCAAGCTCGCCGAAGTTTCTCCGTCGCTAGGCCTCCTGCGCCCGAATCCGCCCCTAGCAGAGCTCAGCCACCGTCCCCGACCGTGCTCCACCACCGTCGGGCATAGCCTCGCCATCGTTCTCGCCCCATCCAAGTTGAATTTCCTTGCTGAACCTCTTTTTCTCTCTCCTCTGTTTCCTCTGTCCCGTCGATTAGCCGCCGGTGATCACCGGTATTAGTACCGCGCCGTCGTACCGAGACCCCCCGACCAACCGCGACCGCCCAGTGCCCTCTTCGTCCGCGTGGAGTCGCTGGCTCCGGCCATGGTGCTCGCACCATGCGCGCGACCGAGGAAGACGACGGTCCTAACAAGGAGGACCCACCTGTCAGCCTCACCCCTCCCCGCTTCTTCGTTCCCCTCACGTGTTCGCTGACCGGTGGACCCTAGGTCCCATGCGTCAGCACATCGCCTACCCCTTCCCCCCCTTCCGTGTCGCCGTCTGGAGGGCCCCGCCCGCGTGTGTGTACTCGCTGCCGCGTCCGCGCCTGCCCTGCGTCGCTGGCTAGCGGGCCCGGTCTTGCTGTGGCCCCGCCCATACCCCTTCGGCCGGATATTTTCTTAAAGAGACCCTCAACTTCTGTCTATTTAACCCACAGTCTGGCCTTAGTAAAAAATAATTACACATAGGTCCTGAACTTTATAAGAAACACCCTAAGCTTTTGAATAATATGACCCACAGTCCAAATGAGGCCTCAGATTTAATAAAACAAATCAGAAAAATGATTTTTAGTATTGGAATTAATCCTAAGAAACTTAATAACTCCATATTTCTTTCGTTTTAACTCTATTTTGCTCCGTTCAAATTGCGTTAGCTTCATATTAATATTGTCTACAGGATAACAACAATTGTGTTAATGCTCGCAGAAGTAATTAAATACATGTTTCTTAAAATTATTTTTCTAAACAAGGTTAGTGTGACATTATAAATCGATCTATGTCTATAGTCTACCAAAAATTTGATTCTAATACAATTATAACATAGGATTAAGATGAATTAGTCATTTTATTGCAACATCTTAGTTAACATATAGTATACATTTACAATTTAAATCACCTAAAACTGCATAAAACCCTAACTTCTCTGTTCTAATTCCGAAAGTAGTAATTCTTGAACCCACGATCTCGTAGCATTGCGTAGAATATTATTATGCAGTTTGTGCTAATGTTTGGTGTAATGTTATTTTTATGAACTTCTTGTCCATTTGTATGTATTGCTATGAATAGAAGTGAGGTCACGAGTCACTTGAAGACCAAGTTGGTGAAGTACCTAGAATCTCAAATCTAAGGCAAGTTGTGGCCTTGATCACTTTTCTTTACCCAATAATGTTCCTATTAATCACTATGACATGCTTAGGTTAATCTGATGGGACCTAATAGGTTTCCTGTTTCCCTAGACTTATTTATCTCACACCTTGTTTACCACTAAACTTTTGGGTAGTTATGATATTGCTCTATCTGGTTTTGGGATTAATATTACATTATGATCATGTTCCAATTATACGGTTGTTTTAAGATCATTGTGTTAATTGGAACATGGAACTTAACTTGAGAAACACGTGCTACCATAAGGGTGGAATGGGACGCCCTTGGCTGACTAATTAGGTAAGCTAGTGGAGGACTACCTTACCCGAAAGGGGCAAGGGCAGTAGGGGAGTTGCGTATAGGGAGGTTCTTGGGTCGAGGGATTCCTATATTGCCCTTACTAGAATTATAGCGGGTTTTCTGAAGCTAGTGGAACTTTGTAAAGGCCTCGTAGTGGATCCCTAGCCATTCTCCCCGGAAGTGTCTAAGGGTTTAGCTAACCCTAGCTAGACGGGATACACGACTTGTGGGTAAAGGGTGCAACCTCTGCAGAGTGTAAAACTAGTATATCAGCCATGCTCGCGGTCATGAGCAGCTCATGACTCTCGCATGATTAATTTATGAAACTAAACTTAATCTTTCATATGCATTGCATCGCAGGTGTTATTATTAATTTTGATCTCTTAATTAATTGGATTGGTATATACTTATACTTAGTAACTGCTAATAAAATTTTTACCAACTCTAAAAGCAATGCTCAGCTTTAACCATCTCATTTGGTAAGCCTTACACTTCACATGAGCTCCCACCTTTGGTGAGTTCATGCACATTATTTCCCACAACATGTTTAGCGATGAATGTATGTGAGCTCACCCTTGTTGTACTCACATCCCCCAGGTCAAGGACAGGTACCACAGGATGAAGCGCATGAAGGATGCTGTGATGAGTTCGTGAGTGGTATAGGCCATCGTCTCCCAGTCAACTATGGTTGCTGGATTGTTGTCTTCATATGATGTAATTATTTATCTATTTTATACAGAACTTCTATTAAATAGTAAAGATGTGACATTCGTTTCTGTACCATGAGTCATCATATGTGTGAGACTTGATCCTAGCACACTTGGTGATTATTTCACGCCCCGGGTTTTGGACTCCTAGAATCCGGGTGTGACAAAAAACCTTTGGCTTGAAACACTAGCTATCCTAGCAACAAATAGGGGAATAATGTGATAAATGCGCATACGGTTTTCATCCTATTTATACACAAAAATCGAGCCAGGGATGAATGAAAAAAGGTGGGAGAGGAAGAAAAAAAATAAAATTACCACTGCAGGATGGTCCCCACATTTTAGGTATTTTGCTGATTAGGTTAGGGAAGGTGTTTTTTCGGACCTTCGGCACAAGGCCTTCGTTTATTTCGCAGTCTGAGTTCGTTGTGAGGAAACAAACTAATACTAGGAGGGGATACTATTGGGGGCCTTTGTCCTTTGAAGGTCCTCAAAACACTAATTGACCATTGCTTCCTAATACATCTCTAAAGTATTATAGATGCTTCAGCAAAAAACCACCTTCGCAATGAATCAAGCAAAGACGAAGGTATAAGCTTCGGAATAACAACGTAAAAAGACGAAGAGGGAAGCTAGAAGAATCTAGAAGAAGGTGTTCACAGATTCTGGCGATGAGATGATAGAGAGAAAGGACACTACTACCTTCATCATGTTTAATAGTCTAAATGTTTAAGTTTCAGTGCACAATTTTAATTCTACCAAAGTTGTATTTCACACCTATAAATAGGTGAACAGTGCTCCACACAAGAGGACCCTTTTTTGGGAAGCGAGATCTCAACTTTGTTACATCCATTCTGTGAAGTGTCTTTGTGCTGCTTTATATCAAAGAGCCGAAGGTACATTTGTAAACTTGTTTAAACAAGGAAAGGGAAGATGGAATAAAAATATTGAGAAACATGAGATTAGTTTTAATTTTATGTTCAATGATTCATTTATGTTTCTATTTAAAATGGTTTTGTTTTTATCTTCTCTTGGAACCTTTCTCTTCAAGATAACATTCTAGAGAAGTGTTAAATTAGAGGCGAAGGTTCAAACTCCCTAATTTGTGTTGCCTTGTTTTTGTATCATATAGCAACAAAAAACAAGTAACCAACATAGCTGAAAATGACAAACAAAGAAACCATCTCATCTATATTTTTAACTGAAAGAGGAATAGTGCCTACCTAGATGAATAAGGGTCAAAAGATAAAAAAATATTTACAAGAATAATGATGGAGCACCCATAAATCGTAGCGGTGACATGATTGGTGTTCCTTTTATGCCATTTTGTAGTAGCCTCGCACGAACATTGAAGACTAGCTGGCATCAATCAATGTCTGGTAGCCAGTCCATATCTTCTGTCATCAGAACTTCGTTGTTGGAGATTCACTAGGACGAAGTAGGGAACAACAACCGGTTGAAAAGAATTAGAAAGGAACACCTGATGGTTAGTTCATCGTCACCTCCCTTGACAATTCTTTCCTAAAGCGTGGCAATATCAAACTCGTCCTTCAATATCTTGAGGTCTTTCCTGATCCTGCCAGCAACATCAACTTTGTCATACCAATCCATGAAAGGTTTATCGCCGCCTGCACTAAGCAAGCCGAGAATCAGGCAGACCATCTCCTTGGTTATGTTCAACTCTTTTCTTAGGCTCGGCCGGATAGTCATATCCACTGGATCCAGCTTGTTCACCAACCAACTCATTAGCGAGGCAACAACAAGGCAGTTAGTTGTCATTTCCAAAATACTTTGGAAACATTTCCTCGCTATGGCCTTGCGTTGTCTGTCATTTATTATCCATATTGATAAAATCACATCATATGTGATGCATCAGATGTTGAATTTCTTTTTGAAAATGTATATACACAATGTTATTTTGATGTTGCATAAAAGTGAACACTAAAAAATATGCATTTAATGTACAAAAAACATAGTAACAACATGTGTGCTTTTGCTGCATAAAACCTACATATACAGTGCATAAAACAAAAGTCATTACATGGAGGGAATGATCTAGCCTAAGATGGTCGCAGTGGCATGTATGACTTCTAGTTATAGTAGTAATGTAGTAGCATAAAATTTTATTGTAAAAAGTATAAGATGTTAGTTTGTTACATGTAACTGATTCGATAAATAAAAATTTGGCAGCATTAACAAACACCTGGGCTCTTCTGCCTTTGGATTTTTTTGTGGCTTGTATTCTTGACCACTGTTGATTGCTTGGTAGGAGGATCTTCAGTGGGGTTATTTTTATTTAGTTGTTTTGGTGAAGACGAGGGTCCAGAGCTGCATCGCGTGTGTGGCTATGGAGGCGTTGAAGTCTCGGCAAATCTAATTTGACGAGTCTTCTATTAAACGTATGCTGCAAGTTGCGATGAGGATTAGCATCTGTACTCATCCTTGGTCCTCCTAATTGTGGTGATATGCATTGCAGAAAGACCCTGGTAGTACAAGAATTGATGAGAAGCAAAGTAAAAAACCACCACTACCAATTAATGCAGTAGAAGTGATTCGATAAGGTTCTTACTATGCTTCATTGAAACTTGTTGAGACTTTATGTGATACATCTTATGTCTTGGTCGACATATTTTCTATTGAGGATTGTAAGATTGCCCTTCGGGAGGTAGGTCAAACACATGACAATGTAATTACATATCTTGTGCCAATCATTGCACTCTCTTTCTTCTTTTCACATTTTAACTTGTACCCTGCAATGATATTTTCTTTTGTGTGATAGTCTCTTACAGAGATCAATAGCCAGATTGCTTCTGCTGAAAAAATGGAGGTGATTTATGTTTTCATATTCAGTATATCTCTTGAACTTTTATTCCTTGTATTTTGTCTGCTATATACACTTATGTTAAGCCTTTGATATTTGCATTGCTGGCAGTATTACATTAGCATCTTCCGTTGGTGGTTAGAGGATATACATTTATATATATTGCTAAGTCACTTATACTCTAGATGATTTCTTTTATTCTCAATCCTTTTAATGTTTGTAATTACTCTTACTTTTTAGCTTGTATTTAGTGGTGATCTAGCTGTCCCCGAGCTGGTCGAAGGTGAGCGCCGCAAGGTAATCCCCCTCCCCCCTTGGGCATGACGTGCTTGTTGTCCCCGAGCTGGCCGAAGGTGAGCGTGATGAGTATGGCCGTGATGAGATTGGTGAGGGAGTAGTCCAGGTACATGTGTTGATCTCTTGTGTTCATTTTATAGTAGTATATTATGCCAATTTTTATATGTTGTTTTTATGTAAGTCTGTCAAACTGAAGCACATCAAAGAACATGTGAGCACAAACTATTCACATGTTAACTAACAGAGAAACACCATGATGAAAGGGTGTAGTGGTGACAAGAAAAATGCAAAAAATTTCCATTAATTCATCATTCAACAAAAGAAATCTATTTTGTATTAGTCTGAAAACAAGAGTTGGCAGATATCTGGAACACAAGTTCTCTCAACATCTCTGAAATGTTTGGCTTCCCGTATAAAGTATATTCTTATTCACCCATAGATGTATTGCCAATAGATGAGTTCACATTAAAGTATATTCTTATTCACCCACAAATGTATTGCCAATAGATGAGTTCATATTATTTATGATTCTAACCTACATTAAAAGTATATGAATATCAATACTGGAGCCCCAAATCTGGAAACCAAACTATTTAAAGCAAGTTTGTGAAGGTAGTTTTAAAATCCAAATCCCTAGGATTCGCTACAAACTTGAACTAAGTTTTAAAAATACATAAATCAAGTGTTCACTTCTAAACAAACCTTTAATTGGCACAAAATCTACCATTTGTTGTTCAGTCTTTGGTGAAAATAAACAGAATAACAGAGTTACTGTCTTTTCTTGAGAAAAAAATGGAAAATTATATAGGATGTTAGTGTTAACCTTTTGCAAAACTTTGCCAATGCAAATTATGTTTTAATTAGAGCGTTAAGTGGAACCCTTCATTGCATCCGATCAGGCAAGAGTGTTTGGTTTGTGGAATTACGTCAAGCTTCAGGAGGTTGTGTATCATGAGTTTATTCCATGAATTTTGGTGAACGAACTCATTCCTCATGCATATACTAATTATTAACACTTAATAAGCAAGTTTAGTTCTTAACACTGTCAGGTCTGTACCAATGAGTGCTATAGTTTATGGTAGCCTAAATGTTTTGGTTTCTTCGATCTAAATTGTGGGCTCAAAAAATTACTCTGTTATCATTTGGAGGAGCAAGCAGTTAAAATTGTGTGATCAAGTTATTGATGTTGCACATATTGACCATTCATTACAAATTTATAACATACAACTCTTGGTTCTATTCCTCTTTCATTGTAAATTGATTACTGTGCTCATCATTAACACTTACAATGTTTCAAATCTTAGGGTAGGCAAATCTCAAATCCATACACAAGAAGATTCCATGTGTTGTTGATTCACTTGATTCAAGCAAGAAGTATGTTAAGTGTTTAATCTGAGTGACCAAGTGGGGAACAGTTTGAGTGTTGCAGGTTCCCTGTCGGTCCCATGCTACATGGTTCCCACAAAATCTGTAAGGGTCAAGTCCAGCCTCCATGGCTCGACATTGAAGAATGCTGCAGAGTAGATACACTAAAAAAGAGGCTTTACTGGACCCACGATGAAGTGGTTATCCTTCCAATCTGGAATGGCGGCTCCCTTATGGATATGAAGGCATTTTGGTACTCATAACATCAAATATAGTGAAGAACATTATAGATCGACCATACAACAAGCAGCATCGGAAGTGATGATGGAAACAAATGATTCGTAGGATAAATGAATAATGAGAGGGGAAATGAATTCTGCATATATATTCAATTCATCGAAGGATGTTTGATGTTACATAAGTATAAAAATGTTGTTCGTGTTTGTATTTTGAAAAATTTTGACCACATAAATTTTGATGTAAAAAATTCATTAATTAAGTCAGTTTCATTAGATAATAGTTGAGGGAAAAACCCGGACCCCTCCATTTTTTCGGTTGAAAACAATCTCGGTTTGTTTCTGAACCATTATATAAACATATTTTCTATTTATGCGAGAATTACACTTGTTCTTTTGTTTCTATATGCCTCTATACTTGTTAAACAATTGCAACCATAAAACATACCAACTCACAATATTTATTGCTAGAAAAACTATTATCTGTATGCAACTCTGGACACCCAACTGAATGAGTAACTCTACTATCTATATGCAACTCTGTAGTCTAGGGTACTGTTTGAACACTGCACTAAAAATTAGAGTTTCTTTTCTTATTTGACATCTTGACGTGCCAAGATCAAGCTCTCGTTAAAGGCCAAACAAATGGGTAAAATTTAGGCTTTTTGATTATGTTTTTTAGTGTTAAGCGACGAATTTGTTGTGATAAATGAGAGAGCTGATCCAGTATGAGATGAAGTCTGAATAGCTGATTTAAAATTGAAAGCAAAATTGTATTTGTTGTTGCCAAACAATTTATAAAATATTGATGTCGATGATAATATATGTCGTTTTTATGTAATCATTAGTACTAACATTTTATCGAATACTTTGTATGCCGTTGCAATGAACAGATACATAACTAGTTTTGAAATTAAACATTATTTTGATATATATCAAAACAAAAAATTATATATAACTAATAATGATATCTATATTTATATATAATAAGATTTTAATTAATCCATAAGATACGATTTTTTAAAATAATAGTTAGCTTTAATTATTTTAGTTAAAGAACTGGTCTAATTTAAAAAATTTATAATACACAGTTTATTAAAAAATTATATATATAACAAAAAATATTTATATTTAATATTTATATTTATATCAAATATTAGTATAACATTTTTTTGTTATAGTATTTCTTAATTATGATTGGAACTCTAACTTATATCCATATTAAAAAAAATGTCTATATATATCTCTCTCTATATATATATCTAATATTGATATTTATATTTATATCTAATATTTATCTATATATATCTAATAGTGATATTTATATTTATGTCTAATATTAATATCACAATTTTTCTATTACAGTAGTTTTTATTTTTGAACTGAACTCTATCTTATATCCATATTAAAATAAAGGATGTAAAGCGACAAATGAAAGAAAGTCTCATAAATAGGAAGGATGAGGGATGTAGCCAGACACCCCTCTATTTATATGGTGGATTCAAGATATTTTTGATTTTTTGGAATTTGTTGAAATTAAAATTTAAAAATAACGTCTCTATGCATCTCTATGTAAGGACAAATACAATAAAGTTAGTGGCTTGAACAACGCTAAGCAAATATGAGACATCTCCAAGATCTCTTATGAGGAAAATGATGCTACCATGATCACCAAAATGGAATTGGTGGAAGGCGAGTTGGGGAGATTCGCCATGAAAGAGGGAGAGGAGCCAACTAAAACAACAAGCTCAAGACCATGGTGTTGGTTACTCGTTCTCGATTGTTATACACAACCAAAAACAAGGCAACACAATACTAAAAAGATAGATAACCTTCATCACGAAGGAATCATCCATTCGAGATAATTTCTTCGAATACGAAGGTTATTTATTGAATGAGTAAATCACTGTTTAATAATGCGTGTGAATATACAAGGAGCATAAAAGAATTTAACATGATAACTCAATTGAGACATATCAATAATGTAACACCCCTGGTGTTTATATTCCGCTCGACAACGAGTATGGATTTAAACACGTAATATCAGTGGATAAAACGGATGCTAAGTTTTAATCATCATCGTCTATCGCGATTTTAATATCGCATCTGTTTTGTCTGTCATGAGTTCGACATCGTTTTATTTATCCGGGCTTTTCCTAAATTTTCGTGATGTTCGGTATATTGTTGTTCTGAAAATCAGTGCGTCCGGTTATTATTTAAAATTCATCGCTCGCGCGAATACGAATTCGGAAGCCCGACTCACTCGGATGATTTTATCCCAAGCAAATTAATTTGAACTCGACGACTAAAATGTTCGGGGTAAAATAATTCGAATCGCATGAAATCGTGCGCAAGGTTACGATCCAATTTATCCTTTAGCACGCTGTTTCGACGACGAAATCGTTTATACATTCGCAGATATGGTTCTAGCTAATTTCAGTCAAATCGCAAAGCAAATTATCGATGCCGAAACCAGTTTATTTTGGTCTGTCGTTTCTCGCCCGGATCCAAATCTTCGGATATAAGTACCTGGTGAAAAATTCATTTGAATTCCATAGTGTTCACTAAATCAAATTCTATCCAAATTTTGTATTTAGTCTTATCCGGATCCAACTCGTTTAAGTTTTTTTAACTCTAATTTCAGAGTATAGATATTTGTATCGCTTGAGTAAAATATCTCAGTCCCTAGAGAAAAATCCCGCCACTCTTCCTCGCTTGATTTTTCAGCCACCTAGCTTCTCAGATATTTTTTCAACCGTGATCTCATCCGCTTGGGATTTTTATCTGCCGCAGCACATGCAGAAAAATCTGCTCGCCGCCCATGTCTTTTTCTCCCTGCGCTTCTCTCTGTTTGCCGCACGCTCAGCCACTCTCTCCCGTGGGCACTTCTTCTTCCCTGTGGCAGCCCTGCTTCCATGGTACTCCTCCCTGCTTCCCTCTCCCTCCAGTTCCTTCCCGTGGTCGTGTCCCTCTGCACCGGTCGCTTCTCCTTGCTCTTCCATGCCGCGGCAACTGTCCTGCTTCTCCACTAGATCTCGCGCGCCCTGGTCGTCTCCCAGCCCGCCCAGGCATCGGGTGCACTCGCCCATGGCAGCCGTGCCTGCTCCCATGGCTGGCGCTTGGCCTTCTGCTCACCGCGGATGCGCGCCGGCTGCCAGGTCTTCTCCCTGCTTGGTCCCTGCCCCAGCGCCTGCTCCAGTTCGTCGGCCGACCATCGCTGCTCCTCTGGCGCCGTGACTCTCTGCTCGCGTCGCGCCCAGTCTTCAGCTCGCGGAGCTCTCTCTCGGTCTCCCATGGCCGAGCTTCTCCACTAGACAGCGCCCGTCCTCGCCACCAACCCAGCTCTCCGTAACTCCCTAGTACAAGTCGGCTGTTCCTATACCCTGCGCCCAAATCGACATGGCTTCATGCTCGGCTGCTCGCCGTTGAATCCCTTCAGGCATCGACGTCGGCATATGCTCCTCTGCTGTTCACCTGGACCGGGGCCGTCGTGCTATCGGACTCCATTGTGCAACTGGTGTTCGATAAAGAAAAATCTAGTCCAGGATTCCGACTCAGCCTCGACCCTATCGTCGTTGAAGGCCCTGCTATCCCTATGTTGTTCGTCGTCATCTTGCCCATGTCGTAGCCGTAACTCCTGTGTTACTCCCTAGTCCACGTCGTCGTCCAGCCCGGTAGCCGTATTCCATCGACAGTAAGGACCAGTTGTTCGTGCTTCGTTTGTTTCCTCGGCATCAGCTTATTAGATGATTAATGGTGTATTTTGTGTATTATTGTGGAGGAGAGAAATCACCAGAATGTGTGGCGAAGAAGCGTAGTCCAATACGACACCGCCAAGTGCTCGACGAAATGTCTAAACTTGGGATCGTCGCTATTTCTGTAGATTTCGGGTTGAGTTTAGTTATGGTGAGTTCATTCGTTATTTCCATCAACTAGATATATGGTAGGATTAAATAGAAGAATTGATTGCGAAAATTCTCTTGTTTATTACTCGATGTGGAGATTAAGTTGAATTTTAGGTTTATGCGATAAGTATATTGGTAGATATATATGTTGTGTGATGTTAATTATATTCAGTGTGTTTGCACGATGGAGTCGATGCCATGCTCTAGTAGTAGTATATATCGGTCTATGTTTGTGATCGGTAAATATCGTAACCAATTAATGTGTTATACAAATTAATCTGGAAAATAGTTTAGAAAACTAGTTAAGTTAGTCTTAAGTATGGTTATGGCCGATTGTGGTTAGCACCATCGATCTATATCTTATGCATCTTAATTCACGAGGAAACATATGTCTAGTGTAATTGGATTGATCTGATGTTGCGATGTGCTTGTGTGCAATGGTGAATTAATCCCATTGTATAATGATCGTTAGTATTTTGTACAAGTCAGGTGAGTGATGCCTTGATAGGTGTATATGTTAAATATAATTAAATAGGTTCCACGTATGTGATGAGTAGTGGTCTTAAATATGGGTAAAATGTTCTGTTCATACGGTAATAGGATGAAGTTAGTATTTTGTAGAATGCTCGAGTTCTATTTATATTATGTCTGATTATGTTAGTACATACATAAGAATTAGGTTGTCATGGTTATGATGATGACTTAATCGTAATATTATCTTGTGATACCCGTCTTGATATGCATTCATATGCATAATGCATTTCATTAGGTACGCTAGTTGATCGCACGATGCGGAAGACGAGCCAAGTCGACCCCAAGCATGGGCTAATCCGTAGGATGATGCTAATGGACGAACCGGAAGATGGATAATCGGAACGAGTGTTGGGATAAAAGCTGATCGTCAAGCGGACGTCGTCTAACAACACTAACCTAGTGTTATTCAGGCAAGCCCCGGTGCATTTACCCCTTCCGTGTGCTTTTAAAAAGATTTTTACACACTTTAAGTCTAGCGAAATTTGCATTAGGTTTATATGAGTTGCTTGAAAACCCTTTGATGCATTTCCTACCTTGATATCCATACCTTTATAGATACTTCTGATGAAGTATCAAAATATGATTTACAAAAATGCTTAGCCCTGCTTAGATCTTGTGGATAGAGGTTGTCTTTTGCATTAGTGCCTAGCTCAGGGGTTATCCTAAGGAAGGACAGCTTCTACCTGCAAGAATATTTTCATCAGGAGCATGGTGGGATCTTACTGCAAAGTTCCCTGTGATGGTCTTTTCATCCTAAGGAACACAAACAATCCTACGGATGGAAGTACTTAAATTGGGACTTGGGCTAGGAACAGGTGATGTTCTACCCTGGTTGATTAAGGATTGGATGCGTATGTAGGCTTGATGATCGAGGACCTTTTAACTGGTCACATGCCTCATCATGGGTAAGCTTTGCCTCGGGCAGACTAATACCAGAATAAGATAACACGCAATGGGAGTGGAGAGATGGCAAGAGTAGCATGTACCCTCTGTGGCAAGAGGCTAGACGGTGGTGTATCTGTGCTCTCGGTTGGCGTGAACCTGATCTGGTCTTAAGAACCCCGGTGGCGAGTTGACATATGCAAGGGTTAAGTGCTACATATGTCGTGTGATTGGAGATCCCCAGCTGGGTATTAATTGATTCAGATCGCCGTTACTTCTCGGATATGAAGACTTGGTCACTGACCTGCAACCTAAGTCAGGATGTGAACATTATGAATAAAAATGATGTTGTATTGATGAGATGTGAAATTAGACTAGATGCAATCAGAGTCTATTAATATTTAATCTAGCGTTAAAACATTGAAAGTAAGGATTCACTTTAGTAAGCTATTTCTGCAAAAATATCTAAGTAGATTCTTGCTAAAGCCTTTTCCTTGATTCCTATTTAACTAGCATACCCTTGAGAGTCTTTTTTTAGTCGGGTAAGTCTTACTGAGTAATTGCGTACTCAGGGTTTTATTCCCTGTTGTTTTTCAGGTTAAAATTTTGTGCTGCTGTTGATGGTGTTAAGTGCCGGTGGGCTTGGCCTTCTTATAAGTCTAAGTAACTCTCCTATACTTCTTATTGAGGATGGTCACTTGAGCTAGCATATATTTCAAACTTATACTTTTGTAACCACTCCGATAAATATAATGTAAATTTGTTGGAACTTGTAAAATTTGGTTATAAGATTTCCGCTGCAAAATTATTGGTGTGTGATTTGTGTTTACCTAATCCTGCGGTTCTGGTTGTAAGTGGTTTATCTGGGGTCCATAGGACACTCGGACAGATCCTGTTAAGTTATCTGGTGCACATGCATAACCGTCTGAGGTCTTTAAGACAAGAACAGGTGCATGTGGGCCCAATAACTTGGGAGGTTCTGCCACAGCTGGTATCGGAGCGAGATTAAGTATATACGGTCACGTACGTACTTTCAAAACAAAAGTTTTGGTTTTAGAAAACCTATTTTCAACTAAACACATTGTTTGGCTTTGAAAAACAGTTTTGAAAAACTATAATGCTAGCGACATCCTCTATTAAGCCCTAAGTTAAGGACTATCAGGTGGCTTAGTTCAAAACCACTAACCCACAACCGGGTGGGTATTGCATACATGTGTAATGTTATTTTTGAGGCCATTCAGTTTTGAATGGATCGACGCTCTGGTAAGGTGAGATGTGAGAGCATGACCGAACAACCGCCGGTCTAGGGAAGTGCTTAATTGTGGCGCTTGATTATATACATGTTACACATATGTATATATGAAGGCTGCGATGTGGAGTAATTACTTTTCTAGGAATTCAGTACCCCATGGATGTGTATGGGTATACAGAAATGGGAATACTGAGAAGTGTAATGTACTTGCAACGACGCACCTACGCTCAGGTAAGAAGGTGAGTTACCATAATGAGTTGCCCTATGGTTAAAGTGTGGCAACGGCACCTATGCGTGGCTCGGCGCTTAATGATGAGCTGGCCTCCATATAGTAATATATGGAGTATAAACTGTGATAAACTGTCATGTGTGAACTGCATCATTGGGAAAATGGGCTGTGATGAATTTTTTCTGCAGGTACACTAACCTCGAAAACGTATGTGTAGTTGACGACTAGTAAAATACCGAGAGAGGACGTATGCCACCGATATAGAATCCTATTGCCATGTTAGATTGGCAAAAATTTGTGAGGACGCATAGGACGAGCATGCATCCTGATTGTTGCATTATGTTTGTCACCTATACACCCAAGATACTTCTCTCACCCTTATTCCAGTAAACAGTGATTATGGATAATGTGGTGTAATGTTATATTATGAACTCCAATGAAATAGTTGTCCTCCGTTCCTTAGGTGATCTGTTTAGGTGTTATATGTGTTTGCTTTGGTACTTGATGTGCTAATAGAAGGTTGGTAGTTTGTTTGCCTAAACTGAAAGCTTGGTCCTGTTCTTATTTGGTGAATCTAGACCCAAATTTGAATTTACCATTATCCCTTCATGACCAAACTCATGCAAATGGATGTTTGGATAATTTCTTTATCCAACGCGAGATGTGCATGAGCTTAAAGTTACGATCTCGAGTCTGTGTTCTTGGCAATTAACTTGTCACTCCCTTTGTGGTCGTGTTTCCATCCTAGATCCTGCCCTTGCTCAGTTGATGTAGGTTGAGGTCTCTATTGTATTCAGCCTCTCCTTGCGGATTACCTTGTCGCATTATCAACGTAACTTAGGAAAGACATATCCGATCATTTTTCTTAAGTTTGATGCCTTTGGTTCCCCATATCTATCGAAGGCATACCAGCTTAATCTTATGATTGTTTTCCCTTCGTATCTAATAGATACTAATCCTTGACCTTGTAATCTCTATGATGGGCATAGAAATATGCTTGGGGTTGAATTAACAGTCTCCCATCGTACTCCTTTCATTAATAAGTTTAGGTTATGGCCATGTCTTGTTCATTTCATCGGGCCTGTTGGGGGTGTGCTTCGTCGCCGAAGATCCTGTAAGAAGAAACACCTTCGGCAAATCCTCTTAAAAAGCAGTACCGAAGCTATCATTCATAAAGCTTCGGCATAGTGACATGTCCCAAGACGAAGGAGTGAACCGACTTAAAGATGAAATGACCAATTGACCCGTGATAGCTTGTATTATGATTGTAAGCATTTGTAAAGGGCATGAATGTAATTTCTCACAGGCTGCGCCCTATGCCTATAAATAGATGAACAGTACCCCCGTACTGGACATGCGGACTTGGCTTTCGCTTTTGCATCACGCTCGTACCTTCGCTGTCTATCAAGTCGAAGGTATCAAATGTAATTCAATATTGTTTTTATTTTCTCATGATAACATAATGGAGATGAATTTATAATATGATTGTTCATGTTATATTATGTATTGTACACGCTTCTTCTATTATCATCTTACCTTCGATATTCGAAGGTATGTCCTTCATGACCTTCGTCTGAAGATCATTATATCCTAAGGGAAATAATGTTTTGAAGGACGAAGGGCATTAATATTTAACATTTTATGTTGCCTTGTTCTTGATTCATAGCATTTGAGAACAAGTCACCAACATTGGCACCCACCTCCGGTGAACTCATGTTCACTTTTTGAGCTGATGGCTTCGTTCAACAACCAAGCTGAAGCTGCTTCGGCTACGAAGCTGGTGCTCCCGATAACAGGCGGTTCATGCTCAGAGCCGGCCAACAAGAAGCAGAAGAAGGAGGCCCAGAGAAGGGTACAACATGTTGGGGTGCAGGAACCCTTCATCAAGTCAAAATGGTCTCACATCCCAATTACTTTCTCCCAAGAGGACCTTCAGCTCAAGGATTACCCTCACAATGATGCTATGGTCACATCTTGTGTCATCAAGGGATTTCTAGTCCACAACGTTTTGGTCGATACAGGCAGTGCAACGGATATCATATTTGCTAAGGCCTTCAGACAGATGCAAGAGCCAGAGGATACGATCCATGATGCCACACACCCTCTCTATGGTTTCAGAGGAAGGCAGATTGTAGCACTTGGCAAGATCACAATGCCAGTGACCTTCGGATTTGTCCACAATACAAGAACTGAACAGGTTGTGTTTGATATGGTTGACATGGAATATCCTTACAATGCAATCATTGGTCGTGGAACACTCAATGCATTCGAAGCAATTCTTCATCCAGCATATTTATGTATGAAAATACCTTCGGATCAAAGGCCCATTGCTATTCATGGAAGTCAGGAAGCTGCCAGAAAGGCTGAAGGAAATTGGACAGACTCAAAAGCAATCCACAATATAGATGAAGCCGAAGCTTGTGAACAGTATAAGTATAGAAGAGAGAAGGCTGCTTCGGCTGATCAGCCGAAGCCCATGCTTCTATGTGAAGATATAGCAGAGCAGAAGGTATTGCTGGGATCCCAATTATTCGAAGAGCAGGAGAAAACCTTGATAAGGTTTTTATTCAACAACAAAGATGTTTTTGCATGGTCAGCCAATGATCTCTGTGGTGTCAACTGGGACGTCATTGAACATTCACTCAATGTAGATCCATCCTTTCATCCCAGGAAACAAAAGCTTCAGAAAATGTCTGACGATAAAGCCAAAGGTGCTCGGAACGAAGTAAAAAGACTTCTCAGTGCTAGTGTCATCAGAGAAGTAAAATACCCAGAATGGCTAGCCAACACTGTTATGGTAAAAAAGGCCAATGGTAAATGGAGAATGTGCATTGATTTTAATGATCTGAACAAGGCTTGTCCAAAGGATGAGTTCCCATTACCAAGAATAGATTCTCTAGTAGATGCAGCAGCTTCGTCAGAGCTCATGAGTTTACTAGATTGTTATTCAGGCTACCACCAAATTTGGATGAAGAAGGAAGATGAGTCAAAGACCAGCTTCATAACCCCCAGTGGAACATATTGTTATCTTCGGATGCCTGAGGGGCTCAAGAATGCTGGAGGAAGCTTCAGCAGGATGACAGCCAAGGTCCTTCACTCTCAGATAGGTAGAAATGTGCTAACATATGTTGATGACATTATAGTGAAAAGCACGAAGCAAGAAAACCACATTACTGATCTGCAGGAAACATTTGCTAATTTTAGGCAAGCTGGCCTGAAATTAAATCCAGAAAAATGTGTCTTCGGAGTAAAGAAGGGCAAGTTCCTTGGTTGTTTAGTTTCAACGAAGGGAATCGAAGCCAACACAAGCAAGATCGAAGCTATCCTTCGAATGGAGCCACCAAGCACAAAGAAGGGGGCCCAACGGTTGACAGGAAGACTGGCATCTTTGAATCGATTTATATCTAGATCAGCAGAAAGAAATTTACCATTCTTTGAAGTACTAAAGTCAGCTGAAGTTTTTCAACAGGCCCAACTCAACAGAAAGCTTTCGAAGAGCTGAAGCAATATCTGATCGATTTAACAACATTAACTCCACCCATGACAGGGGCTCCGTTGTTATTGTATGTGGCAGCTTCACACTTTGCAGTGAGTGCGGCACTTGTATAAGAGAAGCTCGAAGGACAAGTTAAAAAGCAAGTCCCAGTATACTTTGTCTCTGAAGTTTTGAGTTTATCAAAGAAAAACTATACAGAATTGGAAAAGGTGTTGTATGCTGTGTTAATGGCATCCAGGAAGCTTCGGCATTATTTTCAAGCATATCACATAATTGTTCCTTCATCACAACCCCTGAAGGATATCATGAGGAATAGAGAAGCTATTGGAAGGATTGGCAAATGGGTCGCGGAGCTTAATGAATTCACTATTGACTACGTGCACAGATCTTCAATTCAATCTCAAGCGCTAGCAGATTTTATCGCTGATTGGACGCCAGGGGCTCACGAAGAAGGGACAAGCAAAGATGCCGAAGCTTGGACAGTTTTTTGCGATGGTTCTTGGGGAGCCTTCGGTGCAGGAGCAGCTGCGGTCCTAGTTGCACCTTTGAAAGTCAAAACATGTTATGCAGTAAAACTAGACTTCAGTTGCACAAATAATATTGCTGAGTACGAAGCACTTCTATTGGGGCTTCGAAAACTAAGGGAAATGGGAATAAGAAGGGCCATCCTAAAGACTAATTCTCAAGTTATTGCTGGCCATGTGGATAAAAGCAGCAAGGCACGAGATCTGAAGCTTGAAAAATATCTGGATGCAGTTCGAAGGCTGGAAGCTTCCTTCGAAGGTTTTTCTGTCAAGAATATTCCAAGAGGTGAAATGAACAAGCAGATTTGCTAGCCAAATCAGCGGCTCAGGGGCTCCCATTACCCTCCGAAGTATTTTTTGAAACAATAAAAGCACCTTCAGTTGAGCTCATGGAGAGAGCAGTGCTTACTATTTCTCCAGTACACAGTGAAGACTGGAGAACTGAAATAATATCTTTCCTCCAAGGCAATTGTCTTTCAAGTGACAAAGCTTATAACAAGAGAATGGAGGCAAGAACAAGACCATATGTGTTAATAGAAGGGGAATTGTATAAACATGGAGTTTGTTCACCACTCCTTAAGTGTTTATCAAGAACTGAAGGTGTGGATTTAATGAAAGAGATACATGCAGGTCTGTGTGGATCTCATATTGGATCTAGGCCCTTGTTGGGAAAAGTTTTTCGACAAGGATTTTATTGGCCGAAAGCAGCTTCAGATGCAGCAGAGTTAGTCCAAAAATGTGAAGGCTGTCAAAAATATGCAAGAGACCAAAAGCAACCTTCATCACTCACTCAATTAATACAGCCCACTTGGCCGTTGCAAAGGTGGGGCCTCGATTTGCTAGGCCCACTTCCACTAGCACAAGGAAATCTAAAATATGTTGTGGTGGCGGTAGAGTATTTTTCCAAGTGGATTGAGGCGAAGCCTTTAGCAACAATAACTTCGGTCACTGTCCAGAAATTCTTTTGGCAAAACGTTGTTTGTCGCTTCGGAATACCGAAGGCTATTACTATAGACAATGGAACGCAGTTCGATGCTGAAGCTTTCAAGGAATTCTGTGAACAAATTGGCACGAAGATTCATTTTGCATCGGTCAGACATCCGGAGTCAAATGGACTTATTGAAAGAGCCAATGGCATTATAATGACGGGAATAATGAAGTTAATCTTCAATCAGCCCAGAGGAAAGTAGCCAGATGAATTGATCAAAGTGGTGTGGAGCCACAACACAACAATATCAAGGTCAACAGGTTTTACACCATTGAAACTATTGTTTGGTGACGAAGCAATCACCCCAGAAGAAGCTAAGGCAGGATCAATAAGAACAGTGGCTTTGGCAGAAGACAAAGCTGATTATTCTGTGGCAAAAGATGCTATAGAAGGGATCAGGCTTCAGGCCGTAGAGAATATCAATAAATACCAAGCTGAAACAATAAAATGGCGTGACAGAAAAGTTCGGCTAAAGAGCATTAAACCAGGACATTTGGTACTTTGGAGAGTGGCCAACCTAGATACAGTAGGCAAGTTGCGGCTCAAGTGAGAGGGACCTTTTCTGATAGTATCTTCGTCAAGACCCAGTTCTTATAGATTGAAGGACATGGACGACAACGACATTCCTAGATCTTGGAATGAGGATGAGCTTCGGCGATATTATGTCTAGCTTGATGTAATCTTTTTTTTTCTTTTTTATGGTACCCTTTTCCTTTCCAAAGGGGGAGAAAGGTTTTTAATGGGGCCATAGCATGCAATTTCTCTTTTTCTTATTCAGCTCTACGAGAGCAAAATCCCCCAAATATGTAAATGTAAAAACTGAGCATGCACCATCGAGTGCAGGGAGAAAGGAAAAAACAGGGAGAAGCTCGAAAGTCATCCCTAAGGGGATGCAGAGCACGACGAAGCTACAAAAAGCCGTTCCTAAGGGAGCGCAGTGTAAGTTTTCTGCTCAAAAGTCGTTCCCAAGGGAATGCAGAGCTTACAGCGAAAAGTCAACGCTGATACCGCCGAAATATAAGGCGAAGCGCGAAAAGTCAACGCGATACCGCCGAAATAGAAGGCGAAGAAGTTCAAAAGACGTTCCTAAGGGGATGCAGAACTTACAGCAAAAAGTCAGCGCTGATACACCAAAAAATAAACGGTGAAGCCGAAAAATAAACGGAAAAGAGACTATGGTCATTCCCAAGGGAATGAAGGCTATGATTGTGGCTTCGTATGCGTGTGTTTGGACATTCATTTGCACGACACATTACATCATACATTTGCATTCATAAACATTCATCTAGACATACATAGGATCATCATCATCATAACACAGGCGGGTGCTTCGGCTCTAAAGATAAGACTTCAGAAAACAGAAAAAGAAGCAGTTTCATGCTTCGTTGTGTACGAAAAGAAGGGAAGGTGTTTTTCGCCTTCGGCTCAAAAAATGCTAGTTTCGTCCACAGCAAAGCAGTTCCATACATGCACAAAAAGGTAAAGATATATTACAAAGTATGCACAAATTTACAGAATTAGTATCTGATTCTTAATTTACAAAGATTTTTTACAATGATATTACAAGATTTTCCTTTAGCATTTTTCTAGCAACGTCTTCAGCTTTGACATCATTCAGCTTCGGATTATCTAAGCTTTGGACCATCTGAGCTTCGGATCATCTGAGCTTCGGACCACCTGTCAAGCTTCGGCTCATGTTTCTTCAGCATCATCATCTTGTACATATTAAAACGGTATGAGGGAAGTGTAGACTTCAAAGAGAAGGTAAAATAACAGGCATAAATTTTTTACCGGCTTAAGGTGGCTTCGAGCTTCGTTGCCAGCCATTTTTCGCCCGCCTTTTACCCAAATTTGAGTTATGAATCTGTTCCCTATACTCCGAGCTAGGCTAGGGATATCAATTAAATCTGTCGGAGATAAGCTAAAATTTGGTCTGTTGACAATTTTTCCATGTTCACAGCCAGATTTCATGAAGGCAACAGCGGTGCCCCGAGAAGCTAGCAGAGCGCAGAAATCAGGATGTCCACCTATGACTTCGTCAAGTGCGTCAACTTCGCCGTCAATATGTTCGAAGGCTTCTGGCAGGTTCTCAACCGAAGGACTGAATTTTTCAGCACCGGCTCCGACCGAGTTGAAAATTTGTTTTAGCCGCTGCAGGCACCGGTTGCTGAAGTCCACACATTTTTCTTGAAGTTCTTTCAATGATTTCAGCAAATTTGAATTTTTCTCGGCTTCAGCTTCGAGTTTGGCTTTGAAATTTTCCTTTTCTGTGGAAAGTTCATTATTCAATCTAGCAATTTCGGCCTAGGCTTCTGCCAATGAACCTTCCATGGTTTGAAGTACGAAGTCTTTCTTTTCTAGAGTAGCCTCATGGTCTTTTATCTTCTTCTCCAGGCCCTCAATTATAATTTCATTCTTTTTGTCCTAGAGGTCTTCAGGACTTTGCTCAGCAGTAAGTTCTGACAAAATAACCTTCATCAGATAACATCTTCATAACGAAATAATAAAAAGTTGAGAATTTTACCTTAAAGTTGGCATAGAATAGACTACCGGCGATATGCTGCCACCGGTACCTACTGAGGTCTGCTTCAACCTTCGGAAGGCCAATACTCTTTGATAGAGTGCCGACAACTTTCGCCCCAGTGCGGTCCCGAAGGCATCCTAGATTTTCCTCATTAACTCCCCCGAAGAGCAGCGCCCCGGGTTTGTACCCGCAAGATATGGCGTATTCCTTCAACTCTTCTCTCTCAGCTTTTGACAATTCTTGCCCAAGTATGTCCTGAAAATTGAAGTCTTCTTCCGAGATATCTTCGGCTTTCTCTTTTCCTTTCCCAGGCGCTGTGGCCAGAGTTTCTTCAGCAACTCTAGCAGCTTCTTCCGCGGGCTCATTCAGAAGCATGTTATCAATATCAGCAAGTGTGGTTTCTAGATTTGTATCTTCGGCGGCCTCAGCTTCGGCAGTGTCAGCTTCACTTTTAGCTTCAATGGCTACGGCTTCAGTAGCAGCAGTGCTCTCCACGGCTGGTATCTTTGATGCCGAGGCCACCGGCGGTGTCTGCTCGATAACTTCAACTACATGAATGATTCTTCGTTTCTTCGGCTTAGTAGGCTTCTTCGCTGCCGAAGGCTCCTTTTCCTTCTGAAAAAGCTTTGTCAGATGTGGCTCTAGTGGACTTAGCTTGACAGGCAAAGATTCAATCATTACCTTTAAAATTTCTTCCACGACGGCAGCAGAAGGCGTTGAAGGAGCCTCTTCCTCTACATCAGTCGTTTTTGGTTTCGGAGCAGCAGCCTTTCTTTTCTTCAAAATTTCCTCATCTTTCTTCACCAATTTAGCAGCTTCTCTATTCAGAACACTAACAACTCTTTTCCTTTTTGCCCTTCGGCCCCTCTGTCCAATCACTCATAGTCAGGATACTCAAAATTCAGTGCTTCCAAGACCCGGTTCAACCTTTGCTTCGGTCGAGTGCCGAAGGCTGCAGTCATTAGTTGATCTTCTTTTTTAGAATAGTTGCCAAGGATCTCGTTGCACATAACTTCAATCGTGTCTAACCATTCTTGGCAAGGTTCTTTGAAGTGTTTCTTGAATTTATAATAATAGGGCAACCGAACAAGTTCCTTCTTTTTCTTTTCCCCTTTGAGCTTCGGCATGCCCCATTCTTTCAAAGTCGGGAATACTCTAAAAGCTAAGAATTCTTGCACCAAATCCCTAGTGCCAATGTGCTCTGAAACAACTCAAAATTCACCTAAGGCAATTTGGCATGGAGATTCCGGCAACATGTTGCATTGGGGCCTAGTTTCTCCAAACACTAACTCCAATGGGCTCTGAACTAGCTTCTCCTTCTTCTCGTCAACCTTAACATAAAACCACTCGGTCTTCCAGCCGGTGGGCCATTTGGTACGATAGCTAATAACTGGAGACTTTGCATCTTTGCGATAAGCAAAATTGTAGCAGCCGAAATTCTCGTGCAACCCATCCTCTCTAGCTTTTGTCTGATAATGAAGCTCATGTGCCCAGCAGAAACCTTCGGCAAGCGGTTCCGCCCCTGGCTTCGGACAGCCCAAATGTAAACGCTAAGCCTAACAATGGCGTTAGGAGTTAGCTGATGAAGATAAATCCCAAACTTCTCCAACACATCCGCAATCATCTCATGCAAAGGAAATCTCAATCCTGCTTTAAAGAAGCTTTTAAAGACTACCACCTCATCCTTTTCTGGCTTCGGAGTAATTTCCACTCCACCAAAACGAACTAGCTTCTTCTTGGCTTCACTGATATAACCTAGCTTCATCAACTTAGGCATATCACCTTCGGTAATAGTAGATTTCCCAAACTCCAGGTGGCTAGGTTTAGATGGCATGGCATTGTACTCATCTTCAGTTTCACCTTCTTCAACATCAATCTGCTCAACTTCGGTAGCAGGGGTATCTTCAGAAGCTTCTTCCGGCATTGCCAGCCCTAACCGTTTCATCACTTCGGAAATCGGAGCGGTTTTAGCAGCTTCGGCTTCATCTCCGTCACGTATAACCCTGTCTGTAGAACGTACTCTTGCCATTTGATGATGAATTCCCCACAATTTTTGATGAAATTGCTGACTTTATTTAATTTTCCCGAAGCTCTTCCTCTTGTGACAAAGCAAAGTCAACATCGGTGCTTCGGTTGAGTGCGATGAACAAGCTTCGGCTATGGTCAAATTTTTGGCAGCAAAACAGGGCAATAGCAATGAATGTTGTGGTAACTTCACACCTACCCATCTGTTTATATAGTGCCGCAGGTGGCGAGGTGAATCATCAAGTCTTCCACACCAGGCGAACAGTCGCCCATACTCACTGAGTGGTGGGCCACAGAACCCGAGAAGGTGAATCGCCAAGACGCGTTTACCCGCTGCATGGTGGGACCATCTCGTGCTCGAAATTTTGTGATCGTTTCTCGGCAACGAGCTCAGGGAAGGAGTTTTTTGGATCTTCGGCTCTCCGAAGCCTAGGAGACTTTTTCACGGATCAAGCTCGTTACGAAAAACGATCTAGCACCGCGAAGGGGCTACTGTTGGGGGTGTGCTTCGTCGCTGAAGATCCTGTAAGAATAAACACCTTCGGCAAATCCTCTCAAAAAGCAGTACCGAAGCTATCATTCATAAAGCTTCGGCATAGTGACATGTCCTAAGACGAAGGAGTGAACCGACTTAAAGATGAAATGACCAATCGACCCGTGATAGCTTGTATTATGATTGTAAGCATTTGTAAAGGGCATGAATGTAATTTCTCACAGGATGTGCCCTATGCCTATAAATAGATGAACAGTACCCCCGTACTGGACACGCGGACTTGGCTTTCGCTTTTTCATCACGCTCGTACCTTTGCTGTCTATCAAGTCGAAGGTATCAAATGTAATTCAATATTGTTTTTATTTTCTCATGATAACATAATGGAGATGAATTTATAATATGATTGTTCATGTTATCTTATGTATTGTACACGCTTCTTCTATTATCATCTTACCTTCGATATTCGAAGGTATGTCCTTCATGACCTTCGTCTGAAGATCATTATATCCTAAGGGAAATAATGTTTCGAAGGATGAAGGGCATTAATATTTAACATTTTATGTTGCCTTGTTCTTGATTCATAGCATTTGAGAACAAGTCACCAACAGGGCCATAATCTATTTGGCTCTCTACTTGTAACCATTCTTACAGGTAGAGTATCTCTTTGTGTATTGTCACCCTTACTCAATTCATTTGTGTCGCGTGAGATTTATTATTGGTTATGTCTGGTAATGGTGTTATGACTAAAACCGGTGGTGCTATGACGAAACCGAGGGCCTTCTGTGTGTGCGCACACATGGTTGTGCTGCTCGGCACGCGCTGGTATCACAGTTAGTAGTTATAATCCATTATGAGACTATATCAATGTGTTATCTTGGCACAATCTATTTTTGCTACATGAGATTCTTTATTGGTGCCAGTTCGGTAATGGTGTCACGATTAAGGACTTATGGTGCCGCAGCAAAACTGAGAGCCTCCTGTGAATGCGCACATAGGACTGTGTTACTCGTCGGATGCTGGTATCAAGGTCTCTGGTCATGATCCATTATGGAACTACCCTAATATGTTATCTTCTGTAGATCTCTTCCTTGAAACGATTTCTATGTTGTTTGTCAAATGATCAAGCAACATCTACCATCTCTGTTGGATCAAAAAGGGTATACCACTTTCATATGTGGTCTCTTTTCTTTTAATCTTGGTAGTGACTACTCATATAACTTCCCTTTACATCCTTTGTGTAAAGGTGAAGCCTTGGAGCTTTTTAGTGTTGAGAGACAACTGATTAGCTCTCAACATGGAGATTGATTTTCCCTGCTGTTGAGATGCCGGAGTTGTTCACGCTCTTTGAATTAATCCATGCATTCTCTAACCAAGTGGATAATTCATCTTGCATGAAGAAATGGATGAACAATCTGACCAAATAGATTTCTACCCAAATGCATGACCTTTTGCTAGCAAATGTGAACTCTCAACCCTTGGCTTACCGATGGTACTGAGAGGACCTTCTCAATGTAAAAAGTAGTTCAACAAGTTGGTTTTGCTAACTTGCAACTACATTGTGAACAAAGGTTGAGTTTAGAGATCGTTTTATCGTTTTGTCTAAACTCACTTTAGTTTAGTCTATCCTGAAGAAAACCTGGTGAAGATCATGTGAAGGTTATGAACATATGCGCAGATCTTGTGCCATATTGGATTAGATTTTGAGCATATGCATCTTCACTTTACACTGTTGGCCAAGGTACTTTGCCATCCTCAGCTAACTGTTAACAGCCTAACCGCAGCTCTAGTCATGCCTCGATCGCCTCACGTGTGCTTTTCCAGCATGTGTGATCAAGTAGATCCATGATTAGTGCTTGATAAAATGGATTGGTTGCGAAGGCAGCATTTACAGATCCCTCCACTAGTGATTTTTCAAGTCTTTATCATTTTTCATGGACTTGGATTTTCTGGCTAGCCACAGGTCAACTGTGATGTTGTTCGACATCCACACTCGCCTTATGTGCTATGAATTTACCATGACCACTTGTTGGTAAACCTCTTTCTGTGTATTTTACCCAAGAGGTTGCATCTGGTTCTGTTTGGGTAAAATCACGTATTTGCCGCTTGCTCAACAGACTCAGATAGTACAGTGTCATCAAAAAAAGCAAACTGCACACATAGAACCTTATGTGTTCCTCTAGCAGACATCGTCTCTATTAGTAGACATTTCTAAATTAGCCTAAGGTGATACCTATTATGTCCGCTAGGGAAACCACATTCTGGGACACTCGCCTTTGCTTGGAACTGCCTTAGGATTATCGCTGATATTGACATGGGTTGCCTTCTTCTCAACTCTTAAAAGTCTTTCGCTCCGAATCTCGGGACGAGATTCTTTTAAGGGGGAGGGCTGTAACACCCCTGGTGTTTATATTCCACTCGACAACGAGTATGGATTTACACACGTAATATCAATGGATAAAACAGATGCTAAGTTTTAATCATCATCGTCTATGGCGATTTCAATATCGCATCTGTTTCGTCTGTCGTGAGTTCGACATCGTTTTTATTAATCCGGGCTCTTCCTAAAATTTCGTGATGTTCAGAACATTGTTGTTCCGAAAATCAGTGCGTCCGGTTATTATTTAAAATTCATCGCTCGCGCGAATACGAATTCGGAAGCCTGACTCATTCGGACGATTTTATCCCAGGCAAATTAATTTGAACTCGACGAGTAAAATGTTTGGAGTAAAATAATTCGAATCGCGCGAAATTGTGCACAAGGTTACGATCCAATTTATCCTTTAGCACGCCGTTTCGACGACGAAATTGCGTATACATTTGCAGATATGGTTCCGGAAAATTTCAGTCAAATCGCAGAGCAAATTATCGATGCCAAAACCAGTTTATTTTGGTCTATCGTTTCTCGCTCGGATCCAAATCTTCGGATATAAGTACCTGGTAAAAAAATTCATTTGAATTCCAGAGTGTTCACTAAATCAAATTCTATCCGAATTTTGTATTTAGTCTTGTCCGGATCCAACTTGTTTATATTTTTTAACTCTAATTTCAGAGTATAGATATTTGTATCGCTTGAGTAAAATATCTCAGTCCCTAGAGAAAAATCCCGCCGCTCTTTGTCGCTTGATTTTTCAGCCGCCTAGCTTCTCAGATATTTTTTCAACCGTGATCTCATTCGCTTGGGATTTTTATCTGCCGCCGCACAAGCAGAAAAATCTGCTCGCCGCCCATGTCTTTTTCTCCCTGCGCTTCTCTCCGTTTGCCGCACGCTCAGCCACTCTCTCGTGGGCACTTCTTCTTCCCCGCGGCAGCCCTGCTCGCATGGTACTCCTCCCTGCTTCCCTCTCCCTCCAGTTCCTTCCCGTGGCCGTGTCCCTCTGCGCCGGTCGCTTCTCCTTGCTCTTCCATGCCGCGGCAACCGTCCTGCTTCTCCACTGGATCTCGCGCGCCCTGGTCGTCTCCCAGTCCGCCTAGGCATCGAGCGCACTCGCCCATGGCAGCCGTGCCTGCTCCCATGGCCGGCGCTTGGCCTTTTGCTCGCTGCGGATGCGCGCCGGCTGCCAGGTATTCTCCCTGCTCGGTCCCGGCCCCAACGCCTGCTCCAGTTCGTCGGCCGAGCATCGCTGCTCCTTTGGTGCTGCGACTCTCTGCTTGCGTCACGCCCAGTCTTCAGCTCGCGGAGCTCTCTCTCGGTCTCCCATGGCTGAGCTTCTCCACCAGACAGCGCCCGTCCTTGCCACCAACCCTGCTCGCCCGGATCCGTAACTCCCTAGTACAAGTCGGTTGTTCCTATACCTTGTGCCCAAATCGACATGGCTTCATGCTCGGCTGCTCGCCGTTGAATCCCTTCAGGCATCGATGTCGGCATATGCTCCTCTGCTGCTCACCTGGACCGGGGCCGTCGTGCTATCGGACTCCATTGTGCAGCCGGTGTTCGATAAAGAAAAATCTAGTCCAGGATTCCGACTTAGCCTCGACCCTGTAGTCGTTGAAGGCCCTGCTATCCCTATGTTGTTCGTTGTCATCTTGCCCATGTCATAGCCGTAACTGCCTGTGTTACTCCCTAGTCCACGTCGTCGTCCAGCCCGGTAGCCGTATTCCGTCGACGGTAAGGACCAGTTGTTCGTGCTTCGTTTGTTTCCTCGACATTAGCTTATTAGATGATTAATGGTGTATTTTGTGTATTATTGTGGAGGAGAGAAATCACCAGAATGTGTGGCGAAGAAGCGTAATCCAATACGACACCGCCAAGTGCTCGACAAAATGTCTAAACTTGGGATCGTCGTTGTTTCTGTAGATTTCAGGTTGAGTTTAGTTATGGTGAGTTCATTCGTTATTTCCGTCAACTAGATATATGTTAGGATTAAATAGAAGAATTGATTGCGAAAATTCTCTTGTTTATTACTCGATGTGGAGATTAAGTTGAATTTTAGGTTTATGCGATAAGTATATTGGTAGATATATATGTTGTGTGATGTTAATTATATTTATTGTGTTTGCATGATGGAGTCGATACCATGCTCTAGTAGTAGTATATATCGGTCTATGTTTGTGATCGGTAAATGTCGTAACCAATTAATGTGTTATACAAATTAATCTGGAAAATAGTTTAGAAAACTAGTTAAGTTAGTCTTAAGTATGGTTATGGCCGATTGTGGTTATCACCATCGATCTATATCTTATGCATCTTAATTCACGAGGAAACGTATGTCTAGTGTAATTGGATTGATCTGATGTTGCGATGTGCTTATGTGCAATGGTGAATTAATCCCATCGTATAATGATCGTCGATGGGTAGGTCAGGTGAGTAATGCCTTGATAGGTGTATATGTTAAATATAATTAAATAGGTTCCACGTATGTGATGAGTAGTGGTCTTAAATATGGGTAAAATGTTCTGTTCATACGGTAATAGGATGAAGTTAGTATTTTGTAGAATGCTCGAGTTCTATTTATATTATGTCTGATTATGTTAGTACATACATAAGAATTAGGTTGTCATGATTATGATGATGACTTAATCATAATATTATCTTGCGATACCCGTCTTGATATGCATTCATATGTATAATGCATTTCATTAGGTACGCTAGTTGATCGTGCGATGCGGAAGACGAGCCAATACGACCCCAAGCATGGGCTAATCCACAGGATGATGCTGATGGACGAACCGGAAGATGGATAATCGGAACGAGTGTTGGGATAAAAGCTGATCGTCAAGCAGATGTCGTCTAACAACACTAACCTAGTGTTATTCAGGCAAGCCCTGGAGCATTTACCCCTTCCTTGTGCTTTTAAAAATATTTTTACACACTTTAAGTCTAGCGAAATGTGCATTAGGTTTATAGGAGTTGCTTGAAAACCCTTTGATGCATTGCCTACCTTGATATCCATACCTTGATACAAAAATGCTTAGCCCTGCTTAGATCTTATGGATAGAGGTTGTATTTTGCATTAGTGCCTAGCTCAGGGGTTATCATGAGGAAGGACAACTTCTACCTGCAAGAATATTTTCATCGGGAGCATGGTGGGATCTTACTGCAAAGTTCCCTATGATGCTCTTTTCATCCTAAGGAACACAAACAATCCTACGGATGGAAGTACTTAAATCGGGACTTGGGCTAGGAACAGGTGATGTTCTACCCAGGTTGATTAAGGATTGGATGTGTATGTAGGCTTGATGATCGAGGACCTTTTAACTGGTCACATGCCTCATCATGGGTAAGCTTTGCCTCAGGCAGACTAATACCAGAATAAGATAACACGCAATGGGAGTAGAGAGATGGCGAGAGTAGCGTGTACCCTCCGTGGCAAGAGGCTGGACGGTGGTGTATCTGTGCTCTCGGTTGGCGTGAACCTGATCTGGTCTTAAGAACCCCGGTGGTGAATTGACATATGCAAGGGTTAAGTGCTACATATGTCGTGTGATTGGAGATCCCCAGCTGGGTATTAATCGATTCGGATCGCCATTACTTCTCGGATATGAAGACTTGGTCACTGACCTGCAACCTAAGTCAGGATGTGAACATTATGAATAAAAATGATGTTGTATTGATGAGATGTGAAATTAGACTAGATGCAATCAGAGTCTATTAATATTAAATCTGGCGTTAAAACATTGAAAGTAAGGATTCACTTTAGTAAGCTATTTCTGCAAAAATATCTAAGTTGATTCTTGCTATAGCCTTTTCCTTGATTCCTATTTAACCAGCATACCCTTGAGAGTCTTTTCTTTAGTCGGGTAAGTCTTGCTGAGTAATTGCGTACTCAGGGTTTTATTCCCTGTTGTTTTTCAGGTTAAAATTTTGTGCTGTTGTTGATGGTGTTAAGTGCCAGTGGGCTCGGCCTTCTTATAAGTCTAAGTAACTCTCCTATACTTCTTATTAAGGATGGTCACTTGAGCTAGCATATATTTCAAACTTATACTTTTGTAACCACTCCGATAAATATAATGTAAATTTGTTGGAACTTGTAAAATTTGGTTATAAGATTTCCGCCGCAAAATTGTTGGTGTGTGATTTGTGTTTACTTAATCCTGCGGTTCTGGTTGTAAGTGGTTTATCTGGGGTCCATGGGACACTCGGACAGATCCTGTTAAGTTATCTGGTGCACATGCATCGCCGTCTGAGGTCTTTGAGACAAGAACAGGTGCATGTGGGCCCAATAACTTGGGAGGTTCTGCCACAAATAACATGTTATCCTTTTTGTAAATTTACTTTACAATTGTACCTTCTGTTCATCAGAGAGAGAATTACAATGAAGCCTAGAGAGAAGATTGCACGATGATTGTCCAATCCGCCCCTAAAATGTACTTTATGCAGGGCACTGTTCATCTATTTATAGTGAGTCGTACAACTTCATTCGATATTACACTTATGCTCTCAAAGATTACATACAAGGTTTACAAATAATACAAGGGGAATATTGTCTTTTGCTCTTAGCGTTTTGGATGACACCTTCTCCTTGCATCATCTCCTTGTGTTGTTATGACGAAGCTACCTTCGTTGCTCTTCCATTGTTCTATATCGAAGCCATTCTGGTTCCGAAGCTTCTATAATACTTGACAACATGCTGATAACAAATGTTAGCCGTGTTTTTGAGGACCTTCGAAAGACGGAGGCCCACAACAGTAGCCCCTCGCAGTATTAGTTTGTTTATTTGTAACAAACTCAGACTGCGAAACGAACGAATGCCTTATGCCGAAGTTTCGAAAAACACCTTCCTTTCACTAGAATAGCGAAACTTTCTGAACTGTGGGGGCCACTTTGCAGTGGTGTTTTGTATATATATATGAGGGTTGTGACAAAATATTTTCCGTGCTATCAACTTTTTGCTGGCTTGTTCTTAGTTTGCTAGCACTGTAAGTGCAAATGTTTTCGAGCTTCGGTGTTTTGCTTTAATCAAAGTTGAGATGGCCAAAGATAAGAGAAGCGAAGACCCCGCATTGGCTGGATTCAACGAAGCCATGGAGAAGACCAACGTTGAAAGGATAACTGATGATATCTTGGCTGGCTTGTCTGAAGATTCGGGAGACAACAAGGATTTTGATGTTGATAGCGGCGCAGATGATGCAGAAGTGTAACACCCAAAATCTTATTTTGGATTTATTAGAAAGATTTATTTTTAAAAAAGGTCCAAATAAATGTCGTTAACAAGGATTTTATTAGCTCAGAAATTATTTCTCGAAAATAAGTAAATGTCAATATTATATTTGGAGTTGTTAAAGTTAGATGTTGGACTCAAAACTAGAAGTTAAAATTGAAAATCAATTAATAAACATAAATATTTTCAAATATTGATATGAGTGAATTATTTTCTTCTCTCTCTCATGAAGTAAGCATTAGTATTAGTGAAAATAACAAAATAAATAATAAAATATTATTACATTTCATGCTGGGGTTTTGATTGTGCACTTAAACTGGCTTAAAGCTTGAACTCTATTTGAATTAAATTTGAAACCTAGAAATTAAAAATATGAAAGGAAATCATAATTAGAAAAGAAGGTAAAAAGATTAGGCCCATGCTGGGTCGTGTTCTCCCCATCGGCCCAGCTGCTCTCCTCGGCCCACTTCACGCGTGTGACACTGACGGTGTGGGACCTAGCTATCGGAATCATGCTCTTGCCGCGCTCGCGAGGGAGTCGTCTCCTTTCCGCTGACATTGTGGGCCCCGGTCTCCGTACAGTCAGCTTTTCCCCACAGCCAGCTTTTCAGAAAAGCTTCTCAGAAAAAAGCCGAACCAAATAGGCCTATAGTCAGACTTGGTGGCGCGCATTGTCAGCCGTTGGACCTCTGGCCGGTTTGCACATCATTTACATGTGGGACCGCCTCGTCAGATCCTCCTTCAACAAATCGTGTGTTCCTTGCTGTCGCAACTAATCGCGGAATCCGCGTGGCGGAGATCTCCCCCCTGTCGCACCAGCTGCCCCAACCGACCCCCGTGCCTCAGCCATAAAGCCAGGCCCCTATGACGTCCCCATCCCCTCGAACCCAGCCTCCCTCGCCCCTATGCTCGGGTCATCGGCGGGTTAGCCCAATACACGGGAAGACTTCAGCAACCACCAGTGAATCGGAGCTACCCTGCCTCTACGCCTTCAAACGCCGCACCTGGAACTTCGCACAGTAGCACAGAGGGTGTGCGAAGCCTCGCCTTAGGCGAGTTGTGCTTGGAGCCGCTGGTCTCTCACCTGAGCTCACCTCACCCACTCATCTGCCGCGTAGCCTGAGCAGTGTCGTCGTGGTTTCTATCACCGGTAAGTAGCCGTTGGTCTATCTCGCCCCAGCTTTCTATACGTAAATCGTTCGCTAATTTGGTGCTTGAAGACCAGGATCGTCAGATTGCAGGACTCCAACATGGGCTTCACCACGGGAGGGAGCGTCGCCGTCGGGGGGCCTGGCTTGGGGGGGTGTCGTGTGCGCCATTGGATCCAAAACGATCGGTCCTGATTAAAACAGGAATACCCCTTCGCGTGATCAGATCTGGGCCACTGATCAAATACGGACGAACGAGATCGAGTCGGGGATGTTTTAAATCTGGGCCGTCAATCGCTGATGGGCGGTCAGGATCGTATACCGGTTCGGTTATGTCAGTGTTTAATTCGTGCCATCGATCACCGATCTAACGGGTGATATCACGTACCGATTCATCGTTTAATCTGGGCTATCGGTTAACAATCAGGTGGCTAGGATGGCGTACCGCTTCGGGTTGTGACCTAGGCCGCAAATCCTTAATTGGATGGCCCACCAAGAGCGCATGAGGCATATTTCAACAAAAGTCCCTAAGTTTTTACATATTGAGCCCGCTGTCCACTGTCAGTTCAAAATAAATACTATCCGGTCCTATTTCTAGCATTTTAGCCCCTAGACTTCTAGAAATTGATGGCCGCCTTCCTTTTTCAGTTTAAACTATATATAATAAATCCAAAAAGTGCATAGAAACCTTCAGTAAATGTTTTCAGTGAAAAAATTAATTCAAGAAATTTGTAAAATCCATATTTTGCTCATTCTAGCTCTGATTTGATCCATTCAAGTTGCGTTAGCTTCATAACAGTTTTGCCTACGCTTCCGTAACATTATTTTAGCAAATATCATGTTTTCAAAAATAAATATTCATTTAACCTATGTTTAGTAGATTGTTCCTACTAATCAAAGTTAGTTTGTTTATAATTATAATATAACTAAAATATTATTTCTACTCTAGTATGATATAGATCAAAGTTATTCCTTAAATATCTTTATCACATGACTTATAAAATCAGCATAAAGACATAGATCTAATTGGTTAATCACATAGATCTTCCGAAACCATCTCTCTTCAACCCTAACTCTGATTTTAGTGATTCTCGAACCCACGATCTCGTTACGACGCGTAGATCATTATTATTCAGTTTGTGCTTATGTTTGTTGTGATGTTAATTTTGCATATACCATGTTTGTTTGTATTTCTACGAATAGTAGTGAGGTCATGAGAACCTGAAGATCATCGTGGTACCTGGAATCTTGAGTCTCAGGAAAGTTGTGCCCTTGGTCACTCCTCTTTACCTAATAATGTTCGCTACTAATCACTGTGACATGCTAAGATTAATTTGGTGGGACCTAATAGGTTTCCCTAGCATTGTTTATCCCTCACCTTGCAAACAGATGAACTATTGGGTAGATTTGCTATTGCTCTACCTGGTTTTGGGAAACTAATGTTTCATTATGATCATGTTCCAATTATGTTGTTGTTTAGTTATTATTCATGATAAGATCATATTGTTAATTGGAACATGAAGTACCACCCGGGAGAACAGTGCTACCACAAGGGTGGTATGGGACGCCCTTGGCTGAATAATTAGGAAAGCTAGTGGAGGACTACCTTACCCGAAAGGGGCAAGGGCAGTAGGGGAGTGGTCGGTATAGGGAGGTCCTCGGGTTGATTTTGCTGCGATGGCGGTCAGACGAGGGATTCTTGCATTGGGACTTCTTAGAAACTGTAGCGGGTTTTCTAAAGCTAGTGGAACTTTGTAAAGGCCTTGTAGTGTTACTTTGCCTCGCTTCCTTGGTAGAGGTGTATGGGATTCATGACCCCTTGGCATATTTGTAACATGACTTGTGGGTAAAGATGCGCAACCTCTGCAGAGTGTAAAACTGGTACATCAGCCGTGCTCACTGTCATGAGCGGCTCGGACCCTCACATGAGTAATTTATGGAACTAAATTCAATTTGTCATATGCATTGCATCGCGGGTGTTATTATCAATTTTGATATATTACTTATTTGGGTTGGTATCTATTTATACTTAGTAACTGCTAATAAAATTTTGACCAACTTTAAAAGCAATGCTCAGCTTTAGCCATCCTCTTTGGTAAGCCTTACACTTCACATGAGCTCCCACCTTTGGCAAGTTCATGCACATTATTCCCCACAACTTGTTGAGCGATGAACGTATGTGAGCTCATGCTTGCTGTCTCACACCCCCCACAGGTTAAGAACAGGTACCGCAGGATGAGGCGCATGAAGGATGCTGTGATGAGTTCGTGAGAGGTCTAGATCGTTGTCTCCTAGTCAACTTTGGGTTGCTGGATCATTGTCTCCTTATGATGTAATTATTTATTTTGTACAGAACTCCTATTACATAATAAAGTTGTTACATTCGTTTTTGTACCATGATTCATCATATGGGTCACTTGGTCCTAGCACACCTGGTGATTATGTTCGCGCCCGGGTCTTGGTGCCCCGAAACCCGGGAGTGACAAGAAGACCAACCATGGAGGCCAAATCACGTGGTTTTCGGGAAATCAACTGTGAAGAAAGGGCATGTTGAGGCCATGAAGGGCAAGTATTTTCACGATGTGTCTATAGTGAGGATCGGAGGTGAAAACACCGTTCCTCTGTAACACCCCATCCAATCCCGGACCGACAGTACTTACTCCTGGTCGCTCTCTAGGATCATATATCGTCCCCACAGGCCAACACAGGTATTTTGTGCGCACTTTGTCCTCACTCATGCGCACCCGAGAAAACATACCAGTCGGTCACCCATCCCAAATTGCTCCAAGACAAGCACACTTAACTTGGAGGTTCTTTCGAGATAGGCTTCCGAAAAAGAAGATGCACCTTGTTGGTATGAGTACTCTATTAATTCTATTAAGCATTGGGCCAGGATATCACCATCCCACGGGCCAGGATATCACATTCCACCCCTTATAAGATTGATGTCCTCGTCGGTCAACCCCAATCCAGGAACCTGCCCTCTTCGCCACATCTGTATGTCTAGTATCGTCATATGCCATGCCATGTGACCACTCCAGGCCCACATGCACCATGTGTCATATAACTGAACCCCATAACCCACACACGCCCGTGAAACCACGAGGGTCGGCTCTGATACCTCTGGTAACACCCCATCCAATCACGGGCCGGCGGTACTTACTCCTGGCAGCTCTCTAGGATCATATATCGTCCACACAGACCAACATGGGTCTTTTGTGCTCACTTTGTCCTCACTCTTGCGCACCCGAGAAAACTTCCCGGTCGGTCACCTATCCCAAATTGCTCCAAGCCAAGCACTCTTAACTTGGAGGTTCTTTCAAGACAGGCTTCTGAAAAAGAAGATGCACCTTGTTGGTGTCACACTCAGATCCAACACCCGGGCGTGAGATAATCACCATGTGTGCTAGGACCAAGTCTTACACATATAATGACTCATGGTACAGAAACGAATGTCACATCATTAATATATTCTGTACAAAATATTTAAATAATTACATCATATGAAGACAACGATCCAACAACCCCAAAGTTGACTCGGAGACGACGACCTAGACCTCTCACGAACTCATCATAGCATCCTCCATGCGTCTCATCATGTGGTACCTGTTCTTGACCTATGGGGGGTTGTGAGATAGCAAGGGCGAGCTCACATATGTTCATCGCTCAACAAGTTGTGGGGAATAATGTGCATGAACTCACCAAAGGTGGGAGCTCATGTGAAGTGTAAGGCTTACCAAAGAGGATGGTTAAAGCTGAGCATTGCTTTTAAAGTTGGTCAAAATTTTATTAGCAGTTACTAAGTGTAAGTAGATACCAACCCAAATAAGTAATAAATCAAAATTTATAACAACACCCGTGATGCAATGCATATGACAAATTGAGTTTAGTTCCATAAATTAATCATGTGAGGGTCCGAGCTGCTCATAACCATGAGCACGACTGATATACCAGTTTTACACTCTGCAGAGGTTGCACATCTTTACCCACAAGTCGTGTTACCCATTTGCCACAGAGTTGATTAGACCCCATACACCTATACCAAGGAAGCGAGGCAGGGTACCACTACGTGGCCTTTACAAAGTTCCACTAGCTTCAGAAAACCTGCTACAGTTCTAGGAAGCCTCAATGCAGGGATCCCTCGTCTGACCGCCATCGCAGCAAAATTAGCCTGAGAACCTCCCTACACCGACCACTCCCCTACTGCCCTTGCCCCTTTCAGGTAAGATAGTCTTCCACTAGCTTTCCTAATTAGTCAGCCGAGGGCGTCCCATACCGCCCTTGTGGTAGCACTGTTTTCCTGGGTGGCCGCTCCATGTTCCAGTTAACAATATGATCATATCATGAACAATAATTAAACAACAAAATAATTAGAACATGATCATAATAAAATACTTGTTTCCCGAAACCAGTTAGAGCAATAGCAAAGCTACCGAATAATTCATCTGTTTGCAAGGTAGGGAATAAACAATGCTAGGGAAACCTATTAGGTCCCATCAAATTAACCTGAGCATGTCACAGTGATTAACAACAAACATTATTTGGTAAAAAGGAGTGATCAAGGGCACAACTTGCCTTAGACTTGAGATTCCTAGGTACCGACTTGGTCTTCAAGTGACTTGTAACCTCGATGCTACTCGTAGCAATACAAATAAACATGGCATAGGCAAAATTAACATCATACCAAACATAAAAACAAACCACGTAAGAATATTCTACCCGTTGCTATGAGATCGTAGGTTCGAGAACGACTAAAATCAGAGTTATAATGAATGAGATATGAGTTTCCGAAGTTTTATGTGCTTGAATAAATTAAACATAGGCTAAACCAATTAAGTGCTCGATTTTGACCATATTTTGCATAACAAAATAAGGTTGTTGGGGGCCTTCGGCTTCTGAAGGTCCTCAAAAATATGATTTGACAATGTTTTCCAAGTGAAATATGTGAATAGGTATCTTCGGAATTGGGCCACGAGTATACAGGAATATGGTCAAGACGAAGCTTGAATAGGACGGAAGGCGATCATAACGAAGGATAAGATGATCACGAAGCTATGCGCAGAAAAAGCTTCGGCATGACAGCAGAAAAGGGGAACCGACTTATATGGTGAAAAGACAAATTGGACCTCGAAGAATCACTATAGAATTATTGATAAATGTAAAGGGCATTAATGTAATTCTCCATGGGTTGCGCCCTGTGCCTATAAATAGATGAACAGTATTCCCGTACTGTTCACGCTGATCTAACATCTGCTTTTCGCATCACGCCTGTATCTTTACTTTTCGACAATCCAAAGGTACATTTATAATTTGTTATCATGACTCTGATAATACAAAATAGAAATAAATTGATAATAATACTTGTGTTATTGTTCGTATTCCACGTATGTATTCTCCTTCATCATATGTCGAACTTACGAAGGTCTTTTCCCTCATAACCTTCGTCTGAAATTCATTATATCCGAAGGGATATAATGTCTTGAAGGACGAAGGACTTTAACATTTAATACTTTTTATGTTGCCTTGTTCTTGACTCTTAGCATTTGAGAACAAGTCACCAACATTGGCGCCCACCTCCGGTGAACTCACGTCCATTTTTTGAGTTTTGAACATCTTCGGCAAGCATCACCTTCGTCATGCCGCCGAGGAAAACTTTAGCCGCAGGGGCTGCTACTCTGCAGCCGCTGGATCCCAATCAGGATGTCCTTTCTCTCAGGGAGGCCCGAAGCCAGAAGAGGAAGGCCACCAGTCCAACGCCTCCGGAGGACGACTTGGATCAAGAAATCCAAAATTTGGAGATGCTCAATCAACAGGTCCAACGGAAGAAGGAAAAGATGGCTCGTCTAGCTGATCTACAAAGGCAGATAGACGAAGCCTCTGAAGAGCTTCGACATCTTGCTCAAGATGACCAGAATCAAAGGCCCCCGCGCAGAGAGCTTCATCAAGAGGGTTTCTACAACGAGGGCGACTGGTATGAAGATTTCCATCATGGAAATTTTGCTTTTGATGATACTTCTCCCCTGTCAACAGAACTGCAGGCTACACCTTGGCCACAGTCTTACAAGCCACCTCAGCTCCCCATGTACGATGGTCATTCAGACCCGAAGCAATTCTTGATGAGCTATGAAGCAACCATATCTTCGGATGGTGGCAACACGGCGGTCATGGCAAAGTCTTTCGTCGTGGCTGTCAGGAGTGTTGCACAAACCTGGTACTCCTCTCTTTGGCCAGGGACAATCACTTCATGGCAAAAGCTAAAGGACATGTTGATAACCAGCTTCCAAGGGTTTCAAACGAAGCCAGTTACTGCCCAAGCTTTATTCCAGTGCACCCAGGACCACGAAGAATATCTTCAGGCGTATGTCCGAAGGTTCCTGCGTCTGAGGGCACAGGCACCAACAGTGCCCAATGAAATTGTCATTGAGGCCATGATCAAGGGGCTTCGGCCGGGACCTTCAGCTCAGTACTTTGCCAGAAAGCCTCCTCAAACTTTGGAGAAGCTGCTCCAGAAGATGGACGAGTATATTCGAGCTGACAATGATTTTCGCCAAAGAAGGGAGAAAGCATTCAGGTTCTCTGAAATGACCAGGGGCTTCGGAGGAAGATTCCATCCGAGGCACGTCAGGTCAATTCACAATTCTTTTCAAAGTGATGACAAAGGGAGTCAACAGCAAAGGCCACAGTGCTCCTCGCAAGCTTCGGGGCAACAACAAAGCTCTTTCCGGCCGCCAGCGCCAAGGGGCGGAGGCGCCAGGGGCTTCAGGGGAAGATTTGGAGATCAACCAAGAAAATTTTACTGCCTATTCTGCGGTGAAGGAAAGGGCCATACCACCAGGATGTGCCATGTTACCATCCAGAAGCAAAAGGAGCTAGCAGAAGCTGCAGCGCAACAGAGCCAGCCGAAGCAGGTCATGCATACTGCTTCGTACCATTCGCCTTACATTCTAGAATATGTAGGCAATCACCCTGCAGCTTCTGTTGCTTCGGCAAGTCAATCCCAAGCATCTTGGCAACAGCCTCCACCGCCACCACCAATGCAACGAGGTCAGCAGCCAGAAGGGAGTCAGCACACTCACCTTCAGCGGGACTTCAGAGAGGAGTCCGAAGCTCGCACAGTCAATAGCACTGTGCCGGAGTCGAACCATATTTACTGACAAATATCCTACCTCGTCAGCAGATTTTCACATTTTCGCATTTCAGTCTTACTTTCTTTTTAATAAGGAACAATTATGGGAAGTCTAAGTGCTTTTTATTGTATTTTAATCTCTTGTAACAGTTTCGTTCTTTGCCATATTAAAAAATGTCTCCTCCATAGGCTTAAGTCGCCGAAACATAAGAATTTATGGGGGCAAGAAGGACCTTCAAATTATCAAAAATTTGTTCTAAAGAATACAGTGCAATTTCTTCGAAGCAGCAAAAGTCGTTCCTAAGGGAGCGCAGTGTAAGTTTTCCGCTCAAAAGTCGTTCCTAAGGGAGCGCAGTGTAAGTTTTCTGCTCAAAAGTCGTTCCGAAGGGAATGCAGAGCTTACAGCGAAAAATAAACGCTGATTCCGCTGAAAGTAAAAGGCGAAGAAGCTCCTAAGGGAGGCTTACAGCGAAAAATAAACGCTGATTCCGCTGAAAGTAAAAGGCGAAGAAGCTCCTAAGTGAGGCTTACAGTGAAAAATATATGTCGACCTTCGGCAAATATAATTTTGCATAACATCACATCATTACATCATTTGCATAGCATAACATCATACATCATAGTGCATCAACAACGCAAGAAGGGGTGCTTCAATATTGATATTCGAAGATCGTTTTGAAGAAATAGTGGCACGACACAAATAATGGCCATGCAAGGGTTATATCTTCATCAAACTCTGAGATGGAAAGATCTATTGATCATTGATTTTACCAGGATTGGTTACTGATTTTATGAGAGCACGGATATTATTTACGAAGCATGAAAAGAAGGGAAGGTGTTTTTTCGCCAAAGGCTCAAAAACGGTATGTGTATAATGTTTCATGCATCGCAAAGAATAGAACTATAAACAGCTAATAAATTACACCCTAAGTTACACAATATTACACATGATTCCCAACAAACATTACATTCTGAATGTTTTTGCAACAGCATCTAATCTTCCCTTAAGACTACTTCTGCAGCTTCGTTTAAAAGCTGATCAACAACTCTATCCATGATGGCTTCGGCCATTTGTCTAATTTCGTCATCCCCCTTCGTGTGGGGGCCCGCAGATGACTCAGCAGGTTCTGAGGGAAGAGTAGATACGGATTTATTACTATTACAAACCCTGAACAAGTTCGAAGTCAAAAAATTACAACAAAGAGACAAAAACCACTAGTTAATACCTATTCGCCCTTCGGGCTCTGCGCTTTTCTCAGTAGCCTCTACTACTTTTCTAGCATCGTGGGTGCCTCTTTCACTTTTTTGAATAATCTCTTGGGCCATTTCCCGACCACCATTATCCCAGATGTCGGTAAAAAAATTTCCACCAACCATGCTAGCTTCGGTCGAGGGGTCTTTTATGTCTTCGGAGGATAAGGCAGCTTCGGATTGTGCTAAAGTTTTCACATGCTCGCAGCCTTTCCTCTCCAAAATAGTAGCAATCCCCCTGGCACCCGAAAAATCACATATGTCTCCGTGGCTATTCAAAATTTCCTCAAAAGCCTCGGCTTCGTGATTGATCCATTCAATCGGGCCCTCGGGGTTTCCCCTTGTGAAGTTTTCCTCGCTCGAGAATGCGCCAACGCTGGCGAAGCTAGTTTTTATTTTCTTAACGCATTCTATAGATTTGTCATAGCACCTTTTCTTGGATGCACGAAGCTCTTTAATGTTTCCTTCTAAATGATTTGCCCACTGGTCGCTAAGTTCTCGTTTCGTTTCTTCAAGTATGCGTTCTTCTTTAGCTCGGGCCAACTGTCTCCGAAGACCCTCGATTTCCTGCTTTTGAGCTTCAGCTTGAGCTTTAGAAGTAGCTTCATTTTCCTTTATCTTATCCACCAATGTAAGAAGAATTTTGTCTTTTTCCAAGGCTTCGTTTCTTAGCTTGATAACCTCTGTTCGAAGGTTATTGAGAGCAATAGTGCAGCTTTCGTCTTCAGCATTCTTTTGTGCCCTTAAGGCATTGCTAAGTATTAAGCCCTATACAAAGGAATGAATGGATTAAAAAAAAATTACCTTCAGACTATTGTATGCAAGGCTATCTGCAAGATCGTCCTTCGTCATGGCGCAGAGGCCAGCTTCGAGCTTCGGGAACCCCATACTTCTAGCCATCTCCCGGCAGACGGAAAATTCCTTGTTATCTGGGAGGCAGTATAAGAAGTCGTCTTCGTCTGTGCCATTGAATACTAAGGCCCCTTTTGGATACCTCAGTTCTTGGGCATAGTGATTAGCTTCAAAAATCTCTTCTTCAGATAATCTTTTTCCCGAAGCATGTCGAACAATATAATCGAGGGCTTTGGAGGATGCTTCGGGGGCAGCAGTACAAGTTTTTCCAACTAAAATCGGCTCTGTCATTTTTGTTTCTTCGGCTTCCAAGGATTTTACCTTGGTGGGCTCTGAAGGCCCAGCTTCAGTCTCAGATCGTTGCTTTGGAGCTTCGGCAACAAAGACTTCAGTACGCACTTCGGAAGTTTCAACAATTTTCTTCGGGGTTGTGCTTGAAGACTTAATTGTCTCCAAAACATCTAGCACATTAACCATCCTTTTTCTTTTTGGGGTCACCGCTGGACCTTTTTGGCTTTTTGCTACCTTAATTTCTGCTGAAGGACTTAAAATTTCTGATGTTTATGTTTCTTCAGTCCTCGGTTTTTCTGTTTTTTCTGTTGATGGTGCTTCGGCCATTTCTTCGATTTTTGGCATTGGAGGTGGTTCTTTAGCTTCGGTGGCCGAAGAGGTCTCACCAATAAATTCAGGCACTGTGGCCGGTTCAATATAACGTGGCCGGTGTGTGAGAATCTTTACCTTTTTTCTCTTCGGCGCTGGCTCGCTAGGAGCATCTGAGGCAATTTCCTTTGCAGAAGAAGTATTCTTTCTTTTTTGACCCCGCACTGGGTAATGGTAGTTGGGGTAGACAAACCCAATTGCATCAAATACTCGGTTAAGTCTCTTCTTCTTTCGGCCTCCGAAGGCCGCTGATAATGCAGTATCTTCGGCCTTCGAGTATACCCCAAGCAATTCGTCACTTATGGCCTCAATACTTTTTAACCAGTCATCATCTGGCTCAACAAACTTATCTCCGTATTTGAATGTGTATTTTAGCCTAACTAGTCCACCTTCGTCAGTCTCTTTAATGGTTTCCTCCGGCATTTCGCACTTTTCCACAAGTGGCCATACTCTGAAAGCAATGTGTTCTTGGACCAAATCCCTTGTTCCAATAAAAGAACAGACAACACCGAAGGCTCTCTGGCATTCTTCGGCTGCTTCATTCATTTCCACCTTCGGCTTCCGGAGGCCGAAGCGTTGCCAGATAGGGCGCATAATGATACCCTTGATATCTTCACGTGATTTCAAGTCATTTTTCACATAAAACCATTCCGTCATCCAGTCGCCGGGCCACCTCTTTCGAAAGGTTGGCACAGGGCAGCTTGACCCAGACCGAGCGCCGAAGCTGTAGCAGCCAAAGTTGTTGTGATACTGCTCTTTGCCCCAGGGTTTTGTCTCATACAATAGCTCATGTACGTTACAGAAGCTTTTTGCGTTAGGTTCCAAACCTTGGCTCCTCGCGGCCCACACAAAGATGTTCATCCTTATGATTGCTTCGGGGGTAAGTTGGTGAAGGTAGATTTCAAATATCTTCAGTACTTCCACGACAAAACTGCTCAAGGGAAATCGTAATCCAGCTTTTAAGAAGCTTCGGAATATCACGACCTCATTTTCCTCGGGAGTCAGACAAGTCTTCTCTCCTTCGTCAGCCCTCACAATAGACAAGTCCCAAAAATATCTGCCTCTCATACTGACAAGATGATTTCCCTTAATACTGGATTTACCAAAAACTGCATGGCTTGGTCGCCAGGGTCGATCTTCGGAATCTTCACCACCACTATCCACATCGTAACTTTCACTGTCGCCAGTATCTTCAGATAAACCCTCCAAAATCTCCCTGGTAATCTTCTCTGTATTAGTCTTTGACATTGATTCAAGAAAACCCAGATGCATCTCCTCAGAAAGGCTTAGCTTTGAAGCACCAACAGCTTTCTTATCTTCAGACATCTTCGCAAATGCTGACAAAGCGCACTCGAAACCAAAGCTTAAAAATTTAAAACCAAGCAAGTGCTGTTGCGCGTAGGCTAAAAGTTGGGTGAGTAAAAGTAGCTGGCAAGGGAGCGTGCCAAATAACCTGGCAGTGAGCTCTTATTTATACACCTAGTGCGTTGAAAACTGGAGGGTCCCGCTTGTCAAAGACTGTTGCTATTCTAGCAAAGGGAAGGTGTTTTTTCGGACCTTCGGCTTAAAAGCCTTCGTCCATATCGCAATATGAATTTATCATTCCAGTAAATTAATATTGCGAGAGGCTACTGTTGGGGGCCTTCGGCTTCCGAAGGTCCTCAAAAATATGATTTGACAATGTTTTCCAAGTGAAATATGTGAATAGGTATCTTCGGAATTGGGCCACGAGTATACAGGAATATGGTCAAGACGAAGTGTTGGGGGCCTTCGTCCTCCGAAGGTCCTCAAAAACATGATTTGACAATGTTTTCCAAGTGGATTATGTGAGCAGGTGTTTTCGGGCTCAGAACTATGAATATGAAGCACGATCGGGACGAAGCTTGAACCAGACGAAGGACGAGCGCAGGCGAAGCTGTGCGCAGGAGAGCTTCGGCGCAATTGCTGAGGGGGGAACCGACTTAAAGATGAAAAGACTGCGTGGACCTTGACTGATTTCCGTAGACTATTAACAAATGTAATGGACATGGATGTAATTTCATGTGGGCTGCGTCCCGCGTCTATAAATAGATGAACAGTACTCCCGTACTGTTCACGCTGACTTGACATTTGCGTCACGCTTGTACTTTTTATCTTCTCTCAGGACCGAAGGTACATTTGTAATTCATAATCATTTCTATTCCTTTGTGTTAATAAAATAGAAATGATTCCACGATTTACATTTCATGCTTTTTATGAGTCCTTCGTTACTATTTGCTGAATTTACGAAGGTATGTTTCTTCTGACCTTCGTCCGGAACTCATTATTCCCGATAAGGAGTAATGTTCGATAGGACGAAGGGCCTTAACGTTTAACACTTTTTATGTTGCCTTGTTCTTAATCCGAAGCATTTGAGAACAAGTCCCCAACATTGGCGCCCACCTCCGGTGAACTCACTTCCACTTCGAGCTTTTTTGAACACCTTCGGAAGCTATGGCGCCGAAGAAAGCTTCAGCGACTGGGGCTTCAGCACTGCAACCGCTGGACCACAACCAGGAGACCGTCTCTCTTCGGGAGGCCCGAAGCCAGAAGAGAAAGGCTGTCAGCCCGACACTTCAGGAAGAAGAGCTAGACCAAGAAATCAGGGATATGGAAATGCTACACCAACAAGTACAAAGGAAGAAGGAGAAGATGGCCCGCCTAGCTGAGTTGCAAAGGCAGATAGACGAAGCCTCTGAGGAAGTCCGCCATCTTACTCACGATGAGCAGAACAGAAGGCCTCATCAGAAAGACCTTCATCAGGAGGGCTTCGTCAACGAAGATGACTGGTATGATAATTTCCATCAGGGAAATTTTGTTTTTGATGATGCTTCTCCTCTGTCTGCTGAGCTGCAGGCTACACCTTGGCCTCCATCCTATAAACCACCCCAGCTCCCCATGTTTGATGGTCACTCCGACCCGAAGCAATTCTTGATGAGCTATGAAGCAACGGTGTCTTCGTACGGGGGCAATGCTGCAGTCATGGCGAAGTCTTTCGTTATGGCCGTCAGGAATGTTGCTCAGACCTGGTATTCCTCCCTTCGGCCAGGAACAATAACTTCATGGCAGAAGCTGAAGGATATGTTACTGACCAGCTTTCAAGGATTCCAGACGAAGCCGGTCACAGCTCAAGCCCTGTTCCAGTGTATCCAGGATCACGAAGAGTACCTTCAGGCGTATGTCCGAAGGTTTTTACGATTGAGGGCACAGGCACCAACGGTGCCTAATGAAATTGTTATCGAAGCCATGATCAAGGGGCTTCGTCCTGGGCCTGCAGCTCAATACTTTGCTAGAAAGCCTCCTCAGACTCTGGAGAAATTGCTTCAAAAGATGGATGAGTACATTCGTGCTGACAATGACTTTCGTCAAAGAAGGGAGGAGGCCTTCAGATTTTCTGAAATGACCAGGGGCTTCGGAGGAAGATACTACCCGAGACATGTCCGTTCTATCCACAACACTCAGAATGACGATAAGGGGAGTCAAAATAGACCACAATGCTCATCACAGGCTTCGGGGCAACAACAAACTTCCTTCCGGCCACCAGCTCCAAGAGGCAGAGGCGCCAGGGGCTTCGGCGGAAGATTCGGAGATCAGCCAAGGAGGCTGTTTTGCTTGTTCTGTGGAGAAGGCAAGGGCCATACCACTAGGTCGTGCCATATTACAATCCAGAAGCAAAAGGAAATTGCCGAAGCAGCATCCCAACAAGCTCAGCCGAAGCAGGTCATGCATACTGCTTCGTATCATCCGCCTTATGTCCCACAATACATAGACAACCACCCTGCAGCTTCTGTAGCTTCGGCAAGTCAACCTCAAGCTTCCTGGCAGCAGCTTCCGCCCCCACCTCCATTGCAGCAAGGTCAACAGCCAGAAGGGAGTCAATACGCTCCACATCAGAGGGACTTCAGGGAGCAGTCCGAAGCTCGCACAGTCAACAGCACTGTGCCAGAGTCGAAGCACATTTATTGACACATATCCTACCTTTGATAGCAGTTTTTCCTATTCAGTTTTATTTTCTGAGAAGCAAAAAACATTGATAGTTTTCATGTAATAATTTCGTTGTTTTCCACGAAGAAAATCTATTTGCTCCACAAGCCCAAGTTGCTGAAGCTTAAAATTTTCTCCGTTACCAAGGAGGACCTTCGAATTAAAAATCCTTCGGAATAGCAGAAAGTCGTTCTAAGGAACGCAGAGTAAGTTTGTGAAGTCACAAAAAGCCGTTCCAAAGGGAGCGCAGTGTAAGTTTTCTGCTCAGAAGTCGTTCCTAAAGGAATGCAGAGCCTACAGCGAAAAGTCAACGCTGATACCGCCTAAGTAAAGGGCGAAGAAGCTCCTAAGGGAGGCTTACAGCGAAAAGTCAACGCTGAGATCGTCTAAGTAAAAGACGAAGAAGCTCCAAAGACGTTCCTAAGGGAATGCAGAGCTTATGAATATATTTTATGAGTATCTTCGGAACAAATGTCACATGCATAGCATAACATCATCACATCATTTCGCATAGCATAAGCATCATACATCATGTTGCATACGGCAAAAGAAGGGCACACAGTATTAACCTTCGAAGGAATGATTTGAGAAAGTGCAAATCGTGCAAAGTCACGAGGGAACATGATGATGATCTTCAGAAAATAGCTTCGGAGGATGCTTTTACGAAGCATGGATATGTCTTAACAGGATAATTTTAACGAAGAGTGTTTTCTTCACGAAGCATGAAAAGAAGGGAAGGTGTTTTTTCGCCGAAGGCTCAAAAATGGTATGTATGTACAGTTTCATGCATCGTAAAGAATTGAATAATAGAAAGAAACTTGTATATTACATCCAAATGTACAAAATATTACATAGATCACAATTTAAATGTTTCTTCTAAATAGCATCTAGTCCTCTCTTAACACTGCTTCGGCGACTTCATTTAGAAGTTGATCAACAACTTTGTTCATGATAGCTTCGGCCATTTGTTTGATTTCTTCATCTCCTTTTGTGTGGGGGTCGGCAGTTGACCCAGCAGCTTCTGAGGGAAGAGAACATTTCTTCATCAATATTGCAAACTATGTGCAGAGTTTGAAATGAAAATTACAACGCAACAAGAATGACTAATTGGTACCTAATTGTCTTTCAGGCTCCGTACTCCCTTCGGCAGCTTCTGCTACTTTTCTAGCATCATGTATGCCTTTTTCGCTTCTTTGGATGATCTCTTGCGCCATTTCTCGGCCGCCGTCGTTCCAGATATCTGTAAAAAATTTGCCGCCAACCACGCTTGCTTCGGCCGAGGGGTCCTTAATGTCTTCGGAAGATAAGGCAGCTTCGGACTGAGCTAGAAATTTTACATGATCACAGCCTTTCTTCTCTAAGACAGAAGCAACTCCTCTGGCGCCCGAAAAAGCGCAGATATCGCCGCGACTGTTCAGAATCTCTTCGAAGGCCTCTGCTTCGTGGCTAATCCATTCCAACGGATCTTCGGGATTGCCTCGAGAAAAATTTTCTTCGCTGGAAAAGGCGCCGACGCTGGCAAAGCTGGCTTTAATTTTATTCACACATTCTATAGATTTAACATAGCATTTCCCCTGAGATGACCGAAGCTCCTTAACTCTTGATTCCAATTTGCTGACCATAAAATCACTAAGTTCTCGTTTCGTTTCCTCAAGCGCGCGCTCCTCTTTAGCTCTAGCCAGCTGTTTCTGAAGTTCTTTAATCTCGCGTTTTTGAGCTTCGGTCTGGGCCCTTGAGGCAGCTTCGTCTTTTTTCACTTTATCTACCAATGTAAGCAGAATTTTATCTTTTTCCAAAGCTTCGTTTCTCAGTTTGATAACTTCAGAGCGTAAATTATTAAATGCAATTTCATAACTTTCATCTTCGGCGCTCTTTTGCGCTCTTAGCGCGTTGCTTAGGATCAGGCCCTATACGAAGAAGAATTCATATAAGAAAAAAGGAACGAGTTGCGTAAAAAATAAGGGGGTTCTCTTTTCAAGCGTTAAATTCCTGTACCTTCAGGCTGTTGTACGCAAGACTGTCTGCGAGATCTTCTTTCGTCATGGCGCTTAATCCAGATTCAAGCTTCGGGAAGCCAATACTCCTGGCCATTTCTCGGCAGACAGAGAGCTCTTTGTTGTCAGGCAGGCAGTATAAAAAGTCGTCTTCATTTGTCCCATTGAATATTACTGCCCCCTTTGGATATTTTAGTTCCTTTGCATAATGGTTAGCTTCATAAGTTTCTTCTTCAGATAGTTTTTTTCCCGAAGCATGTCGTATGATGTAATCACACATGCTGGCAGGCGCTTCGGGGATGGCAGTGTCAGTCTCTTCAATTAAAATTGGTTCTGGTATTTTAATTGCTTCGGCTTCCAAAGTTTGTTCCTTGAAGGGCTCTGAAGGCCCAGTTTCAGCTTCAGCTTGTTGCGTCGGAGCTTCAGAGGAAGCTTCAGCAATTTCAGCACTCTTTTTTGAAGTTGTGCTTGAAGACTTAATTGTCTCCAAGACATCTAGTACATTTACCATTCTCTTCCTTTTTGGGGTCACCATTGGCCCCTTTTGGATTTTTGCTGCTTCGACATTTACTACAGGGCTCAAAATTTCTGATGTTTTTTCCTTAGTCAGATTTTTCGCTTCTTCCATTTTTTCTGTCGATGGTGCTTCGGCCATCTCTGCAATTTTTGGCAGCAAGGTTGGCTGTTCAGCTTCGGCAGCCGAAGAAGTTTCTCCAGTAAACTCAGGCACCGAAGCTAGTTCAATATGGCGTGGTCGGTGTGTGAGGACCTTCAACCTTTTTCCTTTTGGTTCTGGCTCGATAGGAGCGGTTCCAGCTTCTTCTTTTTCAGAGGTTGTGTTTTTCCTTTTTTGCCTTCGGATGGGATAACAATAATCAGGGTAGAAGAACCCGACTGCATCAAACACTCGGTTCAGTCTCTTCTTTTTTCGGCCTCCGAAGGCTGCTGATAGTGCAGTATTTTCAGCCTTCGAATATGCCCCAAGTAATTCATCACTTAATGTTTCAATGCTTTTCAGCCAGTCATCATCAGGTTCAATAAATTTATCTGCATATTTGAATGTATACTTTAATCTGACTAGTCCGCCTTCGTCGGACTCTTTGATGGTTTCCTTCGGCATTTCCCACTTTTCTGCAAGTGGCCATACCCTGAAGGCAATGTGTTCTTGGACCAAGTCCCTTGTCCCAATAAACGAGCAGACCACCCCGAAGGCTCTTTGGCATTCTTCGGCGGCTTCGTCCATTTCGACCTTCGGCCTTCGAAGGCCGAAGCGTTGCCAGATTGGGTGCATAATAATACTCTTCACATTCTCTTGAGCTGTTACATCATTCTTCACATAAAACCATTCAGTCATCCAGGCTCCGGGCCACCTCTTCCGAAAGGTCGGCACAGGGCAGCTTGACCCGGAGCGGGCGCCGAAGCTGTAGCACCCGAAGTTGTTGTGGTATTGCTCCTTTCCCCAGGGTTTCGTCTCGTATAATAACTCGTGTATGTTGCAGAAGCTTTTAGCGTTTGGTTCCAAACCTTGGCTTCTTACAGCCCAGACAAAAATCCCCATTCTTATAATAGCTTCAGGAGTGAGTTGATGAAGGTAGACTTGGAATGTTTTCAGTACCTCAACAACAAAATTGCTCAGGGGGAATCGAAGCCCAGCCCTAAGGAAGCTTCGGAAAATCACAACTTCATCCTCTTCGGGGGTGGGAGAAGTCTTTTCCCCGGCATCAGCTCTCACGATAGATATGTCTCGGAAATATCGCCCCCTCATATTATCAATGTGACTCTGCTTGATGGTCGTTTTCCCAAAAACTGAGTGACTTGGTCGCCACGGTCGATCTTCGGCTTCTTCCCCACCACTTTCCACATCATAGCTGTCGCTGTCATCAGTATCCTCGGATAAACCTTCGAGAATCTCCTTCGTGATTTTCTCTGTATTGGTCTCTGCCATCGCTATCAAGAACCCCAGATTCTTCTCCTCCTCGAGACTCAGCTTCGTATCAGCAGGGATCTTCAGTTTCATCTCAGCAGGGGTCTTCTTGCCTTCGGACATCTTCGGGAACGCTAAAAATTGTTCCCGAGGCCGAAGCTTCGAAATCAAAAAGAGCAGCAAATCTTAATGAACAAGCGCTAAAAATTTTAGTGGGCCGAAGCAAAAGGCAAGTATGCGTACCAAATGAGTTGGCGGTGTGCTCTTATTTATACGCCCAGGGCGTTGAAAATTAAATGACCCCGCTTGTCAGTGAATATTGCTATTCTAGCAAAGGGAAGGTGTTTTTTCGGACCTTCGGCTTAAGGCCTTCGTCCATATCGCAATCTGAATTTATTGTCAAACAAATTAATATTGCGAGGGGCTACTGTTGGGGGCCTTCGTCCTCCGAAGGTCCTCAAAAACATGATTTGACAATGTTTTCCAAGTGGATTATGTGAGCAGGTGTTTTCGGGCTCAGAACTATGAATATGAAGCACGATCGGGACGAAGCTTGAACCAGACGAAGGACGAGCGCAGGCGAAGCTGTGCGCAGGAGAGCTTCGGCGCAATTGCTGAGGGGGGAACCGACTTAAAGATGAAAAGACTGCGTGGACCTTGACTGATTTCCGTAGACTATTAACAAATGTAATGGACATGGATGTAATTTCATGTGGGCTGCGTCCCGCGTCTATAAATAGATGAACAGTACTCCCGTACTGTTCACGCTGACTTGACATTTGCGTCACGCTTGTACTTTTTATCTTCTCTCAGGACCGAAGGTACATTTGTAATTCATAATCATTTCTATTCCTTTGTGTTAATAAAATAGAAATGATTCCACGATTTACATTTCATGCTTTTTATGAGTCCTTCGTTACTATTTGCTGAATTTACGAAGGTATGTTTCTTCTGACCTTCGTCCGGAACTCATTATTCCCGATAAGGAGTAATGTTCGATAGGACGAAGGGCCTTAACGTTTAACACTTTTTATGTTGCCTTGTTCTTAATCCGAAGCATTTGAGAACAAGTCCCCAACACGAAGCTTGAATAGGACGGAAGGCGATCATAACGAAGGATAAGATGATCACGAAGCTATGCGTAGAAAAAGCTTCGGCATGACAGCAGAAAAGGGGAACTGACTTATATGGTGAAAAGACAAATTGGACCTCGAAGAATCACTATAGAATTATTGATAAATGTAAAGGGCATTAATGTAATTCTCCACGGGCTACGCCCTGTGCCTATAAATAGATGAACAGTATTCCCGTACTGTTCACGCTGATCTGGCATCTGCTTTTCGCATCACGCCTGTATCTTTACTTTTCGACAATCCAAAGGTACATTTATAATTTGTTATCATGACTCTGATAATACAAAATAGAAATAAATTGGTAATAATACTTGTGTTATTGTTCGTATTCCACGTATGTATTCTCCTTCATCATATGTCGAACTTACGAAGGTCTTTTCCCTCATAACCTTCGTCTGAAATTCATTATATCTGAAAGGATATAATGTCTTGAAGGACGAAGGACTTTAACATTTAATACTTTTTATGTTGCCTTATTCTTGACTCTTAGCATTTAAGAACAAGTCACCAACAAAGGTTATTAAATTGTAGTTAATATTAATACGGACCTAATGCATCTAGTATGGATCAAAAAGGACTAACAATGAATTAATTATGAATTTAATAAGATTTTGGAATTATTTCTATACTAGAAACCATTTTCTATATGAATTTACTTGATTTATTTAATCCATGTACTGTGGGTCCTATTTACCAGAAGCTCAGGGTCTCTTCTATAAGAATGAGGACTTGTATTAAACTACTCTATACACACAGCAGCGAAGGGATACAAGCAGAATCCGGTTCAGCGTCCCCTCATCGAGTGCCAGGATTAGATCTGACCCATCCCCGCACCAATACACTTCGTATGCCCTCGGATCCTGAATCTGTGGCCAGCAACACGCCACGCCCACCCTACTCTCAGCCATCCGCTTCGAGATTGACAGCCCGGATCTTATTACACGAAAAGGAGCATATTACAACCTAATCAGAGTCGTCCAAGGGGATATCAACGGCTCAGACAGTGCACTTACTACTTCCACTCTGGTCCGCTCAATCTCCATTGCTTGCCCCCTGGTTCGTCTACCTCCAAAGTTGATCGAGCACTACGACGCGACTCATCCATGGCAGTCGCCTAGCCAGAATGACGACCAGCGCACCAACAACCCAAACACCATCCACACCTCACAATCACCATGAATAATAGGACAATTTGATTAAGTTAACTTACTGACAATCGATGGTGCCCGAGAGCAGACGAGCGCCAGTGGACGCTCGGTCGTGATCACGGCGCCGTCGAGCCGCTCTCGCCCAGGGCGAGGAATAAGGCTCTGTTACTTTCGACGGTGACGATTTCTCCCGTTTGCACCATGGCGAATCAATCGATCCTCACCCGTTTATGCCCTACCGTCATGGATTCGCAATGATGCAGATTTCCATAGCTTCAAGTTGGCCACCTGGGTGGTGCCGCTGCCCGAGTCCCATGTGGGTGCGTCACGCGTGGTGGTGTGGGCGCGACCGGTGGTCGGGCGAGCGGTAGATAGGGGCGTGCTGGTAGAAGGGCCAGGGCGCCAGGGTCCCAACATGGGCGCGCATGGCGGCTGTGAGGTCCTGGAGGCCGACCTCGGTGCTCGGCGGGTAACGACGACGCGATGCCATGCTTTATGGGGGATGGGGCGAAGAATCCTTGGGGATTCGATGGAGGTACGGTTGTTGCGATCCGACGTTGATATGGTGTTGTGCAGAGCTTGGAAGAGATAAGGCAGAAGGGATACACGTTAACATGCCAGGCCCACACCCCAGACACCATCATCAGATACCACGCGGGAGAGAGATAGCTTTGGGCCCTACCTGTCACTGCCTCCATGTAGTGCAGAGGCTGCCCAGCGGGCTTCGCCTGTCAGGCCGCAGGTGCTTGCGCATAGATGGGCCGAGATGGGCTAAAAGAGTAGGAGTGGGAGTGGGAGTGGGCCATGACGGGGAAATCGGCCCACGCATGTTCTTACTCTCTTTTTTTGTTTCATTTTCTAAAATCCAATTTGGCTCCAAATTTCAAATGTGAGTTTTGGGTTTTCATTTCCGATTTAATGCACAATCAAAATCCAGCATGGATGGCCATATACATATTTTTTTAATTCATTTATTCATTTCCCTATTTAAGTACATGCTTCTAGATATGCACTTTACACATAAATAGTTATTTTTAGAAAAATAATTTCTAAGGTATTGTTTTTGTCCGGGTATGATTTAAATTAAATACTTTTGAAGAGTACTTATAAGTATATTTTCCAATAAAGGAATAACTAAAATCATATAGGGGTACTTTTATTTATTAGGGACCATATTTGGATTAGTAGATGTAATTCCAAAGGGAACAAAGTTCTAATTGAAAGGCATTTTAATTTAAATTTATCGGAGAGTTTTATCAGATTACCTAAAATATGATTTTGAGGTGGTAAAGTTGGTATGAGTACTCTATTAATTCTATTAAGCCTTAGGCCAGGATATCATCATCCCATGGGCCAAGATATTACATCCTCTCCCTGAGAAAAATGAAATGGTCGTATTCCGAAGCTTCATGAAAGCTGGGTCGTGGTTCCCTTTGCATAGGATGCTGGTTGAAATCTTGAAAAAGTTTGAAATCTTTCTTCATCAATGTCACACCTGATTTTGGAAGGCAAACCGAATGTGAATCATGTACGTGCCAGGATCAGAAACTCACGTACACAATGATTACATAATAGGACATCATCACACATTGCTCAAAGTAAAGCGGAAAGGTACTTTTATGACATCAAGATGTCCAAGATATCCACAAAATCTATAACATAGTCATTTAATATCATCAAAGTGCGGAATACGAAATGTAGTAGATAAGGCCTTCACAGGCAACTGACTGGGGGTTTGCCACTAACATAACTAAAACTCGTTGTAGTCCTGGAACTCCTCAAAGTCCTCCATGTTGCCTGCATCTCCTCCTGAGCATTGAATAAAACGGGGACAACCTGGGGTGGGGTGGTTTTTAAAGCAAGGGTGAGTACACATCAACGTACTCAGCAAATGTCCCATTTGGCTAAAGTGGACGGGCTGTATTTGAGTTAAGGTTAAGAATTTGCTTTTAGTTGGTCAAGTATTTATTACTAATAGTAGAGCCAAATTTTAGTAGTAAACCTAGTTATTACCCAAATGCACTCCCTCCAAGAGGAAATACTAGAGATCATAATTGTAACCATCATCATAAAAGTATCCAAAGTTCTTCTAATCAAAGAGGATCCTAAGGCCGCTCTTAACTGTGAGCACGACTGATATACCAGTTTCTAACACTCTATAGAGGTTCACACTTTACCCACAAGTCATGATTCCCATTCTGCCTGGAGATCATGACTCTCCATTGATCACTGCCAAGGTGACCTAGTAGGGTCTCACTACATAGCATTTACAACGATTCCCTAGAGGTCATAGCCGCCCGTTAGGATTACCCAGTTTGATAAACACAACACTTCTCCCCATAGGAAGGGTGACTAACAAAACCAAATCAAAGAACCCCTACAACCAGCCTCGACAGAGCAACTACTATGCCCGGACCCCATTGACGGCCCTACGGCAAATACAACTACACCTCAAGTTCCTCTAATTAATCAGCTAAGGGCATCCCATTCCACCCTCATGGTTGTACAGTTATCCTAGGTGGTCACTCAACGAATAGGTCCTTACGGAGAGGTACTCAGGAAACAGCCTGAGCCCCCTAAAGTATCACAAGATCATCATCGAGATAACATCATCGTATCATTAATATTCACATCATGTTCGTTGATTAAGTTAAAGCAATAGCATAAAGCTAGCCATTATAACCCAAAAAGGTAAACTAGGATAAGGTAAATACAGACTAGTTAATCCTTAGGTTTCAATAAAGTAATGTGGGACGGTGAATTATAAAGTATATAGGACATAATAGGTCAGAGGACACTTGCCTTCACCTGGTTGTTGCTCAGGAAGATCTTCGGCAACACACTCAGGAACCACGGGCTGCTCGTTGTCTAAACAAAGCGATCATGCATTCAATACATTTGGATAAGACAAAGAACAATACAACAAACAAATGCGATCAAGTGAACACAAGTTTGACAGGGCAGTATAAACACAAAAGGTAAACCTAGGTGCTAGGGTGAATAGTACACTTAGAGATCAGTGATTCCCTAAATATATGGATTATATAATTTAGTTCCACTAATTTAAATGAGACACAAAATTATACCAGGGATAAATTCATACATGACATATTATTAATCTCACAAGGTTAAACTCCTAAGTATCATTAGGGCTTTCCTCTTTATTTTCTTATTTCATAAACAATTTATTACATAAACTAACCTATAGCTTAGGCATAAAATTAAAGTGTACAATGAATGATCATAATTTATTTGAACAGAGAATAATCCTATGAACATTTTACAATTTGAATCACTCAATTTGGAGTTCATATGAAAAACATATGAAATAAACAAGTTTTGATGTTTAAAATACAAAATTAGGTCCAATTCTATGATTAATTAAAAGGTCAGGGGTATGTTTACAAGAATACAGGTGCCTATGTGCAAAACCTAAAGGACGACGGGTTGATTCTCAGTAAACCGAGGGTTTCTTTAACAAAAATCACACGAGAAGGGGTATCGGCTAATCATGACCACACGATCGCAGCCCAGTGGCCAGGATTAGATCTAGTCGAGAGGACACGCGCACGGACGTGAGCGCGGGCTAACTAGCGGGCCAGGGATGTCAGCGACCTAGGTGCGGGGCGGACTGAATGGTCGAGCCCAACTGCAGGGTGCGGGTGAGGGTGCAGATCCGAGCAGTCAGATCCGAATCGGGCGGTTAGGATTAGATCTAGTTTAATTGAAGTCAGGCCGTTACATCAGAATTAGGCGGTTAGGATGGGCCCTAGGGACTTCACCTTCACCAATTAGCCAGGGGCCGCAAACACCGGCGCCGTCATCGACAGCGAGGCAGGCTGGGGCTCCTAAGGCGCTAGGGGTTGGTCTGGATAGCCAGAGAGGTTGGGGATGACTCGACAAACACTAAGGCGAGGTTGGGATTGCATGAACAGGGTTGAGGCGAGCAGACAGCGAAGGAGGACCCTCGGACGAACCTACGGCTGCTCCATTGAGCAATACCCGCCGTAGTGGGGGTTAATCCGGCACTCTATGGCCGGCATAGGTTCCGGGGAAAGGGTAGGGTGCCCTAGGCCTAAGTTCGGGCTCGGGGAGGGGTTGCAGTGGCTGGACGCCATGAAGAAGCGGTGGTCCGACAAAGGGGGCTCCGACGAGATGAGATTCACCATGGTAAAGCGGAATTGGCGCAAAATAGGAGCGGGGAAGGGTCACTTACCCAGAGACGATGCTTGGGGCAGCTTGGCACGGTGCGAGGAGGCTCCGGCTAGCCGGACGTCGAAGAATCATGGTGGCGGCAAGCTTCGACCTGAGTAGGGGAGAGGCTGAGCGCGGATCAGGCAGAGGAGTTGAGGAAAGGGGAACCACCGCAGGTTCCCGGTGGGCCAAGCTCAAGCGAAGCTCACCGTAGCCAAAGCACTGGCAGAAGTCCAGCGGCGATGGCAGAACGACAAAGCGACAGCGGGGGGAGGCGGCGCTGCGGCTGGGTGAGTGCGAAGGTGGGGAGAGCGAGAATGTGAGGCAGGGGAGAGCTGAGGGAGTGTGCGGGGTCTTTACCTAGTGCTCAGGCGACGTGGGTGGGTCGTGGAGACATGGGCGCGGGTCTGACGGCACGGGCGCACGCTATGGGAATGGCGGTTGCGGAGGAAGGGGATGGGTCTGACGGTCAGGGCCCATGAGCCAACGAGAGAGCGGGTGCGCTCGAGCGCGCAACGTTGCTGACGGGGCGGTCCCACTGGGTAGAGAGAGAGGAGGAGGAGAGCGATCGAGCGGGGCACGACGTCGACAGGTGGGGCCTGCCTGCTAGCGGACGCAGGCGCGCGCGAGGGGGTGCTAGATAGGCCGGCTTGGCCGAAAGGCCGAGGAGGGAGGGGGTTTGGGCTATTTTCCTTTTTCCTTTTATTTTCTGAATTTCTAATCCTTTTCCTTTTATTTTCTCAATTCAAATTCAAATACCAATTCAAATTCAAACTATTCAAACATGTGCATAAATTCAAAGAATAATTTAGGGGCTGCATGACGCAACATTTCATGACTCACATAGTTTTGTCAAAATAAATAATTAATCCTCACCTAATTAATCTAATTCTAATCAAAAGAAGGGAGAGAGAGACTAGAGAGAGACAAGAGATAACACCCAAATTCAGGGTGTTACAAAACTAGGGGCTTACAGGTATACTGAGATGACTAGGGGCTTTGAAGGAAGACTCCACCCTAGGCATGTCAGAACAATCCACAATTCCAACACAAATGATGATAGGGTCAATCACACCCAGAGCAGCCAGCAAAGCTCACAATCTTCGGGAATGCAACAAACTTCTTACAGGCCACCAGCCCCAAGAGGGAGAGGGGGAAGAAGCTTCGGAGGAAGGTTTGGCACTCAGCCTAGGAAATTGTTCTGCTTATTCTGTGGGGAGGATAAGGGACACACAACAAGGACGTGCCAAGTCACGATCCAAAAGCAGAAAAAATTGCTTAAGCCAAAGCACGATAGAATCAGCCGAAGCAGGTCTTGCACACTGCTTCATGCTATTCTCCATATATCCCTAAATATGCGGGCAACCAGCAACCCATGACATCAGTTGCTTCGACAAGTCATTCACAAGCTGCACGGGCTCATTTACCACCAGCACTGGCACCTACCTTGGTTCACAACCAGCAGCCAGAAGGGCACCGCCAGGCGCAACAACAACGTGATACTTGGGAGGAGTCCGAAGCCCGCACATTCAATAGCACTGTGCCCGAATCAAGACACATCTACTAAGAGCAGCACAGGGCTTTGACCAAAAAGTTTCCTAATTCAATGTATTTTTACTTTTTTGCCTGTATATTTCCCTTTTAAAAGACAATACAAGGAGGTTTAACCTTCGGTCTAATGTAATAAATCTGTGGTTACACCATCGAGTGTAACGAAAAAGTGATGAAGAAGCTCCAAAATCGTTCCTAAGGGAATGCAGAGCTAAAGTGCCACCTAAAGTAAAAGGTGAGGAAGCTCCAAAGTCATTCCTAAGGGAATGCATAGCTAAAGTGTCACCTAATGTAAAAGGTGAAGAAGCTCCAAAGTCGTTCCTAAGGGAATGCAGAGCTAAAATACCACCTAAGTAAAAGGTGAAGAAGCTCCAAAGTCGTTCCTAAGGGGATGCAGATCTTAGCTCCAATGTCATTCCTAAGGGGATGCAGAGCTAAAATACCACCTAAATAAAAGGTGAAGAGGCTCCAAAGTCGTTCCTAAGGGAATGCAGAGTCTTGGTTTTTTCGGTGATTTATGCATAAACACCATTTGCATCATACCATCATATCATATTGCATAGCATCACATCATACATCATTTTCCATCGACAAAAGCAGTGAAAAACAAGGGAAATTCCTCCTTTAGCTTCGGCAAAGACTCATGAAGGCGTATTAATAAGGCATGATCCATGCTTGTGACAGAAGTACTGTCATACGGAGTTTACGCTTTCGACAATGGCATTCTCATGCAATGATTATGGCAACAATCATAAAGTTGCTTCGACCAAGAAGGGGGATTTCTTTCTGAAGCGTGAAAAGAAGGGAAGGTGTTTTTTCGTCGCTGGCTCAAAAAGGTATGTACGAAGGTTCTACGCTTCACAAAGAAATATATTACATCAACATATATGCAAATTGTTTACAAATGTTTCTTACAAAACCAAGAGTTACTTACAAGGACACTAAAACCATAAAAAATACAATGCTTCAGTCTTCCTTTAGGACTTTGTCGGCAGCTTCGTTCAGTAGCTTGTCGACAGCTTCGTCAATAGCATCATTAGCAATCTTAATTATATCGAGTGCCTCCTTGACAGATGGGTCAGTTTCAGGATCATATGGCTCGAAAGGGGGAGAAAGCTCAGCTGCATCAAAACACAAATCCGTTAGAACGGAAGCTAAAAAATTTACGAAGTTGAGTTATAAAGGGTATACCTATAAGTCTGGCCCGCTCAACAGCTTCCTCGACTCTTTTAGCCTCTTCTAAGGCATCATGAGATTCTTTCTCATTCTTTTTAATGGCTTCATCAGCACTTTCTTGTCCACCCTTCAGCCATACTTCGGAATAAAACTTCCCACTCAAGGTAGTAGCTTCGGCTGAATGGTTCCTAACATCGTTAGTTGAGATGGCAAAATCTGGCTGAGCTACAGCCTTGGCATGATCACAACTAACCTTCTCCAAAACAGACATAGCCCCATGGGCACCAGCAAAAGCAGAGAAGTCTCCTCTGTCACTAAGAATTTCCTCGAAGGCTTTGGCCTCACCGCTAATCCATTGGATAACCCCATTGGGGTCTCCACGGATGAAGTTTTGCTCCGAGGAAAATGCACCAACTCTAGAAAAGTTGTTCTTCACATTTTAGCACATTACATAGCTATATCGTAGCATTTTTTCTTAGCAGCACGAAGCTCATCAACATTTTTCTGTGCTCTTGATTTTTCAATTTCACATATTTCATGTTTTACTACTTCAACATTAAAATTCTCAGTTGCTTCGGTAACTTTCTTCATTAGTTCGTGCATGTCGGCTTCATGAGCTTCAGCTTGAGCAGACAGCTTTGCTTCACTGGCTTTCAGTTTCTCAACCAATGATAGCAGAATCTTGTCTTTTGTGAGAGCTTCATTTCTCAGGGTTATAACCTTCGATTGGAGGTTTCCAAGTGCTATTCGACAGCTCTCATCATCTGCATCTTTTGGGCCTTCAGAGCCTTGCTTAGAAGTAAGCCCTGGCAAATGAAGAGTGAACAAGTAACAACGATAAGAATTACCACAAAAATACTTCACATTTACAAAAATTACAAAATGACAAGCCTAAGTATACAAACCTTCAAGATGTTGTAGGCAAGGCTATCTTCAAGTTGATCCTTCATCATCGCAGATAAGCCAAGTTCAAGCTTTGGATACCCCATGTTATCCATCATTTCACGGCAAACATTGACCTCCTTACTGTCTGGTAGACATTAGATGAAGTCATCTTCGTTATCTCCTCCGTATACCAAAGTCCCCTGGGGGTATTTCAACTCCTTAGCATAATATTGTGTTTCGGCCATTTGCTCTGCTGATAGTTGTTTTCCCGAAGCATGTCGAACAATATAATTCAAATCACCCTGGGGAGGTGCTTCGGGAGCAGGTGATGTGGGATTTTATGGGACACTTTCTCCCACCAGTTTTACTAGCGCAACTTTTGAAGGTCTTGCTTTAGCATGAACAGAAGAAATGCTTGTAGTGAACACTTCTCTAGCATCTTCAATTTTCCCACCAGAAGCTTCGGCAGAGGTAGGAGTTGGCGAGTTCACAGATTCTAAAATAGCGTCCAAAACACTAGCCATCCTCCTCTTCCTTGGAGTTGTTGTTGCAGTAGCTGATAGCTTTGGCAACACTGTCACCAGCACCTTCAGCTGCTCTGTTGCCCTCTCCGACTCCAGCTCTTTGACCGGGTCTGCACTAGCTTCAATCAGCATCACAGGAGTCGTTTCTGCGGCTAGGGAAGTAGCTTCTGTTCTTTCAATTAGCTTCGGCACATTGGCCGTTCTAATGGGTTTTGGTCTACGTGTCAAGACCTTGACTTTCTTCGCCTTTGGCACACTAGAAGATGTTGAAGCAGTGACTTTCCTTTTTCCCCCTTGCCTTCGGACGGGAAAGCAGTAATCTGGGTAAACAAACTCAATAACATCGAACACCCTATTCAGCCTCTTTTTCCCGCGAGCGCCGAAGGAAACTGTCACGGCCTCGTCTTCTGCCCTTGAATACGCTCCAAGAAGCTCATCACTTGTGGCCTCAATAGCGTCTAGGCAGTCATCATTTGGCTCATCAAACTGGCTCCTGTACCAGAAGGTATACTTCAGATAGACCAAGCCACTTTGGCTGGAGCCAGCGGCAGCTTCCTTCGGCATTTCCCATTCGTTTGCAAGAGGCCATACTTTATAAGCAATGTGTTCTTGAACTAAATCTCTCGTACCAATGTAGGTGCATATGGCATCGAAAGCAATTTGGCACGCTTGCACTTCATTCCCATGTGCGATGGATGGCCTTCTAATGCCGAATCATGACCATATAGGACATTGGATAACGCCTCACACATCCTCTTTCTGATTAAGGTCATTCTTCACGTAAAACCATTCCTACATCCAAGAACCTGGCCACTTCTTTCGAAATGTAGGCACATGGTAATTTTCCTTAGAGTGAGGCACGAAGCCGTAGCAGCCGAAGTTGTTATGATATTGTTCTTTTACGGTTGCCTTCATCTGGTAAGATAGCTCATGAATGTTGCAGAAGCATCTAGCATTCGGCTCCAGACGCTGGCTCCTCATGGCCCATATAAAACCCCCACCCTGATAAGAGCTTCAGTGTCACACCCGGGTTTTAGGGACTCGGTCGTGAGATAATCACCAAGTGTGCTAGGACCAAGTCTTACACATATGATGACTCATGGTATAGAAAAGAATGTCACATCTTTACTAAATAATAGGAGTTATGTACAAAATAAATAAATAATTACACCATATGAAGACAACGATCCAGCAACCCAAAGTTGACTGGGATACGATGGCCTAGACCTCTCACGAACACATCACATCATCCTCCATGTGCCTCATCCTGTGGTACCTGTTCTTGACCTGTGGGGGTGTGAGACAGCAAGGGTGAGCTCTTATATGTTCATCGCTCAACAAGTTGTGGGGAATAATGTGCATGAACTCACCAAAGGTGGGAGTTCATGTGATGTGTAAGGCCAATCAATAATAGGGGTTAAAGCTGAGCATTGCTTTTAATAAGTTGGTCAAATTTTTATTAGCAGTTACTAAATGTAAGTAAATACCAAACCATAATAATAATAGAACAAAATTAATAATAAATCCCATGCAATGCAAATGACAAATTGAATTTAGTTCCATAATTTAATCATGCGACAATCCTAAACTGATCATGACCGCGAGCACGGCTAGTATACCAGTTTTACACAGCGAGAGTCCTGAACTGCTCATGACCGCAAGCACGGCTAGTATACCAGTTTTACACTCTGTAGATGTTGTACCCTGTACCCACAAGTCGTGTATCCCATGTCGCTAGGGTTAGTTAGACCCTTAGACACTACCGAGGTGAATGGCTAGGGATCCACTACGAGGCCTTTACAAAGTTCCACTAGCTTCAAAAACCCGCTACAGTTTCTAGGAAGAGCAATGCAGGAATCCCCCGTCTAACTGCCATCGCAGCAAAATTAACCCGGGAACCTCCCTGCACGCCGAATCCCCTATTGCCCTTGCCCTATCGGGTAAGGTAGTCCTCCACTAGCTTTCCTAGTTAGTCAGCCAAGGGCGTCCCATTCCACCCTTGTGGTGGCACGTGTTTCTTAAGTTAAGCTCCATGTTCCAATTAAAAATAATGATCTTGACATGAATAATAAATAAAATAACAATATAATTGGAACATGAACATAATGTAATATTAAACCCAAAACCATATAGAGCAATAGCAAAAACTACCCAAATAGTTCAGGGGTAAACAAGGTAACAAGATAATCAGACAAGGGTGACCTATTGGGTCCCATCAAAATTAAGCCTTTGCATGAACAAATGATTATAAAGAACATTATTGGGTAATAAAAGTGGTCAAGGGCACAACTTGCCTGGGACTTGAGATTCCAGGTACCAACTTGCTCTTCGGTGACTCGTGACCTCACTGCTAAACGTAGCAATACAAACAAACATGATATAGACAAAATCAACATCACACCACACATAAGAATAAACTACATAATAGTAATTTACGTGTTGCTACGAGATCGTGGGATCGAGAACTACTAAGATTGGAGTTATGGTTAAGATAATATGGTTTTCAGAAGGTTTTAGTGATTAAGTAATTAAAACAGGGCCTTAGATTGGTTTTATAGATTATGTGAAATATACATTAAGGATAGTATTTAATTATAAGCCATATCTTGGTTAAGAGATCATCTTTTATTCACATTGTAAACATGTTACTTTAATTAGATGGATTAATCTACTATACAAGGATAAATAAGTATCTAATTATAAACCATGTGGTATGTCTAGTTAATGTGTGTTAATGCATAGTAAATATTTATATGAAACTAATACAACTTGAACGGGTCAAATCAGTGTTAAAAAGGAGAATCTATAAATTATACAAGTTTTTGGATTTATTTTTCTACTAAAATTATTTTCGGATTAAACTTCTGGTGTTCCTAGGACTATGACCATAATTTCTTGAAAGGACAGGGTTCAGTCTGTAAGAAGAATGATCTATGCGTAGTGATCTTCATGTGAGAGTGGATGGCAGCTTGATTGTGTTAGAATCTGGGGGCTTTTCTGTAAAACGTGCATGGATGCGGCAGTGTGGACGTGCCGTAACCGTCCGACCCAGAATCTAGGGACCGGATTAGATCAAAGCCCCACGAACCGGTACACCGTGAGGACCATTGATTCTAGGATCTATGTCCCGAAAGTCGTCCACCTATGATCCAAGTCGAGTCGCACGATCCCGATTCAGTGGCCTAGATTTTATTAAACTGGATCTAATCCTAATCGCTCATTCCTAATCCGACGCACCTGATTATATCACCCGAATTGTTACCCGATCCCCTAATTTGAGCCCTTCGTTGATGATCCCATGGTTCGCACCCATTCTACCCATCCGAGAGAAGACAGCGGCCAGGGACAGCGACGCAGTTAGCCCGCATGGCGGCGCATCGACGGCGTGCACCCCATTCCAACCCTAGTGCCAAAATTGCTCCACAAATATGCTTTACCCGATGTTGAAGGTCATGCGAGTAACATGGACGTGTTCTTACCTAAAATCGTGGTGCAAAACCACAGGCCGACGACGGGAATCAGCTCCACCGTGGACGAAGACCCACATCGAGGAATTGCGTGTGCGCCAAAGGTTCCCACGGTTGGAAGCCCTCCCCACGCGTTTCACTGCTCCGAGTGCCACACCCTGACCCCCTCCGTGAAGCTCCGTCAGCAGTATGCGCCCAGGTGGATGCCGACGGTGGAGGCGAGCCTCCCTTCTTCCGCCAACCCCCCTCCTTCATTGTTGTGTCGTCCGCAATCACATCAGCTTGATGTGGACGAGGGAGGGTTGCGCCACGATCTATATATGGAGCCCGGTGCCTACCCCAACGATCCGCGGCATGCGCACGATTCAGTTGAAATCCGCACGGTTGAGCTAGGGCGCCGTGGGGAAGGGAAGGTCTTCCAAGTGGGGCCCACATGCCAGTGGTAGCCAGAAGATATGGGCGCATAGTGACTCACTGACAGGGTAGCCCCATCAGTCGTTGCCGAGCACCAGGAGGGTGAGGCTGGCCGGTGGCCCCAGTGTGTCGGCGCCAGCCATAGGAACTAGGCTGGTGGCGGGGAGAGCAATTGGGCCAAGGTAAGAGAATTGACCCATGTAGTGGCAAATCTTCTATTTTTTATTTCTTATCCTCTTTTCTCCCATTTTCAGATTCCAAACTAAATTTAAATTCATGTTTGAACTTCAAATTCCCAAATATTGAACACAATTCTCACTTAATTAATACTTCTAATTCTTGTAATTTATTTATTTACTATTTATTCTCCTTCCCATTATTTAATTCTAGCAACAGTAAATGATTTTAATACAATTTTATTTTTCTTTTCTTACTTCTCCTTCTATTTTCAAATCCTACTTTTCAAACTTAACTTGTCTCAAAAAAATAGTTGGAGTCCAAATGCAGATATACAAGAACTCCAGCATGATATGCATATTTCTGTATTTATTTATTTGTTGTTTAACCAATATAGTTCCATTAATTGAATATGCACAAATAAAAGAAAATCAAGTAATCTCCAACGGTTCCATAATCCTAAAACCCTACACAATAATATTTATTCATTTATATCATTATTATTTCTCTGATACAAATTTGGGCTTTACAAATCCTACCCCCTTAACAGAAATCTTGTCCTCGAGATTTGTAATAAAAGGGATACAGAAGGATTGATTTGTAATTTGGCTTTTAGTCTATAATTGGTTCAAAAAAAATCCAGAGCCTCGTTTTTTAGTCAATAGTGGGTGATTTGGAGAGCATAGGTAACCAACTACTTATTATGTAGAATATAAGCTGGACAGGTTGAGGTAAGAAAGATTATGGCAAGGAAAAGACTTCATCCGAAATGTTTAAACCTTGATTCATCTCGAGATTCGCTTTGACTGTTATATCCTTCCTTGTTGGTGTTGATCTTTTCTTCTCCGGTCTTGGTCTCATTAATTCGAGGTTAATGTATATCAGCAGAGTTGGGGCATATGGTTGAAATAGTTATGGGTGAGATGGACTACATGATGTAGGTCAAAATCTTGTTTGATGTTAGGTGGGGGTAGATAGATTATACAATCCATCATGACTCTATTGGTTGGGTTAGATCTTCTACTTATGGTTGAGTTGGTTTAATGCACTAATTTAGGTTTAAGTGCATGAGGGGAGAACAAGGTTTATAGGAGTAGGATCTAGTTTATTTCACTAGTGTTAACTTGTTAAGTGACTCACATTAGATTGAATAAGCTCTAGATTAGTATAAGTTGAGTGTGTTATGTCGAATTTTAGTTGGATGACTTTGTTTTAGGTCGGACTTGGAAAAACAATGATGTATATCATTGGAAATATGTAGGTAAAGCTGGTAGATTAGAATCTCTCTCTTTTTATAGATAGATTAGACAATTTATCAAGAATGTGTAGGTCGATGGTATATGGCCGAGTTTGGCCGAGTTGATCTAAGTCACCAATTTAGGCTTAAGTGAATTAGGAGTATGGCCTTATCCTTTGTACCAGCATTAAGTAAGTGAGAGCACCTAGAGGGGGGGGGTGAATAGGTGATCCTGTAAAACTTCAAACTTAAGCCACAAAACTTGGTTAAGTGTTAGCACAGATAATGCCAAGTGGCTAGAGAGGAGTCTCAACAAAACACAATAACCACAGAAGATCAATCACAGAGATGGCACAGTGGTTTATCCCGTGGTTCGGCCAAGACCAACGCTTGCCTACTCCACGTTGTGGCGTCCCAACGGACGAGGGTTGCAATCAACCCCTCTCAAGCGGTCCAAAGACCCACTTGAATACCACAGTGTTTTGCTTTCTTTTCTTTATCCCGTTTGCAAGGAATCTCCACAAATTGGAGTCTCTTGCCCTTACAAGTATATGATCACTAAGAAGCACAGAGTAAGGGAGGGAAGCAACACACACAAATCCACAGCGAAACGCGCACACACACGGCCAAGAATCGAGCTCAAAAGACTATCTCAAAGTTCTCACTAGAACGGAGCTCGAATCACTGAGAATGACAAACGAATGCGCAAAGACTGAGTGTGGATGATCAAGAATGCTCTAAGGTTGCTTGGTTATCTCCTCCATGCGCCTAGGGGTCCCTTTTATAGCCCCAAGGCAGCTAGGAGCCGTTGAGAGCAAATCTGGAAGGCCAATCTTGCCTTCTGTCGTCGGGTGCACCGGACACTGTCCGGTGCCCGATTTCCTTCCTTAAATAGCGAAGCCGACCGTTGGCAGCCTGAGAGCCGTTGGCGCACCGGACATGTCCGGTGCACACCGGACAGTCCGGTGCCGTCTTCTAGCCGTTGGCTCGGCCACGTGTCCCGCGCAGATTGCGCGGCCGACCGTTGGCCCGGCCGACCATTGGCTCACCGGACAGTCCGGTGCACACCGCACAGTCCGGTGAATTTTAGCCGTACGCCGTCGGCGAATTCCCGAGAGCGGCCTCTTCACGCCGAGTCAGCCTGGCGCACCGGACACTGTCCGGTGCACCACCGGACAGTCCGGTGTGCCAGACTGAGCTGAGTCTTGGCTGCACTCAGCCAAGTCTTTTTCTCCTCTTTTCTTTTCTGCTTCTTTCTGTTTCTAACACTTAGACAAGTATATTAGTACACAAAACCAAGGTACTAAGGCCTAGAAACATACCTTTACTCTTGATTTGCACTTTGTCCATCCATGAGCATAAATTCACATTTAAGCACTTGTGTTGGCACTCAATCACCAAAATACTTAGAAATGGCCCAAGGGCACATTTCCCTTTCAATCTCCCCCTTTTTGGTGATTTATGCCAACACAACATAAAGCAAGTAGAACAAGTACAAAAACACAATAAGAACTCAAATTATTTTGATTCATTTTTGACATATATGGATCACTCTATGCCACCACTTGGTTTGTTTTTGCAAATCAAACTCAAATCTCTATCTCTAAGTCAAACACACATGTTGAAACATAAAGAGAGTCATTCCAAAAGAGATTGATCAAAGATTTCAAAAACTCCCCTTTTTCCCATAATCAATACTTCTCCCCACAAGAAGCCAATTTTTGATAAGAGAGACAACAAAAGAGTTTTGACAAACCAAAAGCTCTATTCTACTATTTTCAAAATCTCTCAAGTAGACAACAAAAGAGTTTTGACAAACCAAAAGCTCTATTCTACTATTTTCAAAATCTCTCAAGTGGTAGCTGATCCATTTATCGCTTTGGCCTTTATTTTCTCCCCCTTTGGCATCAAACACCAAAACGGGATTAATCTTGGCTCTATAACCCCATTGCCTCACCAAAATCTTCAATTAAGAGCAAATGGCAATAAGAGTTCATGAGATGAACTTGGAATAAGTTACCCTCTCATCGGAGTGCAGTGGAAGTCTTTCATGGTCCAAGTCCACCTTTTCCCTTTCAATTCTCCTTTGAGACTAAAACAAGCAAACTCAAGCATATGGTTAGTCTCAAAGGGTCAAGTTGTAACACATCTCCCCCTAAAACTGTGCATCATTTTGCCACGGACTTGTGAGGTCCAGGGAGTATTTGTACAACTTGAGCACCACAATAAGCAACAAAATGCAGAATAAACATGATCAAGGGCATAACCACATATATGCTACAATTCAATCCAAGTTCCGCGAATCTAAGATATTTAGCTCACTACGCAGCCTGCAAAAGGTCTTCTCATCTAGAGGCTTGGTAAAGATATCGGCTAGCTGGTTCTCGGTGCTAACATGAAACACTTCGATATCTCCCTTTTGCTGGTGGTCTCTCAAAAAGTGATGCCGGATGTCAATGTGCTTTGTGCGGCTGTGCTCAACAGGATTTTCCGCTATTCGGATAGCACTCTCATTGTCACATAGGAGTGGGACTTTGCTCAGATTGTAGCCAAAGTCCCTGAGGGTTTGCCTCATCCAAAGTAGTTGCGCACAACACTGTCCTGCGGCAACGTACTCGGCCTCAGCGGTGGATAGGGCAACGGAGGTTTGTTTCTTAGAGTTCCATGACACCAGGGACCTTCCTAAGAATTGGCACGTCCCCGATGTACTCATCCTATCGACCTTACATCCAGCATAGTCGGAATCTGAGTACCCAATCAAGTCAAAGTTAGACCCCTTTGGATACCAGATCCCGAAGCAAGGTGTAGCGACTAAATATCGAAGAATTCGCTTCACAGCCACTAAGTGACACTCCTTCGGATCGGATTGAAATCTAGCACACATGCATACGCTAAGCATAATATCCGGTCTACTAGCACATAAATAAAGCAAGGAACCTATCATGGACCGGTATGCTTTTTGATCAACGGACTTACCTCCTTTGTTGAGGTCGGTGTGTCCGTCGGTTCCCATTGGCGTCTTTGCGGGCTTGGCGTCCTTCATCCCAAACCTCTTTATCAAATCTTGTGTGTACTTCGTTTGGGAGATGAAGGTGCCGCCCTTGAGTTGCTTCACTTGGAACCCAAGGAAGTAGTTCAACTCGCCCATCATCGACATCTCGAATTTCTGCATCATTACCCTGCTAAACTCTTCACAAGACTTTTGGTTAGTAGAACCAAATATTATGTCATCGACATAAATTTGGCACACAAACAAATCACCATCACATGTCTTTGTAAAAAGAGTTGGATCGGCTTTCCCAACCTTGAAAGCATTAGCAATTAAAAAGTCTCTAAGGCATTCATACCATGCTCTTGGGGCTTGTTTAAGTCCATAGAGCGCCTTAGAGAGCTTACACACGTGGTCGGGGTACCGTTCATTCTCGAAGCCAGGGGGTTGCTCCACGTACACTTCCTCCTTGATTGGCCCGTTGAGGAAAGCGCTCTTCACATCCATTTGGAACAACCTGAAAGAATGGTGAGCGGCATATGCTAGCAAGATACGAATTGATTCTAGCCTAGCCACAGGAGCAAAAGTCTCCTCAAAGTCCAAACCTGCGACTTGGGCATAACCTTTTGCCACAAGTCGAGCCTTGTTCCTCGTCACCACCCCGTGCTCGTCCTGCTTGTTGCGGAACACCCACTTGGTTCCCACAACATTTTGCTTGGGACAAGGCACCAGTGTCCAAACTTCATTGCGCTTGAAGTTGTTGAGTTCCTCCTGCATGGCCAATACCCAATCCGGATCTAGCAAGGCCTCCTCTACCCTGAAAGGCTCAATAGAAGAGACAAAGGAGTAATGCTCACAAAAATTAACTAATCGAGATCGAGTAGTTACTCCCTTGCTAATGTCACCCAAAATTTGGTCGACGGGATGATCCCTTTGAATCACCGCTCGAACTTGGGTTGGAGGTGCCGGTTGCACTTCTTCCTCCATCACGTGATCATCTTGTGCTCCCCCTTGATCACACGCCTCCTTTTGATGAACCTGTTCATCGTCTTGAGTTGGGGGATGCACCGTTGTTGAGGAAGAAGGTTGATCTCGTTCATCTTGTTCCTGTGGCCGCACTTCTCCAATCGCCATGGTTCGTATAGCGGCCGTCGGAACATCTTCTTCATCTACATCATCACAATCAACAACTTGCTCTCTTGGAGAGCCATTAGTCTCATCAAATACAACGTCGCTAGAGACTTCAACCAAACCCGATGATTTGTTGAAGACCCTATACGCCTTTGTATTTGAATCATAACCTAATAAAAACCCTTCTACAGCTTTGGGAGCAAACTTAGAATTTCTACCCTTCTTCACTAGAATGTAGCATTTGCTCCCAAATACACGAAAGTACGATACATTGGGTTTGTTACTGAGAGCACCTAGAGGGGGGGTGAATAGGTGATCCTGTAAAACTTCAAACTTAAGCCACAAAACTTGGTTAAGTGTTAGCACAGATAATGCCAAGTGGCTAGAGAGGAGTCTCCACAAAACACAATAACCACAGAAGATCAATCACAGAGATGGCACAGTGGTTTATCCCGTGGTTCGGCCAAGACCAACGCTTGCCTACTCCACGTTGTGGCGTCCCAACGGATGAGGGTTGCAATCAACCCCTCTCAAGCGGTCCAAAGACCCACTTGAATACCACAGTGTTTTGCTTTCTCTTCTTTATCCCGTTTGCAAGGAATCTCCACAAATTGGAGTCTCTTGCCCTTACAAGTATATGATCACAAAGAAGCACAGAGTAAGGGAGGGAAGCAACACACACAAAACCACAGCAAAATGCGCACACACACGGCCAAGAATCGAGCTCAAAAGACTATCTCAAAGTTCTCACTAGAACGGAGCTCGAATCACTGAGAATGACAAACGAATGCGCAAAGACTGAGTGTGGATGATCAAGAATGCTCTAAGGTTGCTTGGTGTCTCCTCCATGCGCCTAGGGGTCCCTTTTATAGCCCCAAGGCAGCTAGGAGCCGTTGAGAGCAAATCTGGAAGGCCAATCTTGCCTTCTGTCGTCGGGTGCACCAGACAGTCCGGTGCACACCGGACACTGTCCGGTGCCCGATTTCCTTCCTTAAATAGCGAAGCCGACCGTTGGTAGCCTGAGAGCCGTTGGCGCACCGGACATGTCCGGTGCACACCGGACAGTCCGGTGCCGTCTTCTAGCCGTTGGCTCGGCCACGTGTCCCGCGCAGATTGCGCGGCCGACCGTTGGCCCGGCCGACCGTTGGCTCACCGGACAGTCCGGTGCACACCGGACAGTCCGGTGAATTTTAGCCGTACGTCGCCGGTGAATTCCCGAGAGCAGCCACTTCGCTCCGAGCTAGCCTGGCGCACCGGACACTGTCCGGTGTGCCAGACTGAGCTGAGTCTTGGCTGCACTCAGCCAAGTCTTTTTCTCCTCTTTTCTTTTCTTCTTCTTTCTGTTTCTAACACTTAGACAAGTATATTAGTACACAAAACCAATGTACTAAGGCCTAGAAACATACCTTTACTCTTGATTTTGCACTTTGTCCATCCATGAGCATAAATTCACATTTAAGCACTTGTGTTGGCACTCAATCACCAAAATACTTAGAAATGGCCCAAGGGCACATTTCCCTTTCAATCTCCCCCTTTTTGGTGATTTATGCCAACACAACATAAAGCAAGTAGAACAAGTACAAAAACACTTTAAATAAGAACTCAAATTATTTTGATTCATTTTTGACATATATGGATCACTCTATGCCACCACTTGGTTTGTTTTTGCAAATCAAACTCAAATCTCTATCTCTAAGTCAAACACACATATTGAAACATAAAGAGAGTCATTCCAAAAGAGATTGATCAAAGATTTCAAAAACTCCCCCTTTTCCCCATAATCAATACTTCTCCCCACAAGAAGCCAACTTTTGATAAGAGAGACAACAAAAGAGTTTTGGCAAACCAAAAGCTCTATTCTACTATTTTCAAAATCTCTCAAGTGGTAGCTGATCCATTTATCTCTTTGGCCTTTATTTTCTCCCCCTTTGGCATCAAGCACCAAAACGGGATCAATCGTGGCCCTATAACCCCATTGCCTCACCAAAATCTTCAATTAAGAGCAAATGGCAATAAGAGTTCATTAGTTGAACTTGGAATAAGTTACCCTCTCATCGGAGTGCAGTGGAAGTCTCTCATGGTCCAAGTCCACCTTTTCCCTTTCAATTCTTCGTTGAGACTAAACAAGCAAACTCAAGCATATGGTTAGTCTCAAAGGTTCAAGTTGTAACACATCTCCCCCTAAAACTGTGCATCACTTTGCAACGGACTTGTGAGGTCCAGGGAGTGTTTGTACAACTTGAGCACCATATTTAACAACAAAATGCAAAAAGGAACATGATCAAAAGCATAAATACATGTATGCTACAATTCAATCCAAGTTCCGCGAATCTAAGACATTTAGCTCACTACGCAACCTGCAAAAGGTCTTCTCATCTAGAGGCTTGGTAAAGATATCGGCTAGCTGGTTCTCGGTGCTAACATGAAACACTTCGATATCTCCCTTTTGCTGGTGGTCTCTCAAAAAGTGATGCCGGATGTCAATGTGCTTTGTGCGGCTGTGCTCAACAGGATTTTCCGCTATTCGGATAGCACTCTCATTGTCACATAGGAGTGGGACTTTGCTCAGATTGTAACCAAAGTCCCGGAGGGTTTGCCTCATCCAAAGTAGTTGCGCGCAACACTGTCCTGCGGCAACATACTCGGCCTCAGCGGTGGATAGGGCAACAGAGGTTTGTTTCTTAGAGTTCCACGACACCAGGGACCTTCCTAAGAATTGGCACATCCCTGATGTACTCTTCCTATCGACCTTACATCCAGCATAGTCGGAGTCTGAGTATCCAACCAAGTCAAAGGTAGACCCTTTTGGATACCAGAGCCCAAAGCAAGGCGTAGCAACCAAATATCTAAGAATTCGCTTCACTGCCACTAAGTGACACTCCTTAGGATCGGATTGAAATCTAGCACACATGCATACGCTAAGCATAATATCCGGTCTACTAGCACATAAATAAAGTAAAGACCCTATCATTGACCGGTATGCTTTTTGATCAACGGACTTACCTCCTTTGTTGAGATCGGTGTGTCCGTCGGTTCCCATCGGAGTCTTTGCGGGCTTGGCGTCCTTCATCCCAAACCGCTTTAGCAGATCTTGCGTGTACTTTGTTTGGGAGATGAAGGTGCCGTCCTTGAGTTGCTTCACTTGGAACCCAAGGAAGTAGTTCAACTCGCCCATCATCGACATCTCGAATTTCTGCGTCATTACCCTGCTAAACTCTTCACAAGACTTTTGGTTAGTAGAACCAAATATTATGTCATCGACATAAATTTGGCACACAAACAAATCACCATCACATGTCTTTGTAAAAAGAGTTGGATCGGCTTTCCCAACCTTGAAAGCATTAGCAATTAAAAAGTCTCTAAGGCATTCATACCATGCTCTTGGGGCTTGCTTAAGTCCATAGAGCGCCTTAGAGAGCTTACACACGTGGTCGGGGTACCGTTCATCCTCGAAGCCAGGGGGTTGCTCCACGTACACCTCCTCCTTGATTGGCCCGTTGAGGAAAGCGCTCTTCACATCCATTTGGAACAACCTGAAAGAATGGTGAGCGGCATATGCTAGCAAGATACGAATTGATTCTAGCCTAGCCACAGGAGCAAAAGTCTCCTCAATGTCCAAACCTGCGACTTGGGCATAACCTTTTGCCACAAGTCGAGCCTTGTTCCTCGTCACCACCCCGTGCTCATCCTGTTTGTTGCGGAACACCCACTTGGTTCCCACAACATTTTGCTTGGGACGAGGCACCAGTGTCCATACTTCATTGCGCTTGAAGTTGTTGAGTTCCTCCTGCATGGCCAATACCCAATCCGGATCTAGCAAGGCCTCCTCTACCCTAAAAGGCTCAATAGAAGAGACAAAGGAGTAATGCTCACAAAAATTAACTAATCGAGATCGAGTAGTTACTCCCTTGCTAATGTCACCCAAAATTTGGTCGACGGGATGATCCCTTTGAATCACCGCTCGAACTTGGGTTGGAGGTGCCGGTTGCGCTTCTTCCTCCATCACGTGATCATCTTGTGCTCCCCCTTGATCACATGCCTCCTTTTGATGAACCTGTTCATCGTCTTGAGTTGGGGGATGCACCGTTGTTGAGGAAGAAGGTTGATCTCGTTCATCTTGTTCCTGTGGCCGCACTTCTCCAATCGCCATGGTTCGTATAGCGGCCGTCAGAACATCTTCTTCATCTACATCATCACAATCAACAACTTGCTCTCTTGGAGAGCCATTAGTCTCATCAAATACAACGTCGCTAGAGACTTCAACGAAACCCGATGATTTGTTGAAGACCCTATACGCCTTTGTATTTGAATCATAACCTAATAAAGACCCTTCTACAGCTTTGGGAGCAAACTTAGAATTTCTACCCTTCTTCACTAGAATGTAGCATTTGCTCCCAAATACACGAAAGTACGATACATTGGGTTTGTTACCGGTTAGTAGCTCATACGAAGTCTTCTTGAGGAGTCGATGAAGGTAGACCCTGTTGATGGCGTGGCAAGCCGTGTTCACAGCTTCCGACCAAAAGCACTCGGGGGTCTTGAGCTCTCCAAGCATCGTCCTCGCCATATCGATTAGCGTCTTGTTCTTCCTTTCTACCACACCATTTTGCTGTGGTGTGTAGGGAGTGGAGAACTCGTGCTTGATCCCCTCCTCCTCAAGAAACTCCTCCACTTGAAGGTTCTTGAATTCGGACCCGTTGTCGCTCCTTATCTTCTTCACCTTGAGCTCAAACTCATTTTGAGCTCTCCTTAGAAAGCGCTTGAGGGTCCCTTGGGTTTCAGAATTATCCTGCAAAAAGAACACCCAAGTGAAGCGGGAAAAGTCATCAACAATAACTAGACCATACTTACTTCCTCCTATGCTTAGATAGGCGACGGGTCCGAAGAGGTCCATATGCAGCAGCTCCAGAGGTCTTGACGTGGTCATCACATTCTTGCTGTGATGTGCTCCTCCCACTTGTTTACCTGCTTGACAAGCTGCACAAGGTCTATCTTTTTCGAAATAAACATTGGTTAGACCTATCACGTGTTCTCCCTTTAGAAGCTTGTGGAGGTTCTTCATCCCCACATGTGCTAAGCGGCGATGCCACAGCCAGCCCATGCAAGTCTTAGCCATTAAGCATGCATCTAGACCGGCCTCTTCTTTTGCAAAATCAACTAAGTAAAGCTTGCCGTCTAGTACACCCTTAAAGGCTAGTGAACCATCACTTCTTCTAATGACAGACACATCTACATTTGTAAAAAGACAATTATATCCCATATTGCATAGTTGACTAACAGATAGTAAATTGTAACCAAGAGACTCAACTAAAAACACATTGGAGATTGAGTGCTCATTAGAAATTGCAATTTTACCTAACCCTTTTACCTTGCCTTGATTCCCATCACCGAATATAATTGAATCTTGGGAATCCTTATTTTTGACGTAGGAGGTGAACATCTTCTTCTCCCCCGTCATATGGTTTGTGCATCCGCTGTCGATAATCCAGCTTGAGCCCCCGGATGCATAAACCTGCAAGGCAAATTTAGGCTTGGGTCTTAGGTACCCAACTCATGTTGGGTCCTATAAGGTTAGTGCAAATATCCTTAGGGACCCAAATGCATGTTTTGTCTCCCTTGCATTTTGCCCCTAACTTCCTAGCAACTATTTTCCTATCCTTTCTACAAATAGCAAAGGAAGCATTTAAAGCACAATAAATTGTAGAAGGTTCATTCACTACTTTCCTAGGAGCATGAATAATATTCTTTCTAGGCACATGATGAATAGCATTTTTCCTAGACATATTTCTACCATGCATATAGGAAGAACTAGAAGCAAACATGGCATGAGAGTCAAAATCATTATAAGCATTATAACTCCTATAAGCATTTCTAGTTTGTCTCCTATCATGATACATAAAAGCATGGTTCTTTTTAGTATTACTAACCATAGGAGCCTTCCCTTTCTCCTTGGCGGAGATAGGAGCCTTATGGCTTGTCAAGTCCTTGGCTTCCCTCTTGTAGCCAAGTCCATCCTTAATTGAGGGGTGTCTACCAATCGTGTAGGCATCCCTTGCAAATTTCAGCTTATCAAATTCATTCTTGCTAGTCTTAAGTTGGGCATTAAGACTAGCCACTTCATCATTTAGTTTTGAAATTGAAACTAAGTGTTCACAGCAAGCATTAATATCAACATCCTTACACCTAGTGCAAATTTCAACATGTTCAACACAAGAGTTAGATTTACTTGCTACTTCTAGTTTCGCATTTAAATCATTAATTTCACCTTTTAAAGAAGAAATGGTTTCATTACAAGTAGAAAGTTCACAAGAAAGCATTCCATTTCTTTTAACTTCTAGAGCAAGTGAATTTTGTGCACTAACAAATTTATCATGTTCTTCATATAAAAGATCTTCTTGTTTCTCTAAGATTCTATCCTTTTCATTCAAGGCATCAATCAATTCATTAATCTTAGCTATCTTAGTTCTATCCAATCCCTTGAATAAACTAGAGTAATCTATTTCATCCTCACTAGACTCATCATCACTAGAAGAATCATAAGTATTAGCATTACGAGTGATTACCTTCTTCTCCCTTGCCATGAGGCAAGTGTGATGCTCGTTTGGGAAGAGGGCCGATTTGTTGAAGGCAGTGGTGGCGAGTCCTTCGTCGTCGGAGTCGGACGAAGAGCAATCCGAATCCCACTCCTTTCCAAGGTGTGCTTCGCCTTTGGCCTTCTTGTAAACCTTCTTGTTCTCCCTCTTCCCATTCTTCCCTTGCTCCTGGTAACTATCATTTTCGGGACAGTTAGCAATAAAATGACCAACCTTACCACATTTGAAGCATGAGCACTTCCCCTTTGTCTTGGTCTTCCTTGGTTGCCCCTTGCGACCATTTAGCGCCGTCTTGAATCTCTTGATGATGAGAGCCATCTCTTCATCATTGAGCCCGGCCGCCTCAACTTGCGCCACCTTGCTGGGTAGCGACTCCTTGCTCCTTGTTGCCTTGAGAGCAATGGGTTGAGGCTCGTGAATTGGACCGTTCAACGCGTCGTCGACGTATCTCGCCTCCTTGATCATCATCCGCCCGCTTACGAATTTTCCGAGTACCTCCTCGGGCGTCATCATCGTGTACCTGGGATTCTCACGAATATTGTTCACAAGATGAGGATCAAGAACGGTAAAGGATCTTAGCATTAGGCGGACGACGTCGTGGTCCGTCCATCGCGTGCTTCCGTAGCTCCTTATTTTGTTGATGAGGGTCTTGAGCCGGTTGTACGTTTGGGTTGGCTCCTCTCCCCTTATCATGGCGAATCGTCCAAGCTCGCCCTCCACCAACTCCATTTTGGTGAGCATGGTGATGTCATTCCCCTCGTGAGAGATCTTGAGGGTGTCCCATATTTGCTTGGCATTGTCCAAGCCGCTCACCTTGTTGTACTCTTCCCTGCACAAGGATGCTAAGAGAACAGTAGTAGTTTGTGCATTTCTATGGATTTGTTCATTTATGAGCATAGAGTTATCCGAGCTATCAAACTTCATTCCATTCTCTACAATCTCCCAAATGCTTGGATGGAGAGAGAATAAGTGACTACGCATTTTGTGACTCCAAAATCCGTAGTCCTCCCCATCGAAGTGTGGAGGTTTGCCAAGAGGAATGGAAAGCAAATGCGAATTCGAACTATGTTGAATACGAGAATAATCAAATGAAAAGTTCGAATTGACCGTCTTTTTGTAGTCGTTGTCGTCGTCCTTTTGGGAAGAGGAAGATTCGTCGCTGTCGTAGTAGATGATCTCCTTGATGCGTCTTGTCTTCTTCTTCTTCCCTTCTTTGCGTCTGTGCCCCGAGCCCGAGTCGGTAGTCTTGTCGTCCTTTGGCTCGTTGACGAAGGACTCCTTCTCCTTGTCGTTGATCACGATTCCCTTCCCCTTAGGATCCATCTCTTCGGGCGGTTAGTCCCTTTCTTGAAGAGAACGGCTCCGATACCAATTGAGAGCACCTAGAGGGGGGGGGGTGAATAGGTGATCCTGTAAAACTTCAAACTTAAGCCACAAAACTTGGTTAAGTGTTAGCACAGATAATGCCAAGTGGCTAGAGAGGAGTCTCCACAAAACACAATAACCACAGAAGATCAATCACAGAGATGGCATAGTGGTTTATCCCGTGGTTCGGCCAAGACCAACGCTTGCCTACTCCACGTTGTGGCGTCCCAACGGACGAGGGTTGCAATCAACCCCTCTCAAGCGGTCCAAAGACCCACTTGAATACCACAGTGTTTTGCTTTCTCTTCTTTATCCCGTTTGCAAGGAATCTCCACAAATTGGAGTCTCTTGCCCTTACAAGTATATGATCACAAAGAAGCACAAAGTAAGGGAGGGAAGCAACACACACAAAACCATAGCAAAATGCGCACACACACGGCCAAGAATCGAGCTCAAAAGACTATCTCAAAGTTCTCACTAGAACGGAGCTCGAATCATTGAGAATGACAAACGAATGCGCAAAGACTGAGTGTGGATGATCAAGAATGCTCTAAGGTTGCTTGGTGTCTCCTCCATGCGCCTAGGGGTCCCTTTTATAGCCCCAAGGCAGCTAGGAGCCGTTGAGAGCAAATCTGGAAGGCCAATCTTGCCTTCTGTCGTCGGGTGCACCGGACACTGTCCGGTGCCTGATTTCCTTCCTAAAATGGCGAAGCCGACCATTGCAGATCTGGGAGCCGTTGGCGCACCGGACATGTTCGGTGCACACCGGACAGTCCGGTGCCGTCTTCTAGCCGTTGGCTCGGCCACGTGTCCCGCGCAGATTGCGCGACCGACCGTTGGCCTGGCCGACCGTTGGCTCACCGGACAGTCCGGTGCACACCGGACAGTCCGGTGAATTTTAGCCGTACGTCGCCGGTGAATTCCCGAGAGCAGCCACTTCGCTCCGAGCTAGCCTGGCGCACCGGACACTGTCCGGTGCACCACCGGACAGTCCGGTGTGCCAGACTGAGCTGAGTCTTGGCTGCACTCAGCCAAGTCTTTTTCTCCTCTTTTCTTTTCTTCTTCTTTCTGTTTCTAACACTTAGACAAGTATATTAGTACACAAAACCAATGTACTAAGGCCTAGAAACATACCTTTACTCTTGATTTTGCACTTTGTCCATCCATGAGCATAAATTCACATTTAAGCACTTGTGTTGGCACTCAATCACCAAAATACTTAGAAATGGCCCAAGGGCACATTTCCCTTTCAGTTACCGGTTAGTAGCTCATACGACGTTTTCTTGAGGAGGCGGTGAAGGTAGACCCTGTTGATGGCGTGGCAAGCCGTGTTCACGGCTTCCGACCAAAAGCACTCGGGGGTCTTGAATTCTCCAAGCATAGTCCTCGCCATATCTATGAGCGTCCTGTTCTTCCTCTCTACCACACCATTTTGCTGAGGTGTGTAGGGAGCGGAGAACTCGTGCTTGATCCCTTCCTCCTCAAGAAACTCCTCCACTTGAAGGTTCTTGAATTCGGACCCGTTGTCGCTCCTTATCTTTTTCACCTTGAGCTCAAACTCATTTTGAGCTCTCCTTAGGAAGCGCTTGAGGGTCCCTTGGGTTTCAGACTTATCCTGCAAAAAGAACACCCAAGTGAAGCGGGAAAAGTCATCAACAATAACTAGACCATACTTACTTCCTCCTATGCTTAGATAGGCGACGGGTCCGAAGAGGTCCATATGCAGCAGCTCCAGAGGTCTTGACGTGGTCATCACATTCTTGCTGTGATGTGCTCCTCCCACTTGTTTACCTACTTGACAAGCTGCACAAGGTCTATCTTTTTCGAAATAAACATTGGTTAGACCTATCACGTGTTCTCCCTTTAGAAGCTTGTGGAGGTTCTTCATCCCCACATGTGCTAAGCAGCGATGCCACAGCCAGCCCAAGCAAGTCTTAGCCATTAAGCATGCATCTAGACCGGCCTCTACTTTTGCAAAATCAACTAAGTAAAGCTTGCCGTCTAGTACACCCTTAAAGGCTAGTGAACCATCACTTCTTCTAATGACAGACACATCTACATTTGTAAAAAGACAATTATATCCCATATTGCATAGTTGACTAACAGATAGCAAATTATAGCCAAGAGACTCAACTAAAAACACATTGGAGATTGAGTGCTCATTAGAAATTGCAATTTTACCTAACCCTTTTACCTTGCCTTGATTCCCATCACCGAATATAATTGAATCTTGGGAATCCTTATTTTTGACGTAGGAGGTGAACATCTTCTTCTCCCCCGTCATATAGTTTGTGCATCCGCTGTCGATAATCCAGCTTGAACCCCCGGATGCATAAACCTGCAAGGCAAATTTAGGCTTGGGTCTTAGGTACCCAACTCATGTTGGGTCCTATAAGGTTAGTGCAAATATCCTTAGGGACCCAAATGCAGGTTTTGTCTCCCTTGCATTTTGCCCCTAACTTCCTAGCAACTATTTTCCTATCCTTTCTACAAATAGCAAAGGAAGCATTTAAAGCACAATAAATTGTAGAAGGTTCATTCACTATTTTCCTAGGAGCATGAATAATATTCTTTCTAGACACATGATGAATAGCATTTCTCCTAGACTTATTTCTACCATGCATATAGGAAGAACTAGAAGCAAACATGGCATGAGAGTCAAAATCATCATAAGCCTTATAACTCCTATAAGCATTTCTAGTTTGTCTCCTATCATGATACATAAAAGCATGGTTCCTTTTAGTACTACTAGCCATAGGAGCCTTCCCTTTCTCCTTGGCAGAGATAGGAGCCTTATGGCTTGTCAAGTCCTTGGCTTCCCTCTTGTAGCCAAGTCCATCCTTAATTGAGGGGTATCTACCAATCGTGTAGGCATCCCTTGCAAATTTCAGCTTATCAAATTCATTCTTGCTAGTCTTAAGTTGGGCATTAAGACTAGCCACTTCATCATTTAGTTTTGAAATTGACACTAAGTGTTCACAACAAGCATTAATATCAACATCCTTACACCTAGTGCAAATTTCAACATGTTCAACACAAGAGTTAGATTTACTTGCTACTTCTAGTTTCGCATTTAAATCATTAATTTCACCTTTTAAAGAAGAAATGGTTTCATTACAAGTAGAAAGTTCACAAGAAAGCATTCCATTTCTTTTAACTTCTAGAGCAAGTGAATTTTGTGCACTAACAAATTTATCATGCTCTTCATATAAAAGATCTTCTTGTTTCTCTAAGATTCTATCCTTTTCATTCAAGGCATCAATCAATTCATTAATCTTAGCTATCTTAGTTCTATCCAATCCCTTGAATAAACTAGAGTAATCTATTTCATCCTCACTAGACTCATCATCACTAGAAGAATCATAAGTATTAGCATTACGAGTGATTACCTTCTTCTCCCTTGCCATGAGGCAAGTGTGATGCTCGTTTGGGAAGAGGGCCGATTTGTTGAAGGCAGTGGCGGCGAGTCCTTCGTCGTCGGAGTCGGACGAAGAGCAATCCGAATCCCACTCCTTTCCAAGGTGTGCTTCGCCTTTGGCCTTCTTGTAAACCTTCTTGTTCTCCCTCTTCCCATTCTTCCCTTGCTCCTGGTCACTATCATTTTCGGGACAGTTAGCAATAAAATGACCAACCTTACCACATTTGAAGCATGAGCGCTTCCCCTTTGTCTTGGTCTTCCTTGGTTGCCCCTTGCGACCATTTAGCGCCGTCTTGAATCTCTTGATGATGAGAGCCATCTCTTCATCATTGAGCCCGGCCGCCTCAACTTGCGCCACCTTGCTGGGTAGCGACTCCTTGCTCCTTGTTGCCTTGAGAGCAATGGGTTGAGGCTCGTGAATTGGACTGTTCAACGCGTCGTCGACGTATCTCGCCTCCTTGATCATCATCCGCCCGCTTACGAATTTTCCGAGTACCTCCTCGGGCGTCATCATCGTGTACCTGGGATTCTCACGAATATTGTTCACAAGATGAGGATCAAGAACGGTAAAGGATCTTAGCATTAGGCGGACGACGTCGTGGTCCGTCCATCGCGTGCTTCCGTAGCTCCTTATTTTGTTGATGAGGGTCTTGAGCCGGTTGTACGTTTGGGTTGGCTCCTCTCCCCTTATCATGGCGAATCGTCCAAGCTCACCCTCCACCAACTCCATTTTGGTGAGCATGGTGATGTCATTCCCCTCGTGAGAGATCTTGAGGGTGTCCCATATTTGCTTGGCATTGTCCAAGCCGCTCACCTTGTTGTACTCTTCCCTGCACAAGGACGCTAAGAGAACAGTAGTAGCTTGTGCATTTCTATGGATTTGTTCATTTATGAGCATAGAGTTATCCGAGCTATCAAACTTCATTCCATTCTCTACAATCTCCCAAATGCTTGGATGGAGAGAGAATAAGTGACTACGCATTTTGTGACTCCAAAATCCGTAGTCCTCCCCATCGAAGTGTGGAGGTTTGCCAAGAGGAATGTAAAGCAAATGCGAATTCGAACTATGTTGAATACGAGAATAATCAAATGAAAAGTTCGAATTGACAGTCTTTTTGTAGTCGTTGTCGTCGTCCTTTTGGGAAGAAGTAGACTCATCACTATCGTCATAGTATATGATCTCCTTGATGCGCTTTGTCTTCTTCTTCTTCCCTTCCTTCCGCTTGTAGCCCGAGCCGGAGTCAGTGGGCTTGTCATCCTTTGGCTCGTTGACGAAAGACTCCTTTTCGTTGTTGACCACCATCCCCTTTCCCTTAGGATCCATCTCTTCGGGCGATTAGTCCCCTCTTGAAGAGAACGGCTCTGATACCAATTGAGAGCACCTAGAGGGGGGGTGAATAGGTGATCCTGTAAAACTTCAAACTTAAGCCACAAAACTTGGTTAAGTGTTAGCACAGATAATGCCAAGTGGCTAGAGAGGAGTCTCAACAAAACACAATAACCACAGAAGATCAATCACAGAGATGGCATAGTGGTTTATCCCGTGGTTCGGCCAAGACCAACACTTGCCTACTCCACGTTGTGGCGTCCCAACGGACGAGGGTTGCAATCAACCCCTCTCAAGCGGTCCAAAGACCCACTTGAATACCACAGTGTTTTGCTTTCTTTTCTTTATCCCGTTTGCAAGGAATCTCCACAAATTGGAGTCTCTTGCCCTTACAAGTATATGATCACTAAGAAGCACAGAGTAAGGGAGGGAAGCAACACACACAAATCCACAGCGAAACGCGCACACACACGGCCAAGAATCGAGCTCAAAAGACTATCTCAAAGTTCTCACTAGAACGGAGCTCGAATCACTGAGAATGACAAACGAATGCGCAAAGACTGAGTGTGGATGATCAAGAATGCTCTAAGGTTGCTTGGTTATCTCCTCCATGCGCCTAGGGGTCCCTTTTATAGCCCCAAGGCAGCTAGGAGCCGTTGAGAGCAAATCTGGAAAGCCAATCTTGCCTTCTGTCGTCGGGTGCACCGGACAGTCCGGTGCACACCGGACACTGTCCGGTGCCCGATTTCCTTCCTTAAATAGCGAAGCCGACCGTTGGCAGCCTGAGAGCCGTTGGCGCACCGGACATGTCCAGTGCACACCGGACAGTCCGGTGCCATCTTCTAGCCATTGGCTCGGCCACGTGTCCCGCGCAGATTGCGCGGCCGACCGTTGGCTCACCGGACAGTCCGGTGCACACCGGACAGTCCGGTGAATTTTAGCCGTACGCCGTCGGCGAATTCCCGAGAGCGGCCTCTTCACGCCGAGTCAGCCGTGCGCACCGGACACTGTCCGGTGCACCACCGGACAGTCCGGTGTGCCAGACTGAGCTGAGTCTTGGCTGCACTCAGCCAAGTCTTTTCCTCCTCTTTTCTTTTCTGCTTCTTTCTGTTTCTAACACTTAGACAAGTATATTAGTACACAAAACCAATGTACTAAGGCCTAGAAACATACCTTTACTCTTGATTTGCACTTTGTCCATCCATGAGCATAAATTCACATTTAAGCACTTGTGTTGGCACTCAATCACCAAAATACTTAGAAATGGCCCAAGGGCACATTTCCCTTTCAGTAAGTCACTCTAGATGAGATCATATTAGGTTAGATAGGTCTACTTTCTTCTACCAGTATCACTAATCTGTTTAAGTAGGCCACATCAGATTAGATCATACTAGATTAGATCACATTAGATTCTATAATCCTATTTAAGAATATAATTTAGTTAAGCATATCAAGCTGACTTTATCTTTATGAAATTCTAGTATCTTTTTTTATCTAAGTGGAACTTCCAATTAATATTTTTTATACACCTAAAATTTTCATGCCATTAGCAGGTGTGGCATACAAAACAAGGGTACATTAGGTTTTAGCTATTAGGTGAGTGTAGAGAAAATTTGGGGGTAAGAGAAGGTTAGGTAAGGAAGACTTTTATTCTGGGTGGTGGATCTTGATTCATCTGAAGATCTATTTCTACTCATATCGTTCATTGTCGAAGTTAACCTTCTTCTTGGGTTTGGTCTAGGGACCATCGGTTGTGGTGTTAGATGCCATTACCTGAGTTGGGATAACAATTACGGGTACATTGGGTAGGTAGATTAAACAGAGGTTTACTTTGCTTTTGGGATAAATGGGTTGGGTAACCTATAACATAGGCTAGGTCGTGGTTTCACGGACGAGTTGGTCTAAGACACCAATTCAGGTTTAAAACTCATTTATAGGAATATGGTCTAATCTATTTACTAGTATTAACTAACTTGTTTAAGTAACTCCCTTTAGATTGGATCATATTAGATTAGGTAGGGTCTAGATTAGATTGGATATAGCTAGATTAGACTAGTTTAAGTTAGATAGATCTACCATGGTAGGATATATATTATTAGGATATGTTAGAATCTTTTGAGATAGGATGGATTATATGGTGTAGGTAAGTCAGAATCTCTGATAGTTCAAAACAGAGGAGTTATGCAACCATTTGACGGGTGAGGTAGTTGCATATGGTCAAGTTAGTCTAGGGCACCAGTTTAGGTTAACACCTATTTATAGGAATAAGGTCCATTCTACTTCACTAGTACTAACTAATCCGATAATTACCTTATTTAGATTAGACCAGGTCCCCTTAGATCACATTAACTTAGATTGGATCTAGATTAAATTGATATCACTAGATTAGACTAGATAAGATCTACTTAATTTATTTTGGAATAGATCATGGTTGTTACACTATAATGAGATAAGCGAAGTGGTTGGGATAGTTATGCTTATTAGGACAAGATGAATCTCTAAGAATAAAATAGAATCTTTTGAGATTAGTTAAATCTATTAGGGTAAGGTAAAATATTTTCAAGATAAGATGAATCTATTATGGAAAGAGAGTATCTTTTAAGACAAGATGGATCTATTAAGCTTAATATATTCTAGTGGGGTATTCTTAGTTGGTCTAGTTTATCTTATAAACAATTTATGAGAATAAGATAATAATTTTTCTTTTCTTTTTTAACATAAGATGAACCTGTTAGGATAAGATAGAATCCTTTAAGTTAAGAGGAATCTATGTAAAATTGGTACACTTTAATGGAGGATAACCTAGATTTTTTTAGTTATCTTATAGATTTTATTTATTTATATTTATGCCTATATGTATGTGTAGATGTAATTGTGGACATTACTCCACAACTCATCACACTCAATCAAAGATCCAAACCAGACATGTGTCACAAGAACAAATATTTAAGCATACAAATATTTACAAAAATAGTTTTGATTTTGTTCCTAAGAGTAGGTCTCCTATTCCTAAAGGTCACTTTAAGTACATGATTTCAAAGTGTGAAATCCACTTTTATCTTTAGAAGTGAAAAGGTAAGAATAATCAAAGTAAAGTGGAAATAGATGAGAAAAGATTAAGAAAAGTTTAGAAAGGATCAGATAGCAAAGGTAAGTAAGTATTGGTTGTCCACTTCTATCTAGGTTTCGTCCTATAGTCAACATTCCTCTGATACCACTTCTGTCACACCCGGGTTTTAGGGACCCGGGCGTGAGATAATCACCAAGTGTGCTAGGACCAAGTCTTACACATATGGTGACTCATGGTACAGAAATGAATGTCACATCTTTACAAAATAATTGGAGTTCTATAAAAAAATAAATAAATAATTACACCATATGAAGACAATAATCCAGCAACCCAAAGTAGACTAGGAGACGACGGCCTAGACCTCTCACGAACACATTGTAGCATCCTCCATACGCCTCATCCTGTCGTACATGTTCTTGACCTGTGGGGGTGTGAGACAGTAAGGGTGAGCTCACATTTGTTCATCGCTCAACAAGTTGTGGGTAATAATGTGCATGAACTCACCAAAGGTGGGAGTTCATGTGATGTGTAAGGCTAATCAATAATAGGGGTTAAAGATGAGCATTGCTTTTAATAAGTTGGTCAAATTTTTATTAGCAGTTACTAAATGTAAGTAAATACCAAACCATAATAATAATAGAACAAAATTAATAATAAATCCCATGTAATGCAAATGACAAATTGAATTTAGTTCCATAATTTAATCATGCGAGAGTCCTGGATTGCTCATGACCGTGAGCACGGCTAGTATACCAGTTTTACACTCTGCAGAGGTTGTACCATGTACCCACAAGTCGTGTATCCCATGTCGCCAGGGTTAGCTAGACCCTTAGACACTACCGAGGTGAATGGCTAGGGATCCACTATGAGGCCTTTACAAAGTTCCACTAGCTTCAGAAAACTCGCTACATTTCTAGGAAGAGCAATGTAGGAATCCCCTGTCTGACCACCATCGCAGCAGAATCAACCCGGGAACCTCCCTACACGCCTACTCCCCTGCTGCCCTTGCAACTATCGGGTAAGGTAGTCCTACACTAGCTTTCCTAGTTAGTCAGCCAAGGGTGTCCCATTCCACTCTTGTGGTGGCATGTGTTTTTCAAGTTAAGCTCCATGTTCCAATTAAAAATAATGATCTTGACATGAATAATAAATAAAATAATAGTATAATTGGAACATGAACATAATGTAATATTAAACCCAAAACCATATAGAGCAATAGCAAAAACTACACAAATATTTCAGGGGTAAACAAGGTAACAAGATAATCAGACTAGGGTGACCTATTGGGTCCCATCAAAATTAAGCCTATGAATGAATAAATGATTATAAAGAACATTATTGGGTAACAAAAGTGGTCAAGGGCACAACTTGCCTGGGACTTGAGATTTCAGGTACCAACTTGCTCTTCGGTGACTCATGACCTCACTGCTAAACATAGCAATACAAACAAACATGATATAGACAAAATCAACATCACACCAAACATAAGAATAAACTGCATAATTGTAATCTACGCATTGCTACGAGATCATGGGATCGAGAACTACTAAGATTGGAGTTATGGTTAAGAGAATATGGTTTTTGGAAAGTTTTAGTGATTAAGTAACTAAAACTGGGCCTTAGATTGGTTTTATAAATTATGTGAAATATACTTTAAGGATAGTCTTTAATTATAAACCATATCTTGGTTAAAGATCATCTTTTATTCACATTGTAAACATGTTACTTCAATTAGATGGATTAATCTACTATACATAGGATAAATAAGTATCTAATTATAAACCATGTGGTATGTCTAGTTAATGTGTGTTAATACGTAGTAAATATTTATATGAAACTAATCCAACTTGAATGGGCCAAATTAGAGTTAAAATGGAGAATCTATAAACTATACAAGTTTTTGGATTTATTTTTCTACTAAAATCATTTTCGGATTAAACTTCTGGTGTTCCTAGGACTATGACCATAATTTCTTGAAAGGACAGGGTTCAATCTGTAAGAAGAATGATCTATGCGTAGTGATCTTTATGTGAGAGTGGATGGTGGGTTGATTGTGTTAGAATCTAGGGGCTTTTCTGTAAAACGTGCACGGATGCGGCAGTGTGGACGCGCCATAACCGTCCGATCCAGAATCTAGGGACCGAATTAGATCAAAGCCCCACGGACCAGTATGTCATGAGGACTGTTGATTCCAGGATCTATGGCCTGAAAGTCGTTCTACCTATGATCCAAGTCGAGTCGCACGATCTCGATTTAGTGGCCTGGATTTTATTAAACTGGATCTAATCCTAATCGCTCATTCCTCATCCGACGCACCTGATTATATCACCTGAATTGTTACCTGATCCCCTAATCTAAACCCTCTATTGATGATACCACGGTTTGCACCCATTCTACCTATCCGAGAGAAGACAGTGGCCAGGGACGGCGACGTAGTTAGCCCGCATGGCGGCGCATCGACACTGTGCACCGCATTCCAACCCCCAGTGCCAAAATTGCTCCACAAATATGCTTTTCCTGATGTTGAAGGTCACGTGAGTAACATGGATGACTTCTTACCTAAAATTGTGGCGCAAAACCACAGGCCGACAACCGAAAGCGGCTCCGCCGTGGACGAAGACCCACATAGAGGAATTCTGTGCGAACCAATGGTTCCCATGGTAGGAAGCCCTCCCCACGCGTTTCACTGCTCCGAGCACCACACCCTGACCCCCTCCATGAAGCTCCATCAGTAGTATGCGCCCAGGTGGATGCCGACGGTGGAGGCGAGCCTCCCTTCTTTCGCCAACCCCCCCCTCCTTCACTGTTGTGTCGCCGGCAATCAGATCAGCTTGATGTGGACAAGGGAGGGTCGCGCCACGATCTATATATGGATCCCTGTGCCTAACCCAACTATCCGCGGCATGCGCGCGATTCAGTTGAAATCCGCACGGTTGAGCTGGGCGCTGTGGGGAAGGGAAGGTCTTCCAAGTGGGGCCTGCATGCCAATGGTAGCCAGAAGATATGGGCGCGCAGTGACTCGCTGACAGGGTAGCCCCATCAGTCGGTGCTGAGCACCAGGAGGGTGAGGCTGGCCGGTGGCCCCGGTTTGTCGGCACCAGCCTTAGGAACTGGGCTGGTGGCGGGGAGAGCAATTGGGACAAGGTAAGAGAATTGGCCCATGTAGTGGCAAATCTTCTTTTTTTATTTCTTATCCTCTTTTCCCCCATTTTTAGATTCCAATCTAAATTTAAATTCATGTTTGAACTTCAAATTCCCAAATATTGAACACAATTCTCACTTAAGTAATACTTCTAATTCTTGTAATATATTTATTTACTATTTATTCTCCTTCCCATTATTTAATTCTAGCTATAGTAAATGATTTTAATACAAATTTATTTTTCTTTTCTTACTTCTCCTTCTGTTTTCAAATCCTACTTTTCAAACTTAACTTGTCTCAAAAAAATATTTGGAGTCCAAATGCAGATATACAAGAACTCCGACATGATATGCATATTTCTGTATTTATTTATTTGTTGTTTAACCAATATAGTTCCATTAATTGAATATGCACAAATAAAAGAAAATCAAGTAATCTCCAATGGTTCCATAATCCTAAAACCCCACACAATAATATTTATTCATTTATATCATTATTTTTTTCTCTGATACAAAATTTTGGGCTTTACATTCAGGGGTAAGCTGATGAAGGTATATCTCGAATGTCTTCAAAATTTCGACCAACATCTTGTGGAGAGGAAAGTGAAGCCTAGCTTTCATGAATCTCCTGAAGACCACCACTTCATCATCTTCAGGAAGGGGAACGATGTTTTCTCCCCCAACCCTCACTATGGACATGTCATGAAAGCACTTGCCCTTCATCGCTTCAATCTGCCCTTGTCTGATAGTTGACTTCCCAAAAACAACATGGCTTGTCCTCCATGGCTGATCTTCGGCATCATCGTTCTCACTCTCAACATCGAAGCTCTCGCTGTCGCTTGAATCACCAGATAGCCCAGCCAATATTTCATTAGTGATTTTTTCTACGTTGGTCCTTTCCATGGCTTCATAGAAGCCAGTAAGTGTGAAATCCACGCTTTTCTTATCCTCGGCTATCTCGGTGATGATCACTGCAGAAAGCCAAAGCTCAAAAACAATTGCGCTCATAGAACAGGAAAGCTAAAACGACAACCACAGCACGAAAGCTAGATGGCACGAAAAATATCTGCAACACAGCCCTCTATATATATACTAGAGCCCCACGGCTCGCTGGGCCCAACGGTTCAGAATGATTCGCTATTCTAGCGAAGGGAAGGTGTTTTTTCGGACCTTCGGCTAAAGAACTTCGTTCACGTCACAGTCTGAATTTGATACAAAGCAGCAAATTAATACTATGAGGGGCTACTGTGGGGGGCCTTCCTCTTCCGAAGGTCCTCAAAAATAGGACTAACCATTTGTTTTCAGCATCATATGAATTATTACAGGGAGCTTTGGCTTCAGGATGGAGGTTTTCCCCCTGTGACAAAGGCATACGAGGTGAAGATATAGTCCGAAGATAATAAAGATGAACACCGAAGCTATAGCCAAGGGGTAATAGCTTCGGCTTATAATAGTGATGAAGGTTGAAGATGATGCTGGCCGAAAGGGAAAAAGACTGCTTAGTCCTTAATGATCCATGTTGTGATCATAAGTAAATGTCAGGGACATGAATGTAATTTTATCCGGGTTGCGCGCCGTGCCTATAAATATATGAACAGTAGCACCGTACTGTTCAAGCTGAATTGTAATCTTGCTTTCGTGTCCGCACCTTCGAGCAAGCCGAAGGTATCAATGTAATATAGATTTCTATTCATATAAAATTTATGGAATGCTGATATGAATAGACCCATGGCTTATAATTATTGTATCTACCTTCGTGTCTCCTTATTTATTTATAACATGTTGAAGTCATGTCCTTCGAGACATCGTTCGATGATCATTGAATCCAAGAGGAGGCAATGCTTCAGAGGACGAAGGTTTTTATACCGTTAACAAGTGTGTTGCCTTGTTCTTGATTCACAACATTTGAGAACAAGTGGCCAACAGTAGTCTTTGATCAACTCTAGCCATCTTCGCTGCCTCATGTTCAATTCGGATTGGGTGAATATGTACTTGAAACTCTTGTGATCTGTGTAGATATCACACTTCTGCCCATACAAATAGTGCCTCCAAGTCTTCAGTGCATGAACTACTGTTGCTAACTCCAGATCATGAGTGGGGTAATTCTTCTCATGAATTTTCAATAGTCGGGACGAGTATGCCACTACTCTCCCCTCTTGCATTAACACACATCCCAGACCGGTGTATGAAGCATCACAATATACTAAGAATGGCTTGTGGACATTTGGCAGAATCAATACTGGTGTTGTTGTCAACTTCTTCTTCAACGTCTCAAAGGATTCTTAGCACGTTGGGGTCCACTTGAACTCAACCTTCTTTGCCAGCAAAGCTGTCATTGGCCTGGCAATCTTGGAGAAACCATCAATGAAACATCGATAGTAGCCATCCATTGCAATGAAACTCTTGATTCCTCAGACATCTTTTGGTGCCTTCCAGTCCAGAATCACTGCTACTTTCTTTGGATCCACAGCTAATCCCTCTCGGATTATTATATGACCCAAGAACAGGACTTCCCTGATCCAGAACTCGCACTTGCTCAGCTTGGCATACAACTGACAATCTCGTAGCCTCTGTAGTACTTTCCTCAAGTGCTCTTCATGCTCTTGCTCATTCTAGGAATATATGAGGATATCATCAATGAACACCACTATGAACTTGTCGAGATAGTCCATGAACACGTTGTTCATCAAGTACATGAAATAAGCTAGCACATTCGTCAGACCGAATGACATGGCCGTGAATTCATATTGTAACACCCTGAATTTGGGGGTATAAAATTTCTTTCTAATTATCACCCAAATTCATGTGTTACTCTCTCACACTAGGTTCTATCTCTCTCTAGATTCTCCCTCTTTTCCTTTTCCTTTTGAGTAGAAATAGCTTAAGTTAGTAGAGATTAATTATGTATTTTTGCCAAAACACTATGGGTCATGACATGTTGCATCATGCTGAGCTTAACTATTCTTTGAATTGTTGCACATATTTGAATTAGTTTGAATTTGAAACCTGATTTGAATTTGGAATTGAAAATCCTAGAGAAAAGAAATAGAAAAGCAATTAGGAAATTCAGGAAAAAGGAAAAGCCATTCTGGCCAAACCAGCCCAGCCCGGCCCAGCCAGGACACGCGCCCTCGCGCCTGCCACCCCTGACAGGCGGGTCCCGCCTGTCAACGATAGTCTGTCCCTCGCTCCCTTCTCTCCCTCTCGCTCGCTGCCTAGTGGGGCTAGGTTGTCGGCGCCAGTTTCTTCCCTCCGCGCACCCCTCTCCCCTCTCTGCCTCACGGGCCCGCGCTGTCAGTCGCTGAACCGTTACCCCCGCGCACTCGTTCTCTCTCTCTGCACCGTGGGCCTCCCCTGTCAGCTCCGCCCTCCCCTCGCCCGCTGTGGACCAGCGCGTGCGCACTCGCGCACGTCGCCGGGATCCTTGGCCACATCGCTCTGCCCACGCCCCAGCCCTTTTTGAGCCCCGCCCGTGCCCGCACTCACTCCCCCGCCTCAGTTCACGCATTCCCGCTCTCTCTCGCGCTCTACTCACGCCGCTAGACCCCACCGGAGACCCGTGCCCCGCCTCCCCGGCGATATAGCTCACCGGAGACCACGCCAAGCCACCCTGAGCTCTGCCTCGAGGTGAGACACTCGTGCCTATGCTCAGTTTCCCCAATTTCGCTTTGTCGTCGGCCATTTTTTGCTTCGCCGGTGTTCGGCCGTGGTGGTCCACCACGCCCGCGCGATGACCAGCCAAATTGGCCCGGCCCAGTGCCCCTGCGATGGTCCCTATGTTACCCCTCCCTCTGCTGAGCTACCCTAGGCCTTAGCGCGCCTCAAGCCCTCTCTTCGTGGCCAGAATCCCTCACCGGAGTTCACCCGTCCTACCCGAAGCTTCTTCCCTGTCGTTCCCCCTCTCTGTCCTCGGTCTCGTGGCTGTAACCCTGCTATCGAGTTCACCGGGTCATTCTCCCCCTCTTCCCAACTCTGGCGACCCTGGAACCACCCTAGCTCGCGCCAACCCCAACTCCGGCGACTTCACCGCTGCAGGAAGGAGCGGTGCCACCCGCAGCCGTTCACCCCTCCGGATTTGATCTCCCCCGTCCGATCTTGATCGCACGGCCCAGATTGCGGGATACCGCTTCACGCACGAGCGCCCTGCCCCTGGGCCCGTCTGTCAGCGCTCGTGCCCCTTGGCGCTGGGCCCGATCGGTCAGTGTGCCCTCCCCCTCGGTCGCTGACACCCCCTGGCCCGCCTGTCAGCGCTCGCCCGCCCCCGCGCGCGCCCTTGGCCGCAGATCAAATCTCGGCCATTGGTTTCTGATCTAACGGTTAACAACGCCCGATACCCCTTCGCGTGTATTTTTGCTTAAGAGACCCTCTAGTTTTAGGAAATAAACCCGCCGTCCCTGGTTTTCGCGCACAGGCCCCTGTAATCTTACAGATTGAACCCTAGGGTTTTAAATAAATAGGGAATTAGACCTATTTTCGTATTTTAAATTCTCAAACTTGTTTATTTCATAACTTTTACATGTTTGGTGTGCTGTTCATTTGTACTTTCCAAATGTATTGAATGCATGTTCGCTTTATTTAGACAACAAGGAGTCCGAGGTTCCCGAGTGCGTTGTTGGAGACCTCCCTAAGCAAAATCCTGGTCAAGGCAAGTGTCCTCTGACCTATTATGTCCTACGTACTTTATAATTCACTGTCCCGCATTTCATTACTTAACCGAAGAATTGACTAGTCTGTTTTTACCTTATCCTTGTTTACCTTTTTGGGTTATCATGGTTAGCATTTTGCTATTGCCTTAACTTAATCAATGAACATGATGTGACTATTTATGATACGATACTATTATCCCAATGAAGATATTGTGATACTATAGGGGGCTGAGGCCTTTTTTTTCCTGAGTACCTCTCTGTAAGGACCTGTTCGTGGAGTGACCATCCGGGATAACAGTGCAACCATGAGGGTGGAATGTGACGCCCTTAGCCGATTAATTAGATGAACCTGGGGGTGTAGTTGGCTTTGCCGGAGGGACGTCAATGCGGGTCGGGGTGTAGTGCTCGCTCTGCCAAGGGGGGGTGCAGAGGTTCATTCGATTTGGTTTTGTTAGTCACCCACCTTGGGGAGGTGTACTGCGTTTGTACGACTGGCGAAACCTAACGAGCAGTTATGCACTAAGGGAGTCTTTGTAAAGGCTACATAGTGAAACCTTGCCGACTCACCTTGGTAGTGTTTGAGGGTTTGATCGACCCGAGGCAGAAAGGGATCACGACTTGTGGGTAAAGTGTACAACCTCTGTAGAGTGTTAGAAACTGGTATATCAGCCGAGCTCACGGTTAAGAGCAGCCTTGGGATCCTCTTTGATTAGAACTCTGGATACTTCTATGATGATGGTTAACAATGATGTTATAAATCTGATCTTTGGTATTTCCTCTTTGAGGGAGTACTTGTGGGTAATAACTGGGTTTATTACTAAAACTTGGCACTACTGATAATACTAAAGACTTGACTAACCTAAAAGCAACTGCTTAACCTCAACCCCACATACAGCTAGCCCACTTTAGCCAAACGGGACATTTGCTGAGTACGTTGATGTGTACTCACCCTTGCTTTACAAACCACCCCCACCCCAGGTTGTCCCCACTATACTCAGTGCTTAGGAGGTTATGCTGACAACATGGAGGAATTCGAGGAGTTCCAGGACTACGACGAGTTCTAGTTCTTTCTTAGTGGCAAACCCCCAGTCAGCTGCCTGTGTAGGCTTAGCATCTACGTTTCGTTTGTACGCACTTTGATATTTATGTTGAACATTATGGCTATGTATTAGACTCTATGGATGTCTTGGACATCTTGTTGTAATAAAGTACCTTTCTGCTATTTATTTCGAGCATTGTGTGATGATGTCCAATTATGTAATCGCTGTATATGTGAGTTTTTGATCCTAGCATGTACATGGTTCGCATTCGGTTTGCCTTCCAAAACCGGGTGTGACATAAGTGGTATCAAAGCCTTGCTGACTGTAGGACTGCTAACCTAGACTAGAATGGTCGCCCTAAGGACTATAGACCCCTACTCTTACCTTGCTCCTCAGTGTCCTTTCAAAAGTTGGTCACCTTGACCAACTTTATGTTATTTACTTATCTTAAAAGTTTTGTCTCACTTTTCTTTCTGTTTACTTTCTAGTCTCATAGTTCTACTCTTACTCTTGTGCTTACGATGTCTTTTGTAGATGGCTCGTCTTAGGTGCACTGCAAGTAAGTCTGTGATTCACTTTTTTCCTTCTCGCCTGGCGGAGCGTCCACTGCGTCACACCGTGCCATGTCAGTCCAGTCACCTGGAGAGACTACATTGTCGCCTGCACGAAGAGCAGGAGCGCCGATGCTAGGAGCAGGAGTAGGAGTAGCAGGACTCTTCACCTTTGCCTCAACAGGAGGTGGAGTCTGAGAGGCCGCCTTCCCCTGCACCTCAGCCAGAGATACTCCCTGCACCACCACAGGGCATCCCAGCTGCTGGAGGAGACCCTGACGGAGACGGAGATGACGACGATGCCGGTGGCAGTTCGAGCCACGGCACAGAACTCTTGGAGGAGCCGGAGCTGGAGGGATGGATCGCTAGACCCATCACTCGCGACGCCACTCGCGGGTGTCACTTCCACGACGCTCTCGACACCTTGCTGTGTCGGGCATTCGACCGACACACTTGGTCCATCGAGTACCGTTGTGTAGTCTACCAGCATCATTGCGGGTTATACCCAGACCAGTGGGAGGCTACTTGCTTGGTGCGCCGTTCGGACGATGATCTCCGGGGTGCAGAGGCCTTCTCAGAGCACTATTCTATTACTGAGAGGGATACTGCCGAGGTAGCCATGCAAGATGCAGCACGACGGGCACTTTCTCAGTATTGCTCATTGTTCAGTGGGGTAGCTGACGACCTTGACCTGAAGTACTACCCTCGCTGTTCGACCGGCAGTGCTGGAGGTGTGATTGTCTCGCCAGTTGGTGAGGGCAATCCCAGGCTGAACATCATGGTCAACCTGGCCACCGTGCTCAAATAGAGTTGGACCACGCCCTTGACAAGTTGGGCAAGGTTCGAGCGGAAGTTGCGGAATTGCGTGCTGAGTGCGCAGCATGCCACTATCTGGATGGTGGTTCTCCCGCCCCTGTCGGGATTCAGCACCCTTACCGTTCACCTCCCCGTGGTCGCTTTGACTATGGTACCCGAGACTGTAGGACCCGGATAGATTTAGATCCATAGATCGACAGAGTCAAAGTCGTAATAATGCTTAATTTAGTGTCTTAAGTTCAGTGTCTTAGTCTAGTCAGTCTTAGTTAGAGTTAAGATTGTTTATCTTATGTTGGATGCTTGTTATGATGGACATGTAATGAAGTTGGATCTTTGTAATGATTGTTACTAAGGTGTGGGTATCCCTTGCAACTTGGTGTAGTTACTAATAAAGTCAGTTATTTAGTTGGGTAATCCATGTACTTCCACTTTCCTCTTTATCTGAGAAGCAGTCAGTGAAGATGGTCATTGTTCAGTGCTATGAAGATTTTCTGTACATCTTTTCTTATGTTGAAAGACTGCAGAGTCAGATTTGATATATGTGTGTGATTTCTACAGATATCTGAGAACAGGCACAGAGGTGCGAGGCATGCTCAGCCAGAACAGCAGGCACCCCAAGAAGAGGCAGCTCCGCAGTAGCATTTGCCACCGCCACCACCGATGACCATTGAGCAAATGTTCTTGATGCAAACTCAAGCAGTTTAGGCAATTGGACAGACCCAAGCAGCAATGCAGCAGGTGCAGCAGCAGCCACCATCGCCTCAGCCTCTAGTGCAAGTTCAGATGCCACAGGTGCCCAGAGATAAGCGGGCAAAATTCATGAGGGGCCATCCCCCTGTCTTTGCCCACTCTGCTAATCCCATGGACACCGAAGATTGGCTGTGTACCGTGGAGCGTGAGTTGCACACTTCCTAGTGCAACGATCCTAAGAAGGTGTTGTATGGTCCCCGACAGCTGAGGGGAGCAGCACAGTCTCGGTGGGAGTCTTACCTCACCACCCATGCCAACCCTGAAGCCATCACTTGGGAAGAATTCAGGGACAACTTTCATCGCTACCATGTGCCCGAGGGACTAATGATAGTGAGGAAGGAGGAGTTTCTCGCCATGAAGCAAGGTCCCCTGTCCGTCAATGAGTACAGGGATAAGTTTCTACAGCTGTCACGTTATGCCCCAGAAGATGTCAACACGGATGCCAAGAGGTAGTACCGTTTCCTGAGAGGATTGGTTGATCCCCTCCATTACTAGCTAATGAACCACACCTTCCCTACCTTCTAGCATCTGATCGATAGTGCTATTATGACTGAAAGGAAGCGTCAGGAGATGGAGGACAGGAAACGCAAGATTGGTGGATCTCAGGTTGGGAGTAGCAGCCATCCCCGCTACTCAGACAACCTACCTCAGCCATTCAAGCAAGGTCACCAACACAAGCATCAGTGTCAGAACCAGCAGCAGTAGTACCAGAGGCAGTTTCCTCAGCAGCAGCAGCAGTACCGTTAGAACAACCAGCAAGGAGGAAATCAATATCAGTGTCAGAGCATCCAGGCAACCCATCTTCCTGCCCTACCAACCAACCAGATCAACCAAGCAGCGCCAGCGCAAGGAGGAAGTGGTGCATGTTTCCACTATAGGGAACAAGGCCATTGGGCGAATCATTGCCCAAAGAAAGCAGCTCAGCAGCAGCCAGCTCCTAATGCCCCATCAGACAGAATGCAATATATCAAGGAGGCAACAACCATGGGCAACCTCGTGCCCAGTATGGAAAGGTGAACCACTTGGAGACTGACACAGTCCAGGAGACTCTAGGAGTGGCACTAGGTACGTTTTCAGTCGAGTACCATTCTGCAAATGAGTTATTTGATACTGGAGCAACGCATTCTTTTGTGACTGCATCATGGGTAGAATCACATAATATACCAGTAGCACCCATGTATCCACCTATGAGGGTTAGTTCAGTTGGTGGAAGAACCCAAACAGATAGATTTTGCCCTAGTGCAAGAGTTCAAATAAGGGGGATAGAGTTCCCCGCTGACCTTATAGTTATGGGTAACTAGGATACAACTATAGATGTCATCCTAGGGATGAATTGGTTAACCAAGTACCAAGCCAGTCTTAGCTTTGACAAGAGAACGGTGAAGTTAGTGTCCCTATCAGGAGAAGAAGTGTTAGTAGAGTTGGTCTTGTCTGGACCAAGGAAACGAAGTTGTCACCAAGTCACTGCCCATATTGAGGAGATTAAACCATCAGAGGCTATCAATGTAGTATCGGAATTCCTAGATGTGTTTCCCGAGGAGTTGCCAGGTATGCCACCTGAAAGGAAGGTTGAATTTGCCATAGAGCTTATATCAGGCACCGCCCCTATTTCCATGAGAGCCTATCGAGTGTTCGGACCAGAATTGGTGGAACTCAATAAGCAGATTGATGAGTTGTTAGAGAAAGGCTACATCAGACCAAGTACCTCGCCTTGGGCAGCCCGAGTGCTATTTGTGGAGAAGAAGGACGGAACAAAGAGGATGTGCATTGAATATAGATCCTTGAATGAAGTTACTATCAAGAACAAGTACCCCCTGCCGAGAATTGAAGATTTATTCGATCAGTTGAGAGGAGCTAGTGTGTTCTCAAAGATAGATCCTAGGTCAGGTTACCATCAGCTCAGAATCCAACCTTCGGATATACCGAAGACGGCATTCATCACCAAGTATGGACTGTATGAGTTCATGGTCATGTCATTCGGTTTGACGAATGCGCCAGCTTACTTCATGTACTTAATGAATAGTGTTTTCATGGACTACCTCGACAAGTTCGTAGTGGTGTTCATTGATGATATTCTTGTATATTCCCAGAATGAGCAAGAGCATGAGGAGCATTTGAGGAAAGTACTTTAGAGGCTACAAGATTGTCAGTTGTATGCCAAGCTTAGCAAGTGCGAGTTCTGGATCAGCGAAATTCTATTCTTGGGTCATATTATAAACCAAGAGGGATTGGCTATAGATCCAAAGAAAGTAACAGCTATTATGGACTGGAAAGCACCAAAAGATGTTCGAGGAATCAAGAGTTTCATCGGAATGGACGGTTATTATCGGTGTTTCATTGAAGGTTTCTCCAAGATTTCCAGGCCAATGATAGCCATGTTGGCAAAGAAGGTTGAGTTCAAGTGGACCCCAGCATGCTAGAAGTCATTTGAGACATTGAAGGAGAAGTTGACAACAACACCAATACTGATTCTGCCAGATGTCCACAAGCCATTCTCAGTATATTGTGATGCTTCGTACACCGGATTGGGATGTGTGTTAATGCAGGAAGGGAGAGTAGTGGCATACTCGTCCCGGCAGTTGAAGATTCATGAGAAGAATTATCCTACTCATGATCTGGAGTTAGCAGTCGTGGTTCATGCATTGAAGACCTGGAGGCACTATTTGTATGGGCAGAAGTGTGATATCTACATGGATCATAAGAGCCTCAAGTATATATTCACTTAGTTAGAGCTAAACATGAAGCAGCGAAGATGGCTAGAGTTGATCAAAGATTATGAGCTGGAGATTCATTATCACCCAAGCAAAGCAAATGTGGTTGCATATGCTCTTAGCAGAAAGAGTCAAGTTAATATGTTGGCTGCTCACCCCTTGCCGTATGAGCTAGCGAAGGAATTCGATAGATTGAGTCTCGGGTTTTTGAATAACACTCAAGGAGTGACAATTGAGTTGGAACCCACTCTAGAGCAAGACATCAGGAAGGGTCAGAAGGATGATGAGAAGATCAACGAGATCCGGCAGCTGATCATAGATGGGAAAGGCAAGGATTTCCGTGAGAATGCAGAAGGAGTGGTATGGTTCAAGGATAGACTATGTGTTCCCGACATCAAATTGATCCGAGAACTAATTCTCAAGGAAGCACATTAGACAACATACTCTATACACCCTGGTAGTGAGAAGATGTACCAAGACCTGAAGAAAAGATTCTGGTGGTACGGTATAAAAAGGGAGATAGCAGAGTATGTGGCTGTATGTGACAGTTGTCAGAGGATTAAAGCAGAACATCAGAGACCTGCAGGTTTGTTGCAACCGTTGCAGATTCCTTAGTGGAAATGTGATGAGATCGGAATGGACTTTATAGTTGGTTTGCCCCGCACTCGTACTGGTTATGACTCCATCTGGGTAGTAGTGGACCGTTTGACAAAGGCGGCCCATTTCATACCAGTCAAGACCACCTACAACAGTGCAGTGTTGGCCGAACTATACATGTCTCGGATTGTGTGCTTGCATGTCGTTCCGAAGAAGATAGTATCAGATAGAGGCACTTAGTTCACCTCTCATTTTTTGCAGCAGTTGCATGAGGCTTTGGGCACATACTTGAAATTCAGCTCAGCTTATCACTCGTAGACAGATGGTCAGACAGAGAGAACCAATCAGATTCTTGAGGATATGTTGACGGCTTGTGCTTTGCAATACAAGATAGGTTGGGACAAGAGGTTACCATATGTAGAATTCTCTTACAACAACAGCTACCAAGCCAGTCTAAAGATGTCACCATTCGAAGCGCTTTATGGGAGGAATTGCAAAACTACATTGCATTGGGCCAACCTGGTGAAAGACATGTGTTCGGTCCAGATATTTTGCTTGAAGCCGAAGAGAACATCAGAATGGTCCAAGAGAATTTGAAGGCAGCGCGGTCCAGACAGCGAAGCTATGCTGACACCCGAAGAAGAGAACTGAGTTTTGAAGTAGGAGACTTTGTCTACCTGAAGGTGTCACCAATCAGAGGAACCAAAAGGTTTGGAGTCAAAGGCAAGCTAGCACCTCGATATATCGGGCCATACCAGATTCAAGCAAGACGTGGAGAAGTGGCATATCAACTCAGTTTACCAGAGAATCTGTCAGTTGTGCATGGTGTATTCCATGTGTCTCAGTTGAAGAAATGCTTGCGAGTGCCAGAAGAGCAGTTGCCAATAGAGGATCTTGAAGTTCAATAAGATTTGACATATATTGAGAAGGCAACTCAAATTCTAGAAATAGTAGATCGGGTCACTTAGAGAAGCACCATCAGGATGTGCAAAGTCCAATGGGGCCACCACTCAAAAGAAGAAGCAATCTGGAAAGAGAAGATGATTTGAAAGCCAAGTACCCTGAGCTCTTTTCTAGCCAGCCCTGAATCTCGAGGGCGAGATTCTTTTAAGGGGGATAGGTCTGTAACACCCTGAATTTGGGGGTATAAAATTTCTTTCTAATTATCACCCAAATTCATGTGTTACTCTTCTCTCTCACACTAGGTTCTATCTCTCTCTAGATTCTCCCTCTTTTCTTTTTCCTTTTGAGTAGAAATAGCTTAAGTTAGTAGAGATTAATTATGTATTTTTGCCAAAACACTATGGGTCATGACATGTTGCATCATGCTGAGCTTAATTATTCTTTGAATTGTTGCACATATTTGAATTAGTTTGAATTTGAAACCTGATTTGAATTTGGAATTGAAAACCCTAGAGAAAAGAAATAGAAAAGCAATTAGGAAATTTAGGAAAAAGGAAAAGCCATTCTGGCCCAAACCAGCCAGGCCGCGTGCCCGCGCGCTTGCCGCCCCTCACAGGCAGGTCCCGCCTGTCAATGGCAGTCTGTCCCACGCTCCCTTCTCTCCCTCTCGCTCGCTGCCCAGTGGGGCCAGGTTATCGGTGCGGTTTTTCCCTCCGCGTGCCCCTCTCCCCTCTCTGCCTCGCGGGCCCGCGCTGCCAATCACTGAACCGTTACCCCCACGCACCCGTTCTCTCTCTATGCCGTGGGCCTCCCCTGTCAGCTCCGCCCTCCCCGCGCCCACCGTGGACCAGCGCGCGCACTCGCGCATGTCGCCAGGATCCTCGGCCACGTCACTCTGCCCACGCCCAGCCCTTTTTGAGCCCCGCCCGTGCCCGCACTCACTCTCCCGCCTCAGTTCACGCATTTCCGCTCTCTCTCTCGTGCTCTGCTCATGTCGCCAGACCCCGCCGGCGACCCGCGCCCGCCTCCCCGGCCATCTAGCTCACCGGAGACCGCGCTAAGCCACCCCAAGCTCTTCCCCAAGGTGAGACACCCGTGCTCGTGCTCAATTTCTCCAATTTCACTTTGTCGTCGGCCAATTTTGGCTTCGTCGGTGTTCGGCCGTGGCGAGCCGCCGGGCCCGCGCGGTGACCGTCCAAATTGGCCCGGCCCAGTACGCCTGCGATGGTCCCTGTGTTACCCCTCCCTCTGCTAGAGCTACCCTAGGCCTTAGTGTGCCTCAAGCCCTCTCCCCGTGGCCGGAATCCCTCACCGGAGTTCCCCTGGCCCGCCCGAAGCTTCTTCCCCGCCATTTCCCCCTCTCTGCCCTCGGTCTCGTGGCTGTAACCCCGCCATCGAGTTCGCCGGGTCATTCTCCCCCTCTCTGCCCAACTCCGGTGACCCCGGAACCACCCAAGCTCGTGCCCGCCCCAACTCCGGCGACTTCACCGCTGTGGGAAGGAGTGGCGCCGCCGGTAGCCGTTCACCCCTCCCGATTTGATCTCGCCCGTCTGATCTCGATCGCACGGCCCAGATTGCAGGATACCACTTCACGCACGCGTGCCCTGCCCCGGGCCCGTCTATCAGCGCCCGTGCCTCTGGCGTTGCCCGATCAATCAGTGCGCCCTCCCCCTCGGTCGCTGACACCCCCTGGCCCGCCTGTCAGCACTCGCCCGCCCCCGCGCGCGCGCCCTCGGCCGCACATCTAATCTCGGCTGTTGGTTTCTGATCTAACGGTTAACAATGCCTGATACCCCTTCGCATGTATTTTTGCTTAAGAGACCCTCTGGTTTTAGGAAATAAACCCGTCGTCCCTGGTCTAACTTTTAGGTCACAATAAAATAAATTGAACTAGGTTATGTAATTAAGGACAACACTTAAAGAATAATCTATTTTCTAAATGAAATTAGTTCATGTTATGCCTTGATCTCATTATTCCTTATTTAATATTGTGCCTTTTTGAGATGTATTCCAATGCTTGTACATGTTTGGTGTGATGTTCATTTGTACTTTCCAAATGTATTGAATGCATGTTCGCTTTATATAGACAACGAGCAGTCTGAGGTTCCCGAGTGTGTTGTTGGAGACCTCCCTGAGCAACAACCTGGTGAAGGCAAATGTCCTCTGACCTATTATGTCCTACGTATTTTATAATTCACTGTCCGCATTTCATTACTTAACCTAAGGATTGACTAGTTTGTATTTACCTTATCCTTGTTTACCTTTTTGGGTTATCATGGTTAGCATTTTGCTATTGCCTTAACTTATTCAATGAACATGATATGACTATTTATGATACGATACTGTTATCCCAATGAAGATATTGTGATACTTTAGGGGGCTCAGGCCTTTTTTTCCTGAGTACCTCTTCGTAAGGACCTGTTCGTGGAGTGACCACCCGAGATAACAGTGCAACCATGAGGGTGGAATGGGACGTCCTTAGCTGATTAATTAGATGAACCTGGGGGTGTAGTTGGCTTTGTTGGAGGGCCGTGAATGGGGGCTGGGGCATAGTGCTCGCTCTGCCATGAGGGTGCAGAGGTTCATTCAATTTGGTTTTGTTAGTCACCCACCTTGGTGAGGTGTACTGCGTTTGTACGACTGGCGAAACCTAACGAGTAGTTATGCACCAGTGGAGTCTTTGTAAAGGCTACGTAGTGAAACCTTGCCGACTCACCTTGGTAGTATTTGAGGGTTTAATCGCCCCGAGGCAGAAAGGGATCACGACTTGTGGGTAAAGTGTACAACCTCTGCAGAGTGTTAGAAACTGGTATATCAGTCGAGCTCACGGTTAAGAGCAGCCTTGGGATCCTCTTTGATTAGTAAAGCTCTAGATACTTTTATGATGATGGTTAACAATGATGTTATAAATCTGATCTCTAGTATTTCCCCTTTAAGGGAGTACTTGTGGGTAATAACTGGGTTTATTACTAAAACTTGGCTCTACTAATAATAATAAAGACTTGACTAACCTAAAAGCAACTGCTTAACCTCAACCCCACATATAGCTAGCCCACTTTAGCCAAACGGGACATTTGTTGAGTACGTTGATGTGTACTCACCCTTGCTTTACAAACCACCCCACCCCAGGTTGCCCCCACTGTACTCAGTGCTCAGGAGGTGATGCTGGCAACATGGAGGAATTCGAGGAGTTCCAGGACTACAATGAGTTCTAGTTATTTCTTAGTGGCAAACCCCCAATCAGCTGCCTGTGTAGGCTTAGCATCTACGTTTCGTTTCTATGCACTTTGATATTTATGTTGAGCATTATGGCTATGTATTAGACTCTGTGGATGTCTTGGACATCTTGTTGTAATAATGTACCTTTCCACTATTTATTTCGATCATTGTGTGATGATGTCCAATTATGTAATCGCTGTGTACGTGAGTTTCTGATCCTGGCACGTACATGGTCCGCATTCAGTTTGCCTTCCAAAACCGGGTGTGACACATATAGTCCATACTTGATGATAAATGTTGTCTTCGGTATATCCGAAGGCCAGATCCTGAGCTGATGGTAGCCTAACCGCAGATCTATCTTCGAGAACACACTGGCCCCTCTCAGCTGGTCGAACAGGTCTTCAATTCTTTGCAGAGGGTACTTGTTCTTGATAGTGCCTTCATTCAAAGATCTATAATCAATGCACATCCTTTTTGTCTCGTCCTTCTTCTCCACAAATAACACTTGGGCTGCCCAAGGTGAGGTACTTGGTCTGATGTAGCCTTTCTCTAACAACTCATCAATCTGTTTCTTGAGTTCCACCAATTCTGGTCCGGACACTCGATAGGCTCTCTTAGAAATAGGGGTCATGCCTGGGATAAGCTGTATGGAAAACTCAACTTTACGCTCGGGTGGCATGCCTGGTAACTCCTTAGGGAACACATCAGGGAACTCCGACACAATCCTAGTATCCTCAATCAAGTTGGCCTCCTTGCCATCTACAGACAAATGGTGACAGGCTCCTTCTTCTAGTTCAGGCATGTACAATTCAGCTACTACTTCCTTTCTGGATGGGGACACCAATTTTACTATCCTCTTGTCACAATTAATAGTGGCTTGGTTTCTGTGTCGCCAATTCATCCCTAGGATGACATATAACCCTTGAGTACCTATTACTACTAGGTTAGCCAGGAAATCTATCCCCCTTATTTCAATCCTTAGATTTAGACACATCTTATCGGACTAAACTTTTTCCCCAACTGAATTAACTCTTAAAGGTGGAATCATTGGTTGTACGGGGATGTTATATGCTTCTACCCATGATGTAGAAACAATAGAATGTGTGGCACCAGTATCAAATAATACTTTTGTTGGGTAGGATTCGAGTGGAAACATACCTACTGCCACATCCTGTGCATCTTGGATTGCTTCGACCTCCAAGTGGTTCACCTTTCCATGGTTGTAGGCCTAGCCACAACCTCCTGGTGCTTGTTGTGGTGCTCCTTGTCTTACTAAAGTGTTGAAAGCTGGCAACTGCTGAGTTGTCTTCTTTGGGCAGTGATTCGCCCAGTGGCCTTGTTCCCCACAATGGAAACATGAACAACCTCCTCCTTGCGCTGGAGCTGCTTGGTTGTTCTGGTTGGTTGCTGGGGCAGGAAGGCGAGGTGCCTGGTTGCTCTAACATTGGTACTGATTTCCTCCTTGCTGGTTGTTCTGATAGTACTATTGTTGCTGCTGAGGGAACTGTCTCTGATACTGCTGCTGATGTTGACGCTGATGCTGATGCTGGTGACCTTGAGGGTGACCCTGCTTGAACTACTGAGGTGGGTTACCTGATTAGCAAGGACGGCTACTACTCCCGCCCTGAGATCCACCAATCTTATGTTTTTTGTCCTCCATCTCTCGGCGCTTCCTTTCAGTCATTATGGCTCTGTCGATCAAATGCTAGAAGGTAGGGAAAGTGTGGTTCATCAGCTGATAGTGAAGGGGATCAACCAAACCTCTTAGAAAACGGTACTGCCTCTTAGCATCTGTATTGACATCTTCTAATGCATAACGTGACAGCTGCAGGAACTTGTCCTTGTACTCACTGACAGACAGGGGGCCTTGCTTCAAAGCTAGAAATTCCTCCTTCTTTAATATCATCAGCCCTTCAGGCACATGGTAACGATGGAAGTTGTCCCTGAACTCCTCCCAGGTGATGGCTTTAGGGTTGGCATGGGTGGCGAGGTAAGACTCCCACCAGGACTGTGCTGCTCCCCTTAGGTGGCAGGGACCATACAGAACTTTCTCACGATCGTTGCACTAAGCAGTGTGCAACTCATGCTCCACGATACACAGCCAATCCTCAGTGTCCATGGGGTCAGTAGAATGGGCAAAGACAGGGGGATGGCCCCTCATGAATTCTGCCCGCTTGTCTCTGGGCACCTGTGGCATCTGGACTTGCACCTAAGTTTGAGGTGCGGATTGATGTTGCACCTGCTGCATTGCTGCTAAAGTCTGGCCAATTGCTTGGACTGCTTGGGTTTGCATCAGGAACATCTGCTCAATAGTCATCGAGGTGGCGGTGGCAACTGCTGCTGAGCTGCCTCCTCCTGGGTGCCTGCTACTCCTGCTGAGCACGCCTTTCACCTCTGCGTCTGTTCTCAGACATCTGTAGAAAGCACACATACATCAGATCTGACTCTACAGTCTTGTCGGCGTTTCGAGACCGGGGGGTCCCTAAGCCGACGAGTGAGTGTGCCGCGTGCCCCAGCCCAGATGGGTCGAGCGCGTGGGCGAGCGCGAAGGGGGGAGAGCGAGGTGGCCGGAGCCGGGTCGTGAGGGAGGCGGAGATCACGTGGCCTTCGTGTTCGTCCCGCGCCCAGGTCGGGTGCGCTTGCAGTAGGGGGTTACAAGCGTCCACGCGGGTGAGGGGAGCGAGCGGCCCCTAGAGAGCGCCTGCCCCTGCCCTCGTTCCCGCGGGGCCAACCTTCTCTAAGAAGGCCCTGGTCCTTCCTTTTATAGACGCAAGGAGAGGATCCAGGTGTACAATGGGGATGCAGCAGAGTGCCACGTGTCTAGCGAGGGAGAGCTAGCGCCCTGGGTACATGCCAATGTGGCAGCCGGAGAGAACTTGGCACCCAGCTGGTGTGGTGTCGTGGCTGTCGGAGGAGTAACGGAGCCTGGTGGAGGGACAGCTGTCGGAATAGTTGGGCTCTTGCTGACGTCCCCCTGCTTCCGTAAGGGAGCTGAGAGCCGCCGTCGTCATGGTCTAGCGGGGCGCCATCATTGCCTATCTGGCGGAGCTAGCCAGATGGGACGTCGGTCTTGTTCTCTGCGGCCCAAGTCGGCTCGGGGTAGGGTGATGATGGCGCCTCCTATTGACGTGGCGGACTTGTGCCCTAGGTCGGGCGACGTGGAGGTTCTTCCGAGGCCGAGGTCGAGTCTGTCTTCCGTGGCCGAGGCCGAGCCCGAGCTCCTGGGTCGGGCGAGGCGGAGGTCGTTCGGCAGAGACCAGGGCGGAGTCCGAGCCCTGGGTCGGGCGAAGCGGGGTTCGTCGTCTTCCGGGGCCTTAGCCCGAGTCCGAGCCCTGGGTCGGGCGGAGCGGAGTTCGCCGTCTTCCGGGGCCTTAGCCCGAGTCCGAGCCCTGGGTCGGGCAGAGCGGAGTTCGCCGTCTTCCGGGGCCTTAGCCCGAGTCCGAGCCCTGGGTCGGGCGGAGCGGAGTTCGCCGTCTTCCGGGGCCTTAGCCCGAGTCCGAGCCCTGGGACGGGCGGAGCGGAGTTCGCCGTCTTCCGGGGCCTTAGCCCGAGTCCGAGCCCTGGGTCGGGTGGAGCTTCCTATGGCACCTTTGGCAAGGCTTGGCTGCCTGTCAGCCTCACTCTTTGCGTTAAATGCCCCTGCGACTCGGTCGGTTGGCGCGGTGATTTAGTCAGGGTTGCTTCTTAACGAAGGCAAGGCCTCGGGCGAGCCGGAGATGCGTCTGCCGTAAAAAAAAGGGGGCCTCGGGCGAGACGGAAACACCTCAGGGTCGGCTGCCCTTGCCCGAGGCTAGGCTCGGGCGAGGCGCGATCGAGTCGCTCGTACGGACTGATCCCTAACTTAATCAAACCCATCAGGCCTCTGCAGCTTTATGCTGATGGGGGTTACCAGCTGAGAATTAGGCGTCTCGAGGGTACCCCTAATTATGGTCCCCGACAGTAGCCCCCGAGCCTCGAAGGGAGTGTTAGCACTCGCTTGGAGGCTTTCGTTGCACTTTTTGCAAGGGGACCAGCCTTCCTCGGTTGCATTTTGTTCCGGTGGGTGCGCGCGAGCGCACCCGCCGGGTGTAGCCCCCGAGGCCTCGGAGGAGTGGTTTCACTCCTTCGAGGTCTTAATGCCTTGCGTAATGCTTCGGCTGGTCTGGTGGTTCCCTCATGCGAACAGGCCGTAGCCCGGGTGCACTGTCGGGGCCCAAGTTCTCGGGCTGGTATGTTGACGCTGTCAACGGTTTGGCCGGAGCCGGGTTTGCGAGAGCAGCCCCCGAGCCTCCGCACAGGGCGAGAGGGCGATCAGGGACAGACTCGGCTTTTTTACATACGCCCCTACGTCGCCTTTCCGCAAGGAGGAGGGGGGGAGAGCGCCATGTTACCCTCGATGGGCACCGAACATGGTGTCTCCGGTGAGCTGCAAGCGGGTAATCCGAGTGGACGTCCGTGCCCCGTTCGTTGGGGGTCGGCTAGGGGCCCGGAGGCACGCCCAAAAGTACCTGCGGGTGATCTGCCGGACCCGGTCCCCTGGCGACGGGGTCCGAGGGCTCGTTGCCTCCCTCCGATGGGATTCCGTTACAGGATCGTTCCCGCTGGTCTCGGAAATGTCCTAGGGTACCTCGGGAGCGCAGCCCGAGCCTTGGTTATGTATCGAACGTACCCCTGGTCATCCCTCGCTCGATGTCTGAGGCGACTGTGAACCCTTCGGGGGGCCAGCCTTCGAACCCCTGATCAGTAATGGGCGCGGAGCCCGAGTAGCCTGAGGCGGCCGTGGAACCTTTCGGGAGGCCGACCTTCGAACCTCTGACCAGTAGTGGGTGTCGGGCCCACGCGATCTGAGGCGGCTGTTGAACCCTTCGGGGGGCCAGCCTTCGAACCCCTGATCAGTATGGAGGCTCGGAGCCTAGTTCCTTCACGGGGAAGGATCCCTTTGGGGGTATCCCCTTTCCCGGTCCCTGTTGCAAGAGATAGAGAAAGAGGAAAAAGGAAAAAAGGATACGAATTTGAACGACGCGGCGTACCTTTTTCGGCGCGGTTATTTTGGCGAAGGCGAAGTGTCGCCAGCTGCTTCTGCTAGAAGCGCCGCCTGTCCAGCCGCGGAGTTAATGCGCCGGGGTGAGTAGTTGGCGGGGCTGCCGTTGCGTGTGCGCGAGCCGTTCGAGGGACGGGCCACGGGCGCGTCGTCTTCACACCGTGAGAGGGGGTTCTCTTGCTGCCTCCGGATGGGACGTGAGCTTGGCTGACGGCGTGACCGCTGCTCCTGCACGCCTGCCACCGTTATTACTGCCGGCCCACTTTTGATCGCGTTTGACCGCTGCGTCAGGCTAGCGCTGCTGGGTCACCTCGGGTCGCGGTATCGGTTCCGCAATCGAGGAGGTGCGGTGGTGGCGCCAGTGGTACAGTTGCTTGTATGCAGCATCCGGCGTGCCGGTCGCGCGACGCGTGGGCTTAGGCCTCCGCGCTGGCAGGTTAGGAGTCGGAGAGGCACGGCCACTTGGCGTGGTTGCATGCCGTCTGCGTGGCTGCCTGCCCCTTTCGCCCGTTGGCCTAGGCAAAAGTGGAGGGTTGCTTGTAACCGCTGGGTGGTTGCGTGCGCCGTGCGCGGCGGTTTGGCTTCTTCTGCTCGGAGCCGATCTTGTATGACATGCGGGACCCAGCCCCCGCGCCACAGGGGAGGGCTTTGGAGGCGTGCTAGAGAAGACTCGGCCCGCGACGGTTGGGGGCGCAAGCAGGGAGAGTCGCCTTTAAAAGGAGGGCGACCCATTCCGTAAGGCGACCATGCCTTCTTCCTCCCTTATGCCTCGTGTCTTTCCACCTTTCAAGCCCCCGGATGGGGGAAACCGCTGTCTTTTCGCCCCATCGTTGGAGGAACGCAACTCCGTGGGAGTTGGTACCTTTCAGCCATCGTTCGGCTTCAAGGATTTTTATCACACAGCCTGGTTGCTCCCCTCCGCTGGTGATCACCCAAGACGGTGACCTCCAGCTCCCGGATGGGGAGAGGCAAACCGGGCTGTGGTCCCGGCCCCGCCCTCAGTGTTGAGGGTGTTCGTCATCCTCGCCGGGGCGGGGAGCGAGGCGAGCCGGGGCTCCACCTCCTGCGCGGGTCGGCGGACCACCTCATCTTCCAGCTTCTGGTGGTGGCAATCGCCCTTTAGCCCCACGGCGGAGACATCCTCCAGCCATGCCGGGGAAGGCGAACTGCTGCTGCCCAGCTAGGATGCAACATTCCGTCTTTCTCCTCGCATTCGCGGCGAGGACGGCTGCGAGGATCTGCCGGGGTGCTTAGGGGCGTCCCGCGTTTTGCTGGTGATTCGCCCATAGCTTGTCGCTCCACGGGCTTCCCGGGCGGGGAGGTCGTCCATACCCGTGGAGACGGAACCGGAGTTCCGCTTGTGATGGCACCTTGGATGCCAGTGTTTTTGTTCATTTCGGCTTTCGGGGCCTGAACGTGTATGTGACTTCGGCACGGAGTCGTGTTTTTTTCCTCATTTTTGAGCACTAAGACTCGCCTGTTGTTTGTCTGAACCGCTTCACCAAGCATGAGTCGCCCCGTGTCAAGGTGACGAGTGAGGTATCCGTATCCCGGAGGCGTAGGAGTCCCTCGGCTCGGTCGGCCCTGCTGTCCGAGGCTCCTCTAGCTTAGTTAAAGAGACCCCTCGGCCGCTCTTCGTCGAGCCGAGGCCAGGGGTAGCGATATCAGCATGAGCAGAGGCGGAGTTGGCTCGAAAATAAAACCTGGTTGGCGGGAACCTAGCTAGGTTGTCCGTTGGCTGGATCGACGTCGGAGTTGATCAGCCGAGGCTTCGGACCGGGCTGGCGCCCTTGGAAGATGGTTGGCCGAGGCCCCGGAGGTGGCCGGCCGAGCCGCCTGCTCGGGCCGGATTTTCGGAGAAGTCCCTGGTAGCGATTGCCCGGGCGTGGTGATGACGTCGTCTTCGGAGCAGAGACCCTCGGACCGCGTCGCCGTCCGAGGCTAGGTCGGGCCTCGCCGAAGGTGCTGTCGATGCCGAGGGCGTTGCTGCCCCCTTCCAGCGTCAAGACCCGAGCCTGCAGGATCAGATTGTCTTGTAGTGTGTGCTTTGTGCGGCCGCCGAGGCCAGAACACACACCCTTGTTGCGTGTTAAAGCTGCGTCTCTCTTCCTCTTGTTTCGAGTATCTGGACTTTTTGTCGGTGACAGGGATGTTTGTGCGAGCGAAAGTTGCTTCTCGCGGAAGGTGAGGAGTGAGGTATCCGTATCCCGGAGGCGTGGGAGTCCCTCGGCTCGGTCAGCCTTGCCGCTTACGCGCACTTTCACTCGTCCATGAGGTCCTATCACCGACTAGGTCGAGAAGACTCGAAGAATCGCTTCGACAGAAGGGCTTCCGAACGTAGAGACTTATTCGATCCGCGGAGTCACCTTATCCGAATGCGAGTTACTTATCGCAGAAGGTGATGAGTGAGGTATCCGTATCCCGGGGGCGTAGGAGTCTCTCGGCTCGGTCAGCCTTGACTGCTTACGTGTACCCCGTCGTTTCCAGGACCCACTTATCGAAGTAGTCAAAAAGCACGGAAGATATTCTGGTAAAAGAGATCCTTTTTTCGAGGAAAATTTTAACGCAGAGGGGGTTTCCCCCCTTTTAGCCCCCGAGGGAGGGTCGGGCTTTGCCGAGGCGAGGCCGACCCTTCCTTGTTGACTAAACTTTGCGTGGGTGCGAGGTATATGAACAACTTGGAAATATCTTAAGGGTAGAAGCGACGTAGCTGTTGGATGTTCCAAGCGTTGTCGTAGACCTCGCCTTGACTGTTAGCCAGCTTGTACGTTCCGGGCTTCAGAACTTTGGCGATGACGAACGGCCCCTCCCAGGGGGGCATGAGCTTGTGCCTCCCTCGGGCGTCTTGCCGCAGCCGAAGCACCAGGTCGCCCACCTGGAGGTCTCGGGGTCGGACCCCTCGGGCATGGTAGCGTCGCAGGGACTGCTGATACCGCGCCGAGTGTAGTAAGGCCCTATCCCGAGCCTCTTCCAGCTGGTCCAGCGAGTCCTCTCGGCTAGCTTGGTTGCTTTGATCGTCGTAGGCTCTCGTCCTCGGGGAGCCGTATTCCAGGTCCGTGGGCAAGACGGCCTCGGCCCCGTAGACCAGGAAGAACGGCGTGAAACCCGTGGCTCGGCTCGGCGTCGTCCTCAGGCTCCAGACCACCGAGGGGAGTTCCTTCATCCATCGCTTGCCGAACCTGTTGAGGTCATTGTAAATCCGAGGCTTGAGCCCTTGTAGAATCATGCCGTTGGCACGCTCTACTTGCCCATTCGACATGGGATGAGCTACGGCAGCCCAGTCCACCTGGATGCTGTGGTCCTCGCAAAAATCCAAGAATTTTTTGCCGGTGAACTGGGTGCCGTTGTCGGTGATGATGGAGTTCGGGACCCCGAAGCGATGGATGATGTTGGTGAAGAACGCCACCGCCTGCTCGGACCTGATGCTGTTCAGGGGTCGGACCTCGATCCACTTGGAGAATTTGTCGACGGCGACCAGCAGGTGCATGTAGCCCCCGGGCGCCTTCTGCAGAGGGCCGACGAGGTCCAGACCCCACACAGCGAAGGGCCAGGTGATGGGTATCGTCTGTAGAGCCTGAGCGGGCAGGTGGGTCTGCTTCGCATAGAATTGGCACCCTTCGCAGGTGCGGACAATTCTAGTGGCGTCAGCCACCGCCGTCGGCCAGTAGAAGCCTTGCCGGAAAGCGTTCCCGACAAGGGCTCGAGGCGCTGCGTGATGGCCGCAAGCCCCCGAGTGTATCTCTTGCAGGAGTTCCTGACCTTCGGCGATGGAGATGCACCGCTGGAGGATGCCCGAGGGGCTGCGGTGGTAAAGCTCCTTATCATCGCCCAGCAAGACGAACGACTTGGCACGTCGCGCTACCCGCCGTGCCTCGGCCTGGTCGAGGGGTAGCTCGCCTCGGCGGAGATATTGCAGGTACGGGGCCTGCCAATCTTGATCAGGCGTGACCCCGCTCCGCTCCTCTTCGATGCGCAGCGCCTCGTCCTCGGGGGCCGAGGGTTCCTCGGGTTGAACCAAGGATGGTTCGGGCCGGGCCGAGGTCTCCTCGGATGGGGCCAAGGGCGCCTCGGGCTCGGGCGTGTCGCTGATCTTGACGGAGGGTTGGTGCAGATCCCGGGAGAAGACGTCCGAGGGAACCGTCGTTCGCCCCGAGGATATCTTTGCCAGCTCGTCCGCAGTCTCGTTGTGGCGCCGGGCGATGTGGTTAAGCTCGAGCCCGTGGAACTTGTCTTCTAGGCGTCGAACCTCATCACAGTAGGCCTCCATCTTCGGGTCGTGGCAGTGGGAGTTCTTCATGACTTGGTCGATGACGAGCTACGAGTCGCCGCGAGCGTCGAGGCGTCGGACCCCTAGCTCGATGGTGATCCGCAATCCGTTGATCAGAGCTTCGTACTCAGCCACATTGTTGGACGCCGGGAAATGGAGGCGTAGCACGTAGCGCAGGTGTTTCCCGAGGGGCAAGACGAAGAGCAGGCCCGCGTCGGCTCCAGTCTTCATCAGCGACCCGTCGAAAAACATGGTCCAGAGCTCCGGTTGGATCGGAGCCATCGGCAACTGTGTGTTGACCCATTCGGCTACGAAGTCCGCCAGTACCTAGGACTTGATGGCCTTCCGAGGGGCGAACGAGATTGTCTCGCCCATGATTTCCACCGCCCACTTCACGATCTGTCCCGAGGCCTCTCGGCACTGGATGATCTCCCCCAGGGGGAAGGATGACACCACAGTTACCGGATGAGACTCGAAGTAATGCCGCAACTTTCGCCTCGTCGGGATCACTGCATACAGCAGCTTCTGAACTTGTGGGTAGCGGATCTTGGTTTCGGACAGCACCTCGCTGATGAAGTAAACTGGCCTCTAAATGGGCAATGCATGCCCCTCTTCTTGCCTTTCGACCACGATCACGGCGCTAACCACCTGAGTGGTAGCGGCGACGTAGACCAAGAGGGCTTCTCCATCAGCTGGGGGTACCAAGACGGGCGCCTGGGTGAGGAGCGCCTTCAGGTTCCCGAGAGCTTCCTCGGCCTCGGGAGTCCAAGTGAAGCACTCGGCCTTCCTTAAGAGACGGTACAGAGGCAGGCCTCTTTCACCGAGGCGCGAGATGAAACGGCTCAAAGCCGCGAGACATCCCATGACCCTCTGTACGCCTTTTAAGTCCTTGATGGGCCCCATGCTGGTGATGGTCGCGATCTTCTCCGGGTTGGCTTCGATGCCCCGCTCGGAGACGATGAATCCCAGGAGCATGCCTCGGGGCACCCCAAAGACGCACTTCTCGGGATTGAGCTTGACGCCCTTCGCCTTGAGACACCGGAATGTCACTTCAAGGTCGGAGAGAAGGTCGGAGGCTTTCCTTGTCTTGACTACGATGTCATCGACGTAGGCCTCGACCGTGCGACCAATGTGTTCGCCGAACACATGGTTCATGCACCGCTGGTACGTTGCACCCGCGTTCCTCAAACCGAACGGCATGGTGACATAACAGTACATGCCGAAGGGCGTGATGAAAGAAGTCGTGAGCTGGTCGGACTCTTTCATCTTGATTTGGTGATACCCTGAGTAGGCATCGAGGAATGACAGGGTTTTGCACCCAGCAGTGGAATCCACGATTTGATCGATGCGAGGTAGAGGGTAGGGAACCTTCGGACATGCTTTGTTGAGACCAGTGTAGTCTACACACATCCGCCATTTCCCCCCTTTCTTTCTCACAAGCACAGGGTTGGCAAGCCATTCGGGATGGAATACCTCTTTGATGAACCCTGCTGCCATCAGCTTGTGGATCTCCTCGCCTATCACCCTGCGCCTTTCCTCGTCGAATCGGCGCAGAGGCTGTCTGACCGGTCGGGCTCCGGCCCGAATATCCAGCGAGTGCTCGGCGACATCCCTCGGTATGCCGGGCATATCCGAGGGACTCCACACAAAGACGTCGGCGTTTGCGCGGAGAAAGTCGACGAGCACTGCTTCCTATTTGGGATCGAGCCCGGAACCGATCCGGATCTGCTTGGAGGTGTCGCCACTGGGGTCGAGAGGGACGGCCTTAACCGTCTCCGCTGGCTCGAAGTTGCCGGCGTGTCGCTTCACGTCCGGCACCTCTCAGGAGAGGTTTTCCAGGTCGGCGATGAGGGCCTCGGACTCAGCGAGGGCCTCGGCGTACTCCACGCACTCCACATCGCATTCGAACGCGTGTTTGTACGTGGGGCCGACGGTGATGACCCCGTTGGGGCCCGGCATCTTGAGCTTCAGGTAGGTGTAGTTGGGGATGGCCATGAACTTCGCGTAGCATGGCCTTCCCAACACTGCGTGGTAGGTTCCTCGGAACCCGACCACCGCAAATGTCAAAGTCTCCCTTCGGAAGTTGGAGGGTGTTCCGAAGCAGACAGGAAGGTCGAGCTGTCCGAGGGGCTGGACGCGCTTCCCGGGAATGATCCCGTGGAAGGGCGCAGCGCCTGCTCGGACGGAGGACAGATCGACGCGCAGGAGCCTGAGGGTCTCGGCGTAGACGATATTGAGGCAGCTGCCCCCATCCATCAGGACTTTGGTGAGCCTGACGTCGCCGATGATGGGATCGACGACGAGCGGGTACTTCCCCGGGCTCGGCACGTGGTCGGGGTGGTCATCCTGGTCGAAGGTGATGGGCTTGTCGGACCAGTCTAGGTAGACTGGTGCCGCCACCTTCACCGAGCAGACCTCCCGACGCTCTCGCTTGCGATGCCGAGCCGAGGCATTCGCCGCATGCCCTCCGCAGATCATGAAGCAGTCGCGGACCTCGGGGAACTCTCCTGCTTGGTGATCTTCCTTTTTGTCGTCGTCGCGGGCCCTGCCACCCTCTGCGGGTGGCCCGGCCTTGTGGAAGTGGCGCCGAAGCATGACGCACTCCTCGAGGGTGTGCTTGACGGCCCCTGATGGTAAGGGCACGTCTCCTTGAGCATCTTGTCGAAGAGGTTGGCACCTCCGGTGGGCTTCCGAGGGTTCTTGTACTCGGCAGCGGCGACAAGGTCTGCGTCTGCAGCGTCGCGTTTCGCTTGCGACTTCCTCCTGCCTTTCTTCTTGGCGCCGCGCGGAGTAGACGCCTCGGGAGCATCCTCCGACGGGCGGCCCTGGGGCTGCTTGTCCTTTCAGAAGATGGCCTCGACCGCCTCCTGACCGGAGGCGAACTTGGTGGCAATGTCCATCAGCTCGCTCGCCCTGGTGGGGGTCTTGCGACCCAACTTGCTCACCAGATCACGGCAGGTGGTGCCGGCAAGGAACGCGCCGATGACATCGGAGTCGGTGATGTTGGGCAGTTCGGTGCGCTGCTTCGAGAACCGCCGGATATAGTCCCGAAGAGACTCTCCCGGCTGTTGCCGGCAGCTTCGGAGGTCCCAGGAATTCCCGAGGTGCACGTACGTGCCCTGAAAGTTGCCGGCGAAAGCTTGGACCAAATCCTCCCAGCTGGAAATCTGCCCCGGAGGCAGGTGCTCCAACCAAGCGCGAGCAGTGTCGGAGAGGAACAGGGGGAGGTTGCGGATGATGAGGTTGTCGTCGTCCGTTCCACCCAGTTGACAGGCCAGGCGGTAGTCCGCGAGCCACAATTCCGGTCTTGTTTCCCCCGAGTACTTTGTGATAGTAGTCGAGGGTCGGAATCGGGTCGGAAACGGCGCCTGCCGAATGGCCCGGCTGAAGACCTGCGGACCGGGTGGTTCGGGCGAGGGACTCCGATCTTCCCCGCTGTCGTAGCGTCCCCCACGCCTGGGGTGATAGCCTCGGCGCACCCTTTCGTCGAGGCGGGCCCGACGGTCGCGATGAGGGTGCTCGTCGCCGAGGTGAGCCGGGGCCGCAGGCGCAGTGTTGCGCGTGCGCCCGGTGTAGACCGAGGCTTCCCGCATGAGTCGGGAAGTCGCGGCACGAGGTTCCGAGGGGTACCCCTGCCTTCGGGAGGCAGAGCTCTCGGCCCGCCGGGCCGCGGCGCCTTCCAGGAGATGCTTGAGCTCTCCCTGGATTCGCCGACCCTCGGTGGTCGATGACTCCGGCATCGCGCGGAGGAGCATCGCCGCGGTTGCCAGGTCCTGACCGGTTCCGCCGGATGCGGGTGGCGGCCTGTCCCTGGCATCGTTGGCGATGCGGTGCTGGAGACCCTGGGGCAGGTGACGTATTTCCCCGGCCGGGGGCTGGCTCGCCCATGCCTGCCCGACGTCCCGGCGGATCGACTCGAGCGCTCCTGCCCCCTCGTCGAGCCCGGCCTGCGCCCCGCGGACCTGCTTGAGCTGTGGGTCGTGACCCCCCGCCGGAATGGGGACCACAGCTAGCTCCCGCGAGATGTCGGCGCGAGGCACTGGCCTAGGGAGATCACCATCCTCCGGCACGCCGAGACGGCTGCCTCCGGAGGGATCCCCTAGCTCAACGTGGAAACATTCGCGGCTCGGGCCGCAGTCCTTGTCGTCAAGGCTGCGGCTGCCGTCGGAACAGTCGGAGAGGCAGTAGTCGCATGCGGTCATGAAGTCCCGCATGGCACTGGGGTTGCCAGATCCAGAGAAATCCCAACAGATGCTGGGGTCGTCATCTTCCTCGGACCCAGAGGGCCCGTAGGTCGAGACACCCGTCAATCGGTCCCAAGGCGACCGCACACGAAACCCAAAAGGGGTTGCACTTGCCTCAACGTGAGCGCTCGCCAGAGCGAGGTCGCTAGGCGGGTTGAGGTCGAGTCGAAATGACGAATGATAGGGATCAGTCGGTACCTTTTTGTCGACGAGGAGCGACGAGGTTACACCGGGGGCTGATCGCGCCGTCGTCCTGGGTACGAGGGCGACGTCCTGCAGGCCCTCCGTGAGCGTGCTGGCGTCGTCCACCTGCTCGGGGTTGGCGTGTTGCGGGGGGACGGCGCTCGCCTTTGCTTCAAACGCGAGGGTGACGCCCGGCGTGTCCTCCGTTGGGGCACTGGAGATGTCGATTTGCTCGACAGCCGTCGGAGCGCAGCCTCCCACTCGGCCCTGGTTGCCCCGCCTCCTCCTCCGATGGCGAGGGAGAGGTTGGGGCGAGCTCGAATGTTGTTCTTCCCCCACGCGGGAAAGACGTCGTCGATTCCGCCGCCGGCGGGCGGGCTGTCGGCCGCCATTGTCGCCACCGCGCGGCGGTGGAAGGAGTATCATGTCGTAGCCGCCGTCGAGAGACATGAACTCGAGGCTCCCGAAACGGAGCACCGTCCCGGGTTGGAGAGGTCGTCGGAGACTGCACATCTAGAGCTTGACGGGGAACTGCTCGTCAACACGCAGCAGGCCCCTACTTGGCGCGCCAACTGTCGGCGTTTCGAGACCGGGGGGTCCCTAAGCCGACGAGTGAGTGTGCCGCGTGCCCCAGCCCAGATGGGTCGAGCGCGTGGGCGAGCGCGAAGGGGGGAGAGCGAGGTGGCCGGAGCCGGGTCATGAGGGAGGCGGAGATCCCGCGGCCTTCGTGTTCGTCCCGCGCCCAGGTCGGGTGCGCTTGCAGTAGGGGGTTACAAGCGTCCACGCGGGTGAGGGGAGCGAGCGGCCCCAAGAGAGCGCCTGCCCCTGCCCTCGTTCCCGCGGGGCCAACCTTCTCTAAGAAGGCCCTGGTCCTTCCTTTTATAGGCGCAAGGAGAGGATCCAGGTGTACAATGGGGATGCAGCAGAGTGCTACGTGTCTAGCGGGGGAGAGCTAGCACCCTGGGTACATGCCAATGTGGCAGCCGGAGAGAACTTGGCACCCAGCTGGTGTGGTGTCGTGGCTGTCGGAGGAGTAACGGAGCCTGGTGGAGGGACAGCTGTCGGAATAGTTGGGCTCTTGCTGACATCCCCCTGCTTCCGTAAGGGAGCTGAGAGCCGCCGTCGTCATGGTCTAGCGGGGCGCCATCATTGCCTATCTGGCGGAGCTAGCCAGATGGGACGTCGGTCTTGTTCTCTGCGGCCCAAGTCGGCTCGGGGTAGGGTGATGATGGCGCCTCCTATTGACGTGGTGGACTTGTGCCCTAGGTCGGGCGACGTGGAGGTTCTTCCGAGGCCGAGGTCGAGTCTGTCTTCCGTGGCCGAGGCCGAGCCCGAGCTCCTGGGTCGGGCGAGGCGGAGGTCGTTCGGCAGAGACCAGGGCGGAGTCCGAGCCCTGGGTCGGGCGAAGCGGGGTTCGTCGTCTTCCGGGGCCTTAGCCCGAGTCCGAGCCCTGGGTCGGGCGGAGCGGAGTTTGCCGTCTTCCGGGGCCTTAGCCCGAGTCCGAGCCCTGGGTCGGGCGGAGCGGAGTTCGCCGTCTTCCGGGGCCTTAGCCCGAGTCCGAGCCCTGGGTCGGGCGGAGCGGAGTTCGCCGTCTTCCGGGGCCTTAGCCCGAGTCCGAGCCCTGGGTCGGGCGAAGCGGAGTTCGCCGTCTTCCGGGGCCTTAGCCCGAGTCCGAGCCCTGGGTCGGGCGGAGCTTCCTACGGTGCCTTTGGCAAGGCTTGGCTGCCTGTCAGCCTCACTCTTTGCGTTAAATGCCCCTGCGACTCGGTCGGTTGGCGCGGTGATTTAGTCAGGGTTGCTTTTTAACGAAGGCAAGGCCTCGGGCGAGCCGGAGATGCGTCTGCCGTAAAAAAAAGGGGGCCTCGGGTGAGACGGAAACACCTCAGGGTCGGCTGCCCTTGCCCGAGGCTAGGCTCGGGCGAGGCGCGATCGAGTCGCTCGTACGGACTGATCCCTGACTTAATCAAACCCATCAGGCCTCTGCAGCTTTATGCTGATGGGGGTTACCAGCTAAGAATTAGGCGTCTCGAGGGTACCCCTAATTATGGTCCCCGACAAGTCTTTTAGCATATGAAAAGATATACAGAAATCTTCATAATACTGAACAATTAATCATCTTCACTGACTCTCAACACAGCCAACATAGCTTCTCAGATAAAGAGGAAAGTGGAAATAAAGGGATTGCCAAACTAAATAATTAACTTTATTAATAACTACACCAAGTTGCATGGGATGCCCACACCTTAGAGACAGTCATTTCGAAGATCCAACTTCATTACAAGTTCGTCACGACAAGCTTCAAAACATCTGATAAGCAAACTAAGACTATCTAAGACTGACTAAGACTAAGACACTGAATTAAGCGTTATTACAGACTCCAACTTGGTAGATATATGGCTCCAAATCTTTCTAGGTCCTGTAGTCAGGGGTGCCGTAATCAAAGCGACCATGGGGCGACAAGCGGTAAGGGTGTTGAATCCTGATAGGAGCGGGAGAACCACCATCCCGATAGTAGCGTGCTACGCGCTCAGCATGCAATTCTGCGACCTCCGCCCGAACCTTGCCCAACTCATCAAGGGCGTGGTCCAGCTCGGTGTTGAGCATGATGACCAAGTTGACCATGCTGTTCAGCCTGGGATTGCCCTCACCAACGGGCGAGACAATCACACCTCCAGCACTACCGGTCAAACGGCAAGGGTAGTACTTCAGGTCGAGGCCATCAGCTACCCCGTAGAACAACGAGAAGTACTGCGAAAGTGCACACCGTGTAGCATCTTGCATGGCTACCTCAGCAGTATCCCTCTCAGTGATAGAATAATACTCTGAGAAGGCATCTACACCGTGGAGATCATCGTCCGGACGGTGCTCCAAGCAAGTAGCCTCCCACTGGTCTAGATATAACCCGCGACGATGCTGGTAGACTACACAACGGTACTCAATGGACCAAGTGTATCGGTCTAAGGCCCGACGCAACAAGGTGTCGAGAGCATCGTGGAAGTGACACCCGCGAGCGGCGTCGCGAGTGATGGGTCTAGCGATCCATCCCTCCTTCTCCTGCTCCTCTAAGAGCTCTGTGCTGTGGCCCAAACTGCCACCGGCGTCGTCATCGTCTTCGTCTCCGTCAGGGTCTCCTCCAGCAGCCGGAATGCCCTATGGTGGTGCAGGGGCATCTCTGGCTGAGGTGTAGGGGAAGGCTGCCTCCCAGACTCCACCTCCTGCTGAGGTGAGGGGGAAGAGTCCTTCTGCTCCTGCTCCTGGCGTTGGCACTCCTGCTCCTCGTGCAGGCGACGATGCAGTCTCTCTAGGTGGCTAGACTGACCTGTCACCGTGCGGCGCAGTGGGCGCTCCGCAAGACGAGAGGGCAAAAAGGGGATCACTGACTTACGTGCAGTGCATCTAATATGGGCCATCTACAAAAGACATTGTAAGCACAAGAGTGAGAGTAGAACTATGTGACCAGCAAGTAAACAGAAAGCAAAGTGAGACAAAAAAATTGTAAGATGAGTAATAACATAGAATTGGTCAATATGGCCAACTTTTAAAATGACACTAAAGGTCAAGGTAAGGGTAGAGGTCTATTGTCCTTAGGGCAACCATTATAGTCTAGGTTAGCGGTCCTACAGTCAGCAAGACTTTGATACCACTTATGTCACACCCGGTTTTGGAAGGCAAACCGAATGCGAACCATGTAAGTGCCAGGATCAGAAACTCACATACATAGTGATTACATAATTGATCATCATCACACATTGCTCAAAGTAGATAGCGGAAAGGTAATTTTATTACATCAAGATGTCCAAAATGCGGAATACAAAACATAGTAGATAAGGCCTTCACAGGCAGCTGACTAGGGGTTTGCCCCTAACATAACTAAAACTTGTCGTAGTTCTGCAACTCCACAAATTCCTCCATGTTGCCTGCATCTCCTCCTGAGCACTGAATAAAGTGGGGACAACCTAGGGTGGGGTGGTTTTTAAAGCAAGGGTGAGTACATATCAACGTACTCAGCAAATGTCCCGTTTGGCTAAAGTGGGCTAGTTGTATGTGGAGTTAAGGTTAAGTAGCTGCTTTTAGTTTGTCAAGTATTTATTACAAATAGTAGAGCCAAATTTTAGTAGTAAACCCGGTTATTACCCAAATGTACTCCCTCCAAGAGGAAATACAAGAGATCATAATTGTAACCAACATCATTAAACATCATCATAAAAGTATCCAAAGTTCTTCTAATCAAAGAGAATCCCAAGACCGTGAGCATGGCTGATATACCAGTTTCTAACACTCTGCAGAGGTTGCACACTTTACCCACAAGTCGTGATTCCCATTCTGCCCGGAGATCATAACTCTCCATTGATCACTGCCAAGGTGACCTAGCAGGGTCTCACTACGTAGCATTTACAACAATTCTCCAGAGGTCATAGCCACCCTTTAGGTTTCCCTAGTTTGATAAACACATCACTTCTCCCCATAGGAAGGGTGACTAACAAAACCAAATCAAAGAACCTCTACAACTAGCCTCGGCAGAGCAAGTATTGTGCCCAGACCCTATTGACGGCCCAACGGCGAAGCCAACTACACCTCAAGTTCCTCTAATTAATCAGCTAAGGGCGTCCCATTCCACCCTCATGGTTGTACTGTTATCCCGGGTGGTCACTCAACGAACAGGTCCTTACGGAGAGGTACTCAGGAAACAGCCTGGGCCCGCTAAAGTATCACAAGATCATCACCGGGATAACATCATCGTACCATAAATATTCACATCATGTTCGTTGATTAAGTAAAAGCAATAGCATAAAGCTAACCATGATAACCCAAAAAGGTAACAAGGATAAGATAAATTCAGACTAGTCAATCCTTAGGTTTTAATAAAGTAATGTGGGACGGTGAATTATAAAGTATGTAGGACATAATAGGTCAGAGGACACTTGCCTTCACTAGGTTTTTGCTTAGGAAGATCTTCGGCAACACACTCAGGAACCACGGGTTGCTCGTTGTCTAAACAAAGCGATCATGCATTTAATACATTTGAATAAAGGCAAAGAACAATACACCAAACAAATGCGATCAAGTGAACACAAGTTTGACAGAGCAGTATAAACACAAAAGGTTAACCTAGGTGCTAGGGTGGATTAGTACACTTAGAGATTAGTGATTCCCTAAATATTATGGATTATATAATTTAGTTCCACTAATTTTAGTGAGACACAAAATTATACCAGGGATAAATTCATACATGACATATTATTAATCTCACAAGGTTAAACTCCTAAGTATCATTAGGACTTTCCCCTTTATTTTCTTATTTCATAAACAATTTATTACATACACTAACCTAAAACTTAGGCATAAAATTAAAGTGTACAGACAGTGAATGATTATAATTTATTTGGACAGAGAATAATCCTATGAACATTTTGCAATTTGAATCACTCAATTTGGAGTTCATATGAAAAAGATATGAAATAAACAATTTTGAAATTTAAAATTGTCACACCCAGATTTAAAGGATAAAGTCGGGTGCGTCTCATATGTGCGCCAAAGAAAAACATCATATATAATGACAAAGTGTATAGACATAAATGTCACAAATATCATTATTATATAGCGGAAGTCTTACAAAAAAAATGATAATAATAAAGCGAACTAATTATTATTCCTTAGCACCATCAAGTTGACTAGGAGACGCCACCTAGATAAGCTTGTACTCCTCGTTGTAAGGCTCCTCCTGTACCACCTGTTCTTCTCATGTGGGGGTTTATATATCGCAAGGGTGAGCTCACAAAAGATCATAGCTCAACAATTTGTGGGGAATAATGTGTATGAACTCACCACAGGTGGGAGTTCATGTGAAGTGTAAGGCTGATCAACAAATAAGGGTTAAAGCTGAGCATTGCTTTTAATAAGTTGGTCAAATTTTATTAGCAGTTACTAAATGTAAGTAGATACCAAACAAGAGTAATAATAAATCAAAATTAATAATAAACCACAATGCGATGCAAATGACAAATTGAATTTAATTCCATAAATTAATCATACGAGAGTCATGAGCTGCTCATGGCCGCGAGCACGGCTAGTATATCAGTTTTACACTCTGCAGAGGTTGTACCCTTTTCCCACAAGTCATGTTACCCATTTTCCATGGGGTTGTACGGGCCACATACACCTCTACCGAGAAAGTGAGGCAGGATAACACTATGAGGTCTTTACAAAGTTCCACTAGCTTCAGATAACCTGCAACAGTTTCTACGGAGCGCAAATGCAGGAATCCCCCATTTGACCGCCATCGCAGCAAAATCAACCCGAGAACCTCCCTACACCGCCAACTCCCCTATTGCCCTTGCCCCTTTCGGGTAAGGTAGACCTCCACTACCTTTCCTAATTAGTCAGCCAAGGGCGTCCCATTCCACCTTGTGGTGGCACGTGTTTTTCAAGTTAAGCTCCATGTTCCAATTAACATAATAGTCTTATCATGAACAGAATTAGAACAATAATAATAAAGAATGACCATGTGTAATAGTTATCTCAACACCCAAAACCATATATAGCAATAGCAAAAACTACCCAAAAGTTCAGGGGTAAACAAGGTGTAAAGATGATCAAACTAGGGTGATCTATTGGGTCCCATCAAAATTAAGCATATGCATGCCAAAATGATTATAGAGAACATTATTGAGTAAATAAAAGTGGTCAAGGGCATAACTTTCCTTCAATGAGCTCCTGCTCAGCAACTTCTACCTGCTGAACACCTGAGTCCTCGGTCACTTGCTCGTCTACTTGAAGCAATACAAACAAACATAATATAGGAGAAATTAACATCACACCAAATAGAGAGATATAATGCATGATAATATTCTATACATCGTAACGAGATCATAGGTTCAAGAATCACTAAATTCGGAGTTACAGATAGTAAGTTATGATTTTCCGAAGGTTTTATGTGTTTGGTACAAAAATAGCCAAGTGATTAATTTTAATCTAGGTTTCATGCTAAAATAGAGTTATTAAATGATAAACAATATTGAATCAAAATTAATGCAACTAGAATGGATTAAAAAGGAGTTAAAATGAATTTTCTAGGAATAAAAAAGATTTTGGAATAAATTTTACACTAAAAATCAATTTCTAACTCAATTCCTCTGAGTTATTCAGTGTCTGGACTACGCGTATTATTCCTGAGAAGTTCAGGGGCCATTTTGTAAGTTCTCCTAACACAAATTAACACTCCCTCTCTACTTGATGTACTGCGGGTTAATACGCCAGAAACCTAGGGTCTCATATGTAAAACGGCCTGGCCGAAAGGGTATCGACCGCACTGAGCCGTCCGATCTGGGATCGAGAGCTCAGATTAGATCTAGGTTTTAATTGAATCGGTATGCAATCGGCACCGGACGATACCCGATCTGCGGTCAAGGACACGCCACGCCACCCTCCTTACCCAGATCATGCGATCCCCATCCAACGCCCCCGACCGAACCCAAGGAAACGGTATTTCCCCACTGATCCCGACCATCTGCCAGACGATCAACGATGGCCAGTCATCGGCTTCCCCCGATGAGCTGGACGCGGCTGTTGGGGGCCTTCTTCCTCCGAAGGTCCTCAAAAACATGACTAACCATATGTTTTAGTATGACATGGGTTATTGCAGAGGGGAGCTTCGGCTTAGGGATGAAGGTTTTCTCTCGTAAAAGGAATACAACCCAAAGGTGATGGAAATGGACAATGAAGCTATAGCCGAAGAGCTTCGGCTTGACGTGATGACGAAGACCAAGTATGATGAAGACCAAAAAGGGACAAAGACTACTCAATCCTTAATGATTTGTATTATGTTTATAGATGAATGTCAAGGGTATAAATGTACTTTTACACGGGCTGCGTCCCGTGCCTATAAATAGATGAACAATAACATCGTACTGTTCACGCTGGATTGTAACCACTCTCTCGCATCCATACCTTCGAGCAAGCCGAAGGTATCAATGTTATATTAATTCTGCTTATATTCATGTGTGTTTTATGGAATACAAATATGAATGAATCATTGAATTATATTTGTCATCTTTGCATACTCCTATTTATCTATGGAACGATGAAGACACATTCTTCATGACCTTCGGCCGAAGATCATTATCTCCGAGAGAAGATAATGCTTCGAAGGATGAAGGTCCTTAATACTTAACAACTGTGTTGTCTTGTTCTTAACTCATAGCATTTGAGAACAAGTGACCAACAGAGGCGGCGATTACACCGCCCACGATGGTGCCGCGTCGGCGTCCACAAATCCAGCACTACGGATGGCAAACCCTTCCCCCCAGGACATGACGTAGATGGAAACAAAGTGAAGTGGTTGCGGGGTTCCTTACCAAGGTACGCGTAGCAGAGACGACAGCCACGACGACAGGCGGATTCACGACAGCGACGGAATTACGGCGAGAAATTAACCGGGCACCGATTCACCCCAACCCCCGCTTAGGCCACGAGTACGTCCAGCAATGGCTAACGTAGCCCCTAGACACCTCCCCGAGGCTCCAACGACGGCGCCTAGGTGAGTCTACGATGGCGACCGACCTCCACTCTTCTCTCCACGCGACGGAACTTTTCGGCTAGGTGCTAACGGCCAACTTACAGAGTCCTAGGGCACGACGACAAAGTCCCTAAGGTCTTGTTCGTTTGTGCCGGATTGGTGGGTCGGAACGATTCCTAACCGGATTGCTTCTCTAATTTATATAAACTTTGATTAGCTGGAACAATTCCGGGTGCAATCCGATAGAAACGAACAAGGCCTAAGTTGGGCAGAGAAGCGGGGAGGCGGAGTCATGCTCCAACAGCCCAGTCGAATCGCACGGTCTGTTCGCAGAGGAACCAGGGGAAGAAAAACAGTGACGCACAACAGGGTATGCCATGCGGGGTCCACCAGTCAATCGCAGGGGGTTCAACGTGTGATTATGGCGCTGGCTTACAGATGGGTCCTGATCACCAGTGCCACCGCCGGGGCAAGTCGCGCGCTTGTGAGACGGACGGCTGGGCCCTACGTGTCGGCACGCGGAGATCTCCAACTAGGTCGCGAGGGTGAACGCTCTGGTGGGCAGCACAGTGATAGAACCGGCCCAGTTGCCATGTCTTTTTTCTTTTCTTTTCTCCCTTCTTTTCCTTTTAATTTTTTGATTTCAAATTTGAATTCAAAATTTGTTGTGAGTTTCACCTTTAGTCTAAATGTATGAATTCAAATACTAGTATAAGAAGAATATATTTATGTATATATTTATTTTCTTTATATTTGTATGGTATTTTCCTTTTTTTTTCCTTCTATATGTTATTTCCAAATTCTAATTTGGGCACTAATATATTTTTTAATATTACTATTATCAAATGCACAAACACATAAACTCCAGCATGATGCATAGGTTATTTATGTGTCATTTGTTAATTATTCACTTTTAAATATGGTTATTCACATGTTCCAATAAGTAGAGGGCAAAACATATAAGGAGATCAGTTCTATTCTTATTCTTTATAAATTGGGTACTACAAATCCTACCCCCCTTAAAAATAATCTCGACCTCAAGATTAGGAAAAACTAGGGAAGGGATGGGGAAATTCTATTTGAAGCTCTTCTTCTCTCTCCAAAGTAGCGTCATCTTCACCGTGGTGACTCCATTGCACTTTGCACATTTTTATCACTTTATTCCTTGTAACCCGAGTCAAGGTGTCAATGATCTTGATTGGATACTCCGTCTAAGTTAGATCACCTTGCACAGTGAGTTTTTCCATTGGTAACTGTTCCTCTGGGACACCGAGACACTTCTTGAGTTGAGATACGTGGAATACATCGTGTACATCAGACAGATGATCAGGTAGCTCAAGTTGGTAGGCCATCTCCCCAACTCGCCTAAAGATTCTGAAGGGTCCAATAAAGCGAGGGGATAGCTTGCCTTTGACTTTGAATCTTTTCATTCCACGAATTGATGACACCTTTAGGTACACGTGGTCACCCTCCTCAAATTCCAGTGGTCTTCTTCGATTATCAGCATAGCTCTTCTGTCGAGTCTGTGCTATCCTCAAGTTCTCTCGGATCATACAAACTTGTTCTTCGGCCTCTTGAATAATTTTAGGCCCAAAGAACTACCTTTCACCATTCTGATCCCAATACAGAGGGGTTCTACACTTTCTGCCATATAAAGATTCAAATGGTGACATCTTCAGACTGGCCTGATAACTATTATTATACGAGAACTCAGCATATGGTAGACTCTTATCCCAACTGCCTCCATGCTTAAGGGCACAAGCTCTTAACATATCCTCAAGTACTTGGTTAGTTCTCTCAGTCTGGCCATCGGTTTGGGGATGATAGGCCGAGCTGAAGTTCAACTTCATATCCATGTTCTCATGAAGACTCTTCCAAAATCTTGAGGTGAATTGAGATCCTCGATCAGAAACCATCTTCTTTGGTACACCGTGTAAGCACACAATTCGAGCCATATATAACTCTGCCAACTGAGAACCCTTGTAAGTAGTCTTGACCGGAATGAAGTGAGCCACTTTGGTTAATTTGTCCACGATCACCCATATGAAATCATACCCTTTCGAGGTGCGAGGAAACCCAACAATGAAATCCATACCTATTTCTTCCCACTTCCATTCGGGCACTTTTTATTGGTGTAGCAGTCCAGCTGGTCTTTGATGTTCAGCTTTGACTCTTTGACATACATCACACACAGCCACGTGTGCAACTACATCCCTTTTCAGCCCATACCACCAGTACTTTTGCTTTAGATCCAAATACATCTTAGTGCTACCAGGATGAATAGAGTAATCAGAGTCATGGGCTTCCTTCAGTATGGTCTCACGGAGGCTGTCAATCTCAGGAACACATATCCGGTTCTTGAACCATATTGTGCCTTGCTCATCCTCCATGAAGTCTGGACCTCTACCTTCAGCCATCAGATCTTTGATTTCTCGAATTTTAGCATCACCGATCTGACCTTTGTGGATTTCTTGCTCCAAGGTAGGTTCCACATCAATAGTGATCCTTTCAGTGTGTGCAACTATTCCCAGGTTGAGTCTTCTAAAATCTTCTACTAATTCATTGGTAGTTGGGCAACAATAGCTGGTTGGACATGCTCCTTCCGACTCAAGGCATCCGCAACTAGATTCGCCTTGCCCAAGTGATAGTGAATCTCCAAGTCATAGTCTTTAATGAGCTCCAACCAACGGCGTTGACTAAGGTTGAGATATTTCTAAGTGAAGATATACTTTAAGCTCTTGTGATCAGTATAGACTTGGCATTCGGTCCCCATTATATAATGTCTCCAAATCATGAGAGCATGCACTATGGCTGCCAGTTCAAGGTCATGAGTGGGGTAGTTCAACTCATGTTTCTGCAACTGGTGAGACGCGTAGGCGATGACATGTCCCTCTTGCATAAGAACACATCCCAAGCCCCGCGGCATGCATCACAATATATATCAAATCCCTTCTGTAGATCTGGCATAATCAACACTGGGGGCAACATCAATTTAAACCTCAGTTGATTGAAACTCTCTTGGCATTCATGAGTCCACTTAAATTGTTTCCCTTTCTCCAATAGTGAGGTCACAGGCTTCGCTATCTTGGAGAATCCGTCAATAAAACACCGGTAATAACCCGCGAGTCCCAGGAAACTCCGGACCATCGTGACTGAACTCGGTATCTTCCAACCTACTATCTATGTTACTTTGGCTGGATCCACTACGATTCCACCCTTGGAGATGATGTGCCCAAGGAATGGTACTTCATCAAGCCTATTGGTCACTTGTTCTCAAATTTTATATATCAAGAACAAGGCAACACAATTGTTAATTATTATAGACCTTCGTCTTTCGAAGTATTATCTCTTCATGGGCATAATACTTCATTAGACGAAGGTCAAGAAGGACATACCTTCATCATTTAATATATGAATAGGAGTGTGAAAGAATAAACATGATAACTGCATCTCATTAGCTCATTTATCCTTGCATTCCATAAAACGTAAATGAATATCAATAATGTTAATATTACATCGATACCTTCGGCTTGCTCGAAGGTGTGGATGTGAGAAAGTGAATACAATCCAGTGTGAACAGTACGGTGTTACTGTTCATCTATTTATAGGCACGGGACGCAGCCCAAGCAAAAGTACATTTATGCCCTCAGCATTTACACATGATCATAATACAAGTTATTAAGGACTAAGTAGTCTTTTCCTCTTTCGGTCATCATCATTATTCATCATCTTTATTGCGAGCTGAAGTTGTCCATCTAGTGATAGCTTCGGTGTTTATTCTTATCCTCTTTGGATCTGTCTTCATCTTGTGTGCCTTTGTTGTAAGGAAGAAGCTTGTATCTTGGAGACAAAGCTTCCTATAATAGCTTATGCTAAAAACAAATAGTTAATTATATTTTTGAGGACCTTCGGAAGGAGAAGGCCCCCAACAGTAGCCCCTCGAAGTATTGATTTGTTTCTTTGTAACAAATTTAGACTGCGACGTGAACGAAGGCCTTTAGCCAAAGGTCTGAAAAAACACCTTCCCTTCGCTAGAATAGCAAATTACACTGACCCACGGGACCCACCAAACTGTGGGGCTCTGAACATATAAATAGGGGTTGCATTGTGAGTATTTTTTATGCTATTTCAGTTGCTTACATTGTACTCGACATTTTAGCCTTTCTTGGCTCGTCAAGTTCGATTAGATTTTAAGCTTCGGCATTCTAGCAACCATCGACCAAATGGTTGATGAAAAGACGGTTGTTGATCCTGAGCTGGTCGGATTTTATGAAGCTATGGAGAAAACCAACGCGGAGAAGATTGCAAATGAGATGTTGGCTGGAATATCTAAAAACTCCAGCGACAGTGAAAGTTTCGATGTAGAAAGTGGGAATGAAGATACCGAAGATCGGCCCTGGAGGCCAAGCCATTGTCTTCGGAAAATCAACTATCAAACAAGGGCAGATCGATGCAATGAGGGGGAGGTATTTTCGTGATATCTCAATCGTGAGAGCCGGAGGAGAGAATAATGTTCCTCTTCCCGAAGCTGACGAAGTGGTGGTTTACAGAAGCTTCATGAAAGTCGGGCTTCGGTTCCCCTAGACAAATTGTTGGTCGAGGTTCTGAAGACTTTTGAAATTTACCTTCATCAACTTACTCCTGAAGCCATCATTAAAGTGAGAATCTTTATATGGGCTATGAGGAGCCAAGGACTGGAACCAGATGCAAGATGCCTTTGCAACATCCATGAGTTGTCTTATGAGATGAAGGCTACCGGAAAAGAGCAGTATCACAACAACTTTGGTTGTTACAGCTTCGTGCCTCGGTCTGGGAAAAGCTACCCATTTCCCACATTTCGGAAGAGATGACCTAGCTCCTGGATGCAAGAATGGTTCTATGTGAAGAATGACCTAAGTCAAAGGGAGGATGTAAAAGGGATCATTCAATGTCCTATATGGTCTCGCTTCGGCATTAGGAGGCCAGCCACTGCCCTTGGGAATGATATATAAACATGACAGGCGACTTTCAATACGGTGTGTACTTACATAGGCACAAGAGACTTGGTGCAGGAGCACATTGTATATAGAGTGTGGTCACTTGCAAATGGGTAGAAAATGCCAAAGGAAACTGCTGCTGGCTCTAGCCAAGATGGTTTAGTCTACGTGAAGTATACCTGGACTCCTTTCCCTTTTATTACCCTCATGAAGAAGGTAATGGAAGGGAGGAGATGTAAGATGAAGACATATGTAAACAGATCAAAGATAGACATCAAAGAGTAAAACATGTTACTCTCCTTTATTAGATTATCCTTTGTAACTTCGTCCTTTCTTACAAGAAGTATGATTACAATGTACCTTCGATCAAACGCGGAAATGATACGTGGGTACTTCGAAGGTAGGTACAAACGAAGATACATGGCCTCAGCGTCGAATTTGTACATGACATTGTTCCTCTATTTATAAGGGAGAGATATAACTTCATGTGAAATTACATACATGTCCTTGAGATTTACAAATATGGTACGCAAATATCATAAGGTTGACATCATCTTTTTCCTTTCATCGCTTCGGTAATAGCTTCGGCTTTGCCATCCTTCGTATCTTGTTTATTCTCTTCTTGTTAGTTATGTTCCGAAGCATGCTCCCGTACCTCTAACGGGTCCTTTCGAAGGTACTTCGAACGAGGGTACCTTTAATATTTTAGATATATGCCAAAAAAACAATTATTAATTTGGTGTATCGAGGGCCTTCGTTGGAAGAAGGCCTCCAACAATATTAGAAGGATTTTTAGGAGCAAAATCCCGTAAAAATAAATCTTTACAAAAAAAAGATCTTGCTCATGCCCGCTAGACATTTGAGGAGGAAGATCAAGAAAATTTGTATAAACTTATTCAGGTTGGTATTATGCGCTGAACACTATGAAATGTTTACATAAAAGTTCTTATGCATAAAAGTCCTTATGAAATGTTTAATGAGCTACAATACTTATGAAATAAAGTGGTATTATACAAATATGGTTCGCAAATGTTTAATGCCCGCTAGACATTTTAGATACATGAGCTAAAATAAAGTGGTATCATTTTAGTTCTTCTGCATAAAAGTTGAAAGTGGCAATGTCTTCTACCTATGAAATGTTCAATGAGCTATAATAGAATTTCCATCAAAAACACATCAAGCAAAATGCCTACTGCTTGTTAGTAGAACAATTCTCTATTGTGACGTGTCGTCACGGGGTTCACAAGTCAAACACTTCACACTATTTATCATCTCCTCCTCCTGTGCAGAAGATACATTTGTTAGACTACCCGTCTAGGGTTTGTGTCATTCCCTGTGTAATGACCGTTATACCCCTGTGTAATGGGCCTTGGCCCAGTTACTCTCTCTATTTAATATCACTCCCAACCCCTGATTAGGGTATGGGTTCCTATTCTAACATGGTATCAGAGCAGGTTTAGGTTTAGGTCTCTCCCACCAGCAGCTACAGCCGCCACCTTCCTACCCTGCAGCCGCCGCCCAGGCAGGGAGAGCCGCAGCCGCCGCCGCCGCCGCTGCTCCTCTCCCGCGGGCGCGCAGGGTTGCAGCCGCTCCTCTCCAGCGGGCGCAGAGCCGCCGTCTCTCCAGCTGGCGCGCAGAGCCGCCGCTCCAGCCGGTGCGCAGGGCCGTCGTCGCGCCGCTCCTCTCTCCAGCAGGCGTGCAGAGCCGCCGGCCCCCAGCCGCCGGCCTCTTCCCCGGCGCACCTCCCGCCGTGCCCCTGCGCGACCGGCGCCCTCAGCCGCCGGTCTTCCCCGGCGCGCCTCCCGCCGCCGCCCCTCCCCGGCGCGCTAGTCGCGCTCGTCGCGCCCAGGGCCTCTGCCCCTGCGCGCGCCGGCAGCCGCCACACCATATCCTGCCTCCCTCTCCGCCCACCCTGCTGACCGCCTGCAGCCGCCGCTGCGCGCGTGCACCACCGCAGCCGCCGCTGCGCTCCAGGCCCGCGGTCCAGTGCGGAACGTGCCGGGCTTCCTCGCCGTGGACGAGCCCGTGGAAGGGACTCTGGAGACCTGCGCGCAGCTCCTCCCCTGCAGCCGCTGCCCGGCAGCCTTCTGCTCCCTGCTTCACCCGCTCGGAGGACCCGCGCCCCAGCTGTTCCGCGCCCGGCTGTCCAGTCCGTGCCTCCCTGCGTCGGCCTACACCGGTCACCATGAGCTTTCTCCTCGCTCCACTCGCTGCCTCTTCCTTGGCTACTCCCCTGACCACAAGGGGTACCGGTGTCTGGACCTCACCTCCCACCGCATCATCATCTCTCGTCATGTCATCTTTGACGAAGATGTGTTTCCCCTTGCTGGCTCCACCCCACCCACCGATCTTGACTCCCTCCTCGAGTCCGATCCGATTCCTCCCCCACCTTCGGCTCCCCGTCTTGCGTCGTTACCTGCTCCTCGTGCGGCCCCCACGACCTCTTCCGCGACACGCGCGGCCCCGTCGACCCCGCCTGCGCCTCGCGCGGCCCCGTCGACCCCGCTTGCACCACGCGCAGCCCCGTCGGTCCTGCCTGCGCCACGCGCGGCCCCGTCGACCCCGCCTGCGCCACGCGCGGCCCCGTCGACCCCGCCTGCGCCACGCGCGGCCCCGTCGCTCCTGCCTGCGCCACGCGCGGCCCCGTCGGTTTCCGCGACACGCGTGACCCCGCCGACCCCGCCTGCGCCACGCGCGGCCCCGTCGGTCCTGCCTGCGCCACGCGCGGCCCCGTCGGTCCTGCCTGCGCCACGCACGGCCCTGTCGACCCCGCCTGCGCCACGCGCGGCCCCGTCGACCCCGCCTGCGCCACGCGCGGCCCCGTCGACCCCGGCTCGATTCGCCAACCCCGCCCTCGTCTACCATCGCCGCGGCCACGCCAATACCTCGGCGCCCCCCGACTCGGGCCCGTCGACGAGCGCGGCCCGATTCGCCGACCCCGCCGTCGTCTATCACCGTCGTGCGCCGGCCCCACCAGCCGCTCTCGACGTTACGGCGGCTCACTCCGAGCCGTCCGTATACCACCCGGTCGCCATCCATCGCGACCCCGGGCACGTCCACCCGATGGTGACTCGGCGCGCTGCTGGCGTTCTCCGCCCCATTGACCGGCTCATCCTGGCAGCCGCTACGACCAGCACTCCACCCGACGCTTCCCCGGTACCCTCCTCCGTTCGCACTGCCCTCGCCGACCCACATTGGCGTCGCGCTATGGAGGAGGAGTACGCGGCTCTCTTGGCCAACCACACCTGGGACCTGGTGCCGCGTCCACCAGGCACCAACGTGGTCACCGGCAAGTGGCTATTTCGCCACAAGCTGACCTCGGACGGCTCCCTCGACCGCTACAAGGCCCGTTGGGTCCTTCGGGGCTTCACCCAGCGCCCCGGAGTGGACTACGACGAGACCTTCAGCCCGGTCGTCAAGTTCGCCACTGTTCGCGCCGTCCTCTCCCTCGCCCTCTCCCGCGACTAGGCGATCCACCAGCTCGATGTCAAGAATGCCTTCCTCCATGGCACTCTGACGGAGGCTGTCTACTGCAGCCAGCCCACCGGCTTCGTCGACGCTGACCGTCCGGACCTGGTTTGCCGGCTGAACCGATCCCTGTACGGCCTCAAGCAGGCGCCACGGGCTTGGTACAGCCGCTTCGCCTCCTACCTGGCCTCCGTCGGCTTCGTCGAGGCCAAGTCGGACACGTCCCTGTTCATCTACCGGCGCGGCGACGACACCGTCTACCTCCTGCTCTACGTCGACGACATTGTGCTCACGGCATCCACCGCCGACCTCCTTCACCGCACGATCGTCGCCCTTCAGCGGGAGTTCGCGATGAAGGACCTGGGGCCCCTCCACCACTTCCTCGGCATCACCGCCGAACGTCGGCCTCAGGGTCTCTTCCTCCACCAGCGCCAGTACGCCATCGACATCCTAGAGCGGGCTGGCATGTCTGACTGCAAGCCCTGCTCCACGCCTGTCGACACTCAGGCGAAGCTCTCTGAGGACGACGGGCCTCCGGTCGCCGACGCGACGTCCTACCGGAGCCTCACCGGCGCGCTCCAGTACCTCACGTTCTCCAGGCCCGACATCGCTTACGCCGTCCAGCAGGTGTGCCTGCATATGCACACTCCGCGGGAGCCCCATCTCACTGCGCTCAAGCGGATTCTACGCTACCTCCGCGGCTCCCTCGACTACGGCCTCCTACTCCGCCCATCCCCGACGTCGGAGCTTGTGGTCTACACCGACGCTGACTGGGCTGGCTGTCCCGACACGCGCCGGTCCACCTCCGGCTACGCCGTCTTCCTGGGCGCCAACCTCGTCTCTTGGGCCGCCAAGAGGCAGCCCGTCGTCTCTCGCTCCAGCGCTGAGGCCGAGTACCGTGCCGTGGCCAACGGCGTGGCCGAGGCCTCCTGGCTGCGCCAGCTCCTTCACGAGCTTCACAGTCCCCTCCAGCGCGCCACCCTCGTCTACTGCGACAACGTCAGCGCGGTCTACCTCTCCACCAACCCCGTGCAGCATCAGCGCACGAAGCATGTGGAGATCGACCTGCACTTCGTCCGCGAGCGTGTCGCTGCCGGTGACGTCCGCGTTCTCAGCGTCCCCACCACGCTTCAGTTCGCAGACATCTTCACCAAGGGGTTGCCGTCGAGTGTCTTTTTCGACTTCCGATCCAGTCTCAACATCTGTACAGGATAGAGTTGTGACTGCGGGGGGTGTTAGACTACCCGTCTAGGGTTTGTGTCATTCCCTGTGTAATGACCGTTATACCCCTGTGTAATGGGCCTTGGTCCAGTTACTCTCTCTATTTAATATCACTCCCAACCCCTGATTAGGGTATGGGTTCCTATTCTAACAACATTCTCCGTCTGACGAGACTTACAATCGGTTCTTCATGTTCTTTCAACAGCATGCATCTATAGATAGAAATCATGTCACATGATGCACAACGAAAGAAAAGTGTATCTTCGTGAATTCTTCCTTGCCTTTAACTGAGAGTACACATTCTAATGCAAGTCCATTTTCTTGTTCGTCCTCTGAACTATACCTTCTTCGTCAATCGTCACAGTGCAGCGGAATGCGTCTACCTCGCCAACACACTCTACAGTTATGACGCAACCATTTGACTTGAAGAAGGGGGCTACGGAGGTGACGGTCACATCAAGCAACAACCCATACTGGATGAGTCTGTCCAATTTGTCTAAGATTTATAATTTCTGCGTATATTTAGTTGCGAGTTCTTTATTCTTTACATTTACTGATTACAACTAAAATACCAATTTATCTTTATAGTTAATATTACTGTAAAAATAGAACGTGTTTAAATAACTATAGCATAGACACCCAACTAGTCCTCTTTATAACCTATAATAAAGGTTCGTTCAATATACATCAACACAGAACGGAGATAGTATACATCTACATATATAATAAATGTTTGTTTAATATATAAATATTAACAACAAATATTCGAGATAGTATATAGATAATGTGTAAAATACAAAAGTACCCAAGTCTAAAAAAAATCGGCCTTAAATAAAAGCTGAAAGAGTTAAAAATAACCAAGATGGAGATTATGCTACTGAGGCACCCAACAATCACGACTTACAATACTCTAATATTGTTCTGAAAAAATTATTGTGTAAGACCCAAAAGCCTGTTTAGCGCAACGCTGATTGATGCGTTGAGTTCTAACTTTCTGTTTTTTTTTTTCTGAATTCTCTGTGAGGAAAAAGCATCAAACAAACACAATAAACAGCGAGCCGAGCGTCGTGCTCAAGAGTCATCCTCAGAGTCCTCGAGTTCATCGAGATCCCCGTAGTCGAAGTCGCCGTCGAACTCCACGTCGCTGCCCATAGTCTCGAACTCAATCTCATCATAAAAATCACCCTCTTCCTCGCTCACCGCCTTCCGGTCCCCGCCGCCGCGTGCCGCGTAACCGCGCCGGGTGAACAAAGCAGCAGTTGCTGCCGCGGTCGTAGGCAGCAGAAGAAATCCGGTGTTGGTGGCGGCCGCCGCAGCAACCCGACGGAAAGGGGCGAGGAGGGACACAGGTCTCGGAGCCGCCACCGTCGCTGCGGCGGCGAGGCGGCGGAGTGCGAGCGCGGCGGCGCGGTGCATGGCCATCGGCTCTATGAAGTGGATTGAGGGGGAATGCGGCGCGGGAGCGTATGGCTGGTTAAGAGAGCGGCGGCAGTGGCGACGCCTAGGTTTCGGTTTTGGAGGGGGGTTTTATGGAGCAGTATCCGTTAGCTGCAAGTTTAAGGAATTCCAGAGAGGGTTCGCTCTCTCGGATGGTCACGGGTCACCCGCTCCGCTAGCCCGTCGCCGCTTTTGCTCATCTCGATCTCAAGCATGAGATGGCAACGTATCATATTCGGATCCGATATTGAAAATATCCGTCCGCAACCTTATCGGCGGTTGGTATCAATATCCGTCTGCGACTGTATCTGCGGGTAAAAATTTATATCCATACTCGTGTCCATCGGATTTCGGACGGGTTTCGGATATGCTAGACACAATCATTTATGCAACAATTCAATAATATGATTAGTCAAATTTCTTCTCAATTCACCATCATACATAATTAAAACTTAATAGAAGAATTATTATGGACCTGCGAGCCTCAGTTAGAAGCACTAGAGCTTGAAAAGGCTAGTCGTCAGTGGTACTGCGGTCTATGAGACTTGGAATGGGCCACGAGGCACAGCGCAGGAAGCCAGCAATGCTATAAGGGCAGCTAACGGTACGAAATTGGGAGTGTTACGCGTGGGGTTTATGGTGTTAGGATTTGTTATTTGCTATATAATATGGGCTAGGATAAAAATACACTATGGGTCGATTTCGGATATCCAACGGATAACCCATGGGTAGAAGGTAATATTCTAATCCGTGCCCGCCCAACTTCGAATCGGATTCGGATCTGACCCACGGGTCAAAACATGTATCCATACCCGACTCTATCGGTTCAGATATCCGACGAATATCCAAATCTACGGGTCAAATTGTCATCCCTAATCTCCAGTCTTTCCATCCGCATATAATCCTTTTCGCCTCTTTCTTTTGAGAAATTTGGAAAATTTGGGATTGTGCCATTATTAAATCTGGATTTTGTCCAAATGTCATTATGAAAGAGGTGTTCGGTAGTAAACCATTCTCAGCCGCTGTTTACGGACAAAATGCCGCTTATGAAGTATTCGACACATAAAAGAATATTTTACCTAATCGTGGCACCTGCTCAGACTATTTGCCCCTGGACCAAATCAGCTTCTCCTCCCACTCGAATTACACGTCCGAGTGAACTTAGCAGACCGCTGGGACATGAACTTAGCACACAAACTGGACAAAGTTGATGCTCAAAATAAATGGTAAAAGTGAATTGCACGCATGGGAAATCGTCTGGACATGAACTGCACGCATGGGAATAGCATAACAAGTTTTCAGACTACATCGAACACCAAAATATAGTTCAACTTGGTCAACATAACTAGGTTTACTTCTAACACTGGCTTAGTTAACATCCAAATATAGTTCAATTTGGACATCCTATCAAGGTTCATTTAAGCGTTGTCACATCCTCTTCAGCTTCCTTGGTGTGAACTTCTTCGATAGGAACTTCTTAGTTGTAGTCTTGGGTCGTGACTGGATTTGAACATCAGCTTGAACATGGACAACAGCAGCTTCAACATGGGGAAAATAGCTCTTCCATTATGGACAGCACCTTCAACTTGGATAGCACCTTCAACTTGGGGAAAAATAGCGCCATCATCATGGATAATATCTTCAACTTGTGGAAAAACACCATCTTCAACATGGAAAACAGAACCTTGAACTTGGGGGGAAAATAGCTGTAAAACTGCAGGTAAGATCTTGCCAGTAAGTTGTCTCCAATTCTTCTCCTTTTTTCCCACAACACCATAATCATCTCCCTACGCTTGTCTGCAAGGCTCAACAACAGGAAGATCCTTCCAATCTTTAATCCAGTTGTTGAATACTTCAGCTAGATTGTTGGTGACATAGTCACACTTGATGGAAGGGTTAAACTCACTCCTCCATTTCACCTCTTAATAAAATTCTGCATAGGATGTCTAAAGAATTTCGTATGGTCAGCCCGAGGAAACACAACCTTTTCTTTATTTTCTAACCCTTTGCATGTATCTGTACAAACAGCAAGCGAAGGAAGATCTCCTATTTCCCTGTGAAGTTGCCTCATGAACCACACCCAATTGTCATCAGTTTCACCATCTATAAATCCAAATGTAAGTGGATACATCCAATTGTGACCATCAATAGTCGTCGTTGCAGCCATATGCCCATTGCTAAGCTAACTCGTACATTTTATCGTCGTCAACTCCTAGTCAATAACAGCTTAAGAGTGAGAATCATGATGTACTACCATTGCTAAGCTAAGCGGGGGCTCATCATCAAGGCTGAAAATAAAAAATAAAAAAATGGATTCAAATGGACTGTTAATTTGTAGTGCTGCTATTCTCTACTCAGCTTGATTCCAGAAAAGTTAGTACATGTACAAGCATACCCGTACATAGAATCATTCCAACTATACTCCATCTATCAACTGTCTACTACTGCAGCCGAGATTTCACTGTAGCTTAGGTTTAAAGAGAAGTTTTTGATTTGTTAAAGTGATTGCAAAATGCAAGAACAAAGTAACAGTCAGCTAGTTACTCACCTACTGTCCTGGATCTTAACAGCTGTTGTTAGCTGTCCTGGAGACTCCACTGTCGTCGGCTTCCATGCACAAGGCGGAGAGTGCAGGCTGCGTGGGGACAGTCCGAGCGGCGGCGGAGTGTGGAGGATCCGAGCGGCGGCAGCTGAGACGGTCTGAGCGGCGCGGCGGGGGAGTAGTTTGAGCGTCAACAGCGGCTGGTGCTCGATGAGAGAGCGACAGTGTCTCAGCCACGAAAGAGATGACCTGATTTGGTCCAGGGGAAAATAGTATAAGCAGGTGCAACGATTAGATAAAATGTTATTTTATGTGTTGAATACCTCATAAGTGGCATTTTGTCTGTAAACAGTGGCTGAGAATGGTTTACTATCGAAGACCTCTGCCACAATGGCATTTGGGTAAAACCCAGATTTGATAATGGCACAATACCAAATTTTTCCTTTCTTTTGCATCTTCTCGACTTGGGCTATGCTGATGGCGTTGGGACGTGGATCAAGTGACAAACTGGAAGATGGTGGTATGTATTCAGTGTTCATGTGAGAAAATAGTCTATTTTGTTTATGTGAACCAATACCAAACAAAGAAACATGTTCTATGTTTTATATAACAAACTAGGTGAGTGGTCGTGCGTTACAACAACATACAATCATATTTAACATCTATAAAATAAAAAATAAATTTAATATCAGAGTGAACATATGGTTCGCATATCTCAACTACTCTATAAGTGTCGGTGTTTTGGGTCCGACCGCGCACCCGAGGTTGCCCCTCAAGGTGCTTTGTGGAGTAGGAAGGTGTCTCTGACTGTAGCTCGATGGTTCGTGCCAGATGCACGAGAAACAGTAGACAGTCTTATACAGGTTCGGGCCGCTTTGAGGTGCGTAATACCCTACGTCCTGGAGTGGATCTTTTATGTGGTAGGTTACAAGAGGATTCTCTAGTATGAGGAATACTAGAGAGCCGAATGAATGGCTAAAGGATGAGTTGTCTTTTGAAGGGGTGCTCCTTAGGCCTTATATATTCGACCATGGAGCTTTATATGTGGATATGATAACTGCGTATGCCTAAGTAATAGTGAACCGACCGAGCTTATCTTCCTATAATTTCGCTGACCTATCCCTATTCAGTTCAGCTGTAGGAGGGCGCCACGCGGGAAGATCGGATCACCGTTGTGGTTGTTGTTCAAATCCATCAGACCGTCTGGGCTTATGTTGATCCAATCTTGTGTCAATCCATTCCGTCAGACGTCCCTCTCCAGACCCACGAAGGAATGACCTTGCGAATTATTGGGCCCAAGGCCTTTCGCAAGGCCTTTTAGCCTTCCAGTGGACCCGGGGGATATCTGTCCCCCACAAGCCCCCAATCTTTGGATTGATTTTGAAATAAACGGCCCAAAGATTCTAGGTCCAGCTTGCGGTTTTCTGATTTTGATACGGAGTGCCTTGAAAATAGGTTTATCGAGCCGTTTCTTCTGAATTCTGAATAACTCGGCAAAAGTGACCTTTTTGTTGTTTTCTTCTGCTATTATTTATCTGTCTTTGCTTTATTCCTCAGAAGTCGGTGATTTGTCTCGGGTTTATGCTTTGGAGGTCAGCATTCTGCTTTTTGAATTTCAGAATTTATTGGGTGCACCGTAGGTGCACCCAATGGGTGTAGCCCCCGAGCTTCGAGTGGATTACTGAAAATGATCCACTCGAAGGTCTTCATCTCAAATCTTTTCAGAAGTCATTTTTACCTCTAACCCATGCTTTAGAAATCAGCATTGCTTCATTCTCATCTTGTGCTTTAGAAATCAGTATTCTGTCTTTTGGAGTTGACGATCTATTGGGTGCACCGGAGGTGCACCCAATGGGTGTAGCCCTCGAGCTTTGAGTGGATTACTGAAAATAATCCACTCAAAGGTCTTCATCTTGTGTTGTTTTTAGAAATCATCCTTTCCCTCTCCGTCGAATGCCTTAGAAATCGGCATTATATCATCAACTCTATGCTTTAGAGGTCAGCATACAGTTCTGCCATTGAGGTTGATCGTGCGATCTGCCCATATCTTGTTGGGTTCGAAATTTATTTGATCTGTGATAGATTGGACATCCGGTATATGGTCCTTGGCTAGTCTTTATTTCGCTTTGTGCTTCAATGCTTCTGTTGATTTGACTTGTACCTCATCGGCTATTTTTGGCTTCCTTTGATCTCTGTCGATATCTTCCTTCTGTCTTGACGTATTCATTGCTCATACTGCGTGGATGTGACTGCTTGGGATAATCTATTGAAAATTCCTGGACGTCCCCCCCAATGGGTGTGAGCAAGGGATGGCTTGGTGCACTGAGCATTTAGCAAACTGCTTCTGAGTAGTAACTTGATGTGACCGTGGGTGTAATCATATCGCCCGAGCAGTTTGACTTGAGTCCCAATGGGTGTCGTGTTACGTGAAGCGGCGCCAGCCGCCTGACGTGTTTCCAGACGGTTTGAATTGCATATTGAATTTTTGCGACTGTTCGGTGGCCGTGGTAGGAGGTGAGCGGTTGCCTTCTTCTTCTATAAATAGTGTGCTTACTTCTCTGTCATCTTCACACATCTCGCTGCCACTTGTTGATTACTCTCTTTTCTTCTCTCCTACTCCGCCATGGGCAAGAGCAAGAAAGGTGGAAGTTCTTCACATCATTCCGGCGATAAACGAAAGCGCGAGCCGACTCCTCCCTCGGAGGACTTCGGCGACTCCGAGTACTCGGAGGAGGAGTTATCCTCCGAGTCTGAGGGATCGCCGGTCCCTGCCTCTCCCCCGGTGTCGTCTGACGATTCAGACGACTCCCAGGGGATTGCCGCAGAAGTGTGGACCTACATCCGGGCCATCGAGCGCGCCGGGCTCGAAGGCTCGGATGAGTCGGAGGCCTCCTCGGACTCATCCGAGGAAGGCGGAGGTGACGGCGATGGCGAGGGCGATGACGACGGCGGAGGCGATGGTGATGGCGACGGCGGCGAAGGCGACGGCAAGGGCGACGGCAGCAAGGGTAGCAACAAAGGCAGCAGCAAGGGCAGCAACAAGGCCAGTGGCTAGGCGCCACTGGTTTAACTGTTAGTATAGTTAAGTAGTAGTAGAAGTAGTATCAGTAGAATAATGTAGTAGTAGCTAGTAGTGTAGTGTAGTGAAATGTAATGTAGTAGTGTAATGTGCCGAACAATAGGAAGAAGACCAATTCATAATGAGTTGGTTTCTAAGTTTGGTAATACTTCCCTCCGTTTTATAATGAAGAAGTCTTTATCCCATTATGCGTATGTTTTTTGCGACGCCGGCGTTTTAGGGGTATCAACCGAGTCCTTTTGAGCCACGCCAGCGCTTGAGGAATGATAGCCGAGTGATTACCGGTGATGTCGGCGTTTTAGAAATAACGACCGAGTGAGTACTGGTAACGTCAGCCATTTTAGAAATAACGGCTGAGTTATATTGGGTCACGTCGGCGTTTTGGAAACAACGGTCGAGTGATGACAGGGCACTCCACCGTTTTTATAAATAACAACTGAGTTATATCGGGTTATGTCGGCGTTTTGGAAACAACGGCCGAGTGATGACTGGGTGCTTTTTGGACATGGCATCTAGCCCGGGAAAACCCTATTTGTATCGCGTCGTCGCATGCCTCTGCATTCTGAGCCCTAGCCCTGCTTTTCCGCTTCCAGGCTTTCTCTGCTTCCTCGCGATCTTGCCTCCGCTTAGTTTGTCAGCGAGATTGAGATGGCGCCCAAGCGAAAGAGCCAGAATTCCTCTGTTGTAATCATTCCTCCCATCGATCCCAACAGTCAGTTGCCTTTCGCAGGTAACCACGTGTCTGTTGTTTCTGAATCTGACCTTCTTCATCTTGTCTCCATCGGAGTTCTTCCTCCGAAGGAGCTTTGTTCTTGGCGGATCTATAGTGGGGTCACTGTCCCGACAGAGGACACCCACGAGTCTGTTATTTATGTTCCTTTTCTCATCTGTGGCCTTGCTCTTCCTGTTTCCCCTTTCTTCCGCGGTCTCCTTGATTTCTACCATCTGAATCTAACTCATCTGAACCCCAATTCCATTCTGCAAGTATCTGTTTTTGTTCATCTGTGTGAGGCCTTCCTTGGTATTCTGCCACATTTTGGTTTGTGGAAGTACTTGTACCATTGTCGGCCTGGGATGGCCGGGGGCAGCACCAGCTCGTGGGTGGTGCGAGTCTGGAAATGCGCCGTGGGAGGAAGACAAAGTATCTGGACATCCCACTCAAGGATAGCATCAAAGGATGGCGTCTAGAATGGTTTATTGTAGAGAATCATGGAAAATCCCTCCCCTCTTGGTCAGGTAGACAGCCAGACGTTCGTGCCTCGAGCTGGACTGAGTCCCCCACAGATTTGGAGATGGCCGAGGTCAGGGTTCTGCTTGCTGAAGTTGGTTCGCTGAAGGAGAAAGGTCTGACTGCTGAGGCTGTAGTCGCAGATTTTGTTTTTAAGAACATTCAGCCGCTGAAAGACAGAGCATACCCGGCTTATCTGTACCGTGGCGTCGCTGATTCAACCCAGGTTACCAACAGAAGGATTCCTGCTGTGGATCTGGTTAGCCGGCTTGAAATGATTCTTAGGGGCAAGGTGTCGAATATCGGTGCTCCTGTTGCGTATTCTGCCTGGAATCTGCCTCCTTCCAAGACTTTCATCAGTTTTGTGTCAAACCCTCCTGCTGGTGACAGTGGTTTGGGTCTTAGAGTTCGATCCTCTCCCGAAGAGGTTGAGGCTTTGGTTGCTTCGCTTGATGATATCCCCGATGATGAGAGGCAGGTCCATTTTGAGATGCCTATAAACCCAAGCGATGCGGAAATAAGTGCTATGCTGGATATGTTAGCTGAGGATTCCTCTGACTCGGTCCCTGCTGAAACATTAGCTGTGGCAACTGTCCCGGAGCCTGAAAAGACCCTGACCTCCCAGAGATCTGATAGCACTCGCCCAAAGCGTCCTCGCCAAGCCCATCAACCAACTTCTCCTGCTGAGGGGAAGGAGAAGAAGAAGAGACGGCTTCGGCGAGTGTCAAGCTTGAATCAGGGTTGAAAGCATCTAGGCCCCTGGTTGGTTTTAGTGATTAATGACAACGTATTATTATATGTGACTAACGTGTGTTTTGCAGAGACAAATGGTAAGTTAGGTCGCATTACAGGTAGAAGTACTACAACGGTGAAAACAATCCCGGAGATAAGAACTCGAAGCGATGCCTAAAACGACGAAACAAAAGGTGAAGGACTACGGAGTCTGAGTGTCAAAGAGATGTGGACACTCGTGATTTAGTTAGGTCTTTTATTCTCTTTTAGCCGTACTATAAAGAGGGGTTGTCGATGAGTAGTTTGACCAAGAGAGTTCTAGTGTAGTGTTGGTGCACAATCACACTCGCATTCAGTGCTAGGTGTCACTCTAGAACTCACTCACAAGTTAGAACGAAACCGATTTGAAAAACAGCTGAAAAACAAGAAATAGGGTTTCTGGCCTTGGGGCACCGGACTGTCCGGTGTGCACCGGACTGTCCGGTGCGCCCTCTGCCAGGTGGGGCTAGGATGGCCCGGGGAAGAGCCTTCCCCACGCAGAAACCCGAGAGCGCAGGTTTCAGAGTTGAATTATAGTGGCGCACCGGACAGTGCACCAGACTGTCCGGTGTGCACCGAACTGTTGTTTTTCACTGTCCGGTGTGCCATGAGTCCAACGGCTAACTGTCAGAACTAGCCGTTGGAAACGACCGTTGGCGCACCGGTGGCGCACAGTTGGCGCACCGGTGGCGCACCGGACTGTCCGGTGCGCCAGTGCACAGGAAAATGCTGGTAACGGCTAGTTGGTGGGTGAGGTCTATTTATACCCCCTCCACCCACCATATTCAATGTCTTGCACCCCACATTTATTCCAGCACATTGCTAGAGCATTGCAAGCACCAAAAGCCTAGTGAGGAGATTTGAGAATCTTAATCCTGCGTTTGTTCCTCATTAGCGCTAGTGAGAGCCACCTAGAGCACACAACACTTGCATTAGGCTTCTCTTGGTCAAGCGAAAGTCTACAGCTTGTTACTCTTGGTGATCGGCATCACCTAGACGGCTTGGTGGCGTTGGGAGCTCCGTGATCACCGTGAAGATCTTGTTGGTGACCCGACTCAAGTTTGTAAGCGGTCTCGAGGGATCCACCGCGCCGGGGTGGCAAAGGATCATCTCGTAGTGAGCACTTGGTTCTTGCAAGGACCAAGGGGGAGCGTTACCCTTGCACGGGTGCTCCAACGAGGACTAGTGGAGAGTGCCGACTCTTCGATACCTCGGGAAAAATTGGAGGAGTCATCTAAACTTTGCTTTACATTCCGCACTTAATTTAAGCACTTTACATTGTGTATTTGTTTAGCAAGTATTTGAAGCATTATCTTAGCACTATCGTATTTCTAGTATTATTATCTTAGTGCTAGTTGTTGGGGTGAAGTTGGGCTCTTGCTTAGCTCTAGTTTAGGTTTTAATTAGTGTTGATTTTTAGAAAAGCCCAATTCACCCCCCCCCCCCTTCTTGGGCATCGTGATCCTTTCAAGGGTGTCGGCCCTTCTGCTCCTGCTGCTGAGGAAGTGCCGATGGAGCTTTTTACTGGAACTAACCCCAATGGGTGTGACCTTGAAGATGCTGACCCCAATGGGTGCCATCCGGCTAGAGCAGAACCCAGTGGGTGTGCTGTTCGTATTATTGATGATGATGATGAGGAGGAGGAGGAGGAGGAAATCCCTTTGATCCGGAAAAACAGTCGACGTTACATGGTCAGTGTGGAGAGTAGTGATATTCCTTCTCCGGCTTTGTCTGCTCTCGTTGGTCTGCAGGAATTGTCTCTGGCAAATTTCGATCAGGCTCTCGAGGATGTGGTCCTTGAAGATCTGCTGTCCGAACCGGCAGATGGCGGTATGATGGACGTTTGCACTGATATGCCTGATGTCAGTTTAGAGTTATCCTGAGCAGCGTCTCGCGCCTCATCGACTGTGGAACGCGGTCTTCAGAGTCAAGAAGCTGATCCAGATTGCTCCGTTCCCATGGAAGTGGCTGAGAATCCTCTAGCCTTAGAAGTGGCTGCAGCAGAGAACCTAGTCCCCAAGGATGGTGCCAGCGCTTGCCCAGCCCCCGAGGGTATTGCCGGTAACGACCCGGCTCGGGTGGGCAGCGCGAGCTATGACCCAGCCCCCGAGGGTGTCCGAGCGGGTTCCCCTTCTCACACTTCTATGGATGTCCACGTCGGGTCCTCACCTCCACATTCTGATTGCATGGCCGCAGTACATGATTCGAATCAGGAAGTCGCCTTAGAGGCCGACGTACCTAATGCCAAAGTTTTGATTCCTGCTGGTGGCATTGAATTGGCCCCCAATGATGCTCTGCAGATTGCCTCAGTTGATGGTCCTTCGCCGAGTCACCGACTGGCTTCATATGATTTGGGGCTTCCCTCTTTCGTCTCCAACCTCTTGGTAATTGGCTCTTCCTGGTCTGGTTATGCTCTAGGCGAAATACTGTCTTCACGCTCATTTGTTTTCAATGTCAGGCTTTGGTTGACGAGATGGCTGGTCGGCTGAGATCGCAAGGTGCCTCTGTCCCGGAAAGAGCTCTATCTCTAGCACGTTGGAATCCGGTACTGCTTCGGCAACGAATATCTGAGTTAGAATTGACGAACGCTGGTTAGTGCCTTTTGCTTTCTCCTTGGCTACTTGATCATTCTGCTTTCCGACTGAATGCCCCTTTTTAATTGTTTCTTGCTAGATATGTCTCGATGATACTCTGCTCTTGAAGAGAAATATTCTCGAGGCCAGATGGACTTGGCCCGGGCTAAAGATTCCTTAAATGATGCCAACGTGCTGAATTCTTCTCTCAGTGCTCAGCTTGACTCCGAAAAGGTGGTCAATGAATTAATCTTTGCCTAACTTTCTCTGCTGTGTTTTTACTGCTTGTTTGATGTTTGAGTGCTGATTCTTGTATGCAGGAAGAAAAACGTGCCCTTGCTACTTCTCGTGATAACCTTGACAAGCTGTATCGAGACGTCAGTAACTCTTTGGCTACCTTGGAGAGGAGCCATAGCTTCACCATGGTGGATTTGAATAATCAACGCCACAAGCTGCAGGAATCCTTGGATGAAATGATTCGCCTCAGGGAATTGATGTCGAGCAAAGATTCTATCATCAAGGATCTGCGTGCTTCCAAAAAATTAGTTGCCCGGGAATTAGAGGCTGCTCGACTGGCTGTGAAGGCTGCGAAAGATACTTCTGCTATTTTGAAGGCCCAGCGCGACAAAGCTATGGACAAAGCTATTCGTGCGGGTCGAATCTTGATGAGAAGGCCCGGTGTGGTTGTCCCTGACGACATAATTGCTGACGTCAACGCTGCTCCTGATTCTTCGAGTCATCCTTCTTCGTCAGTTGCTCCTGAGAAAAACACTGCCAAGTAGAATCATCGAGATATTTATGAGTCATATGTGTGTATGCTCGAGTATCCTGTCAGAAAGTGTTTTCACTACTGAATGCCATTATTATTTTCCTGTTGTTTGAATTCAACAGTTGTTATTTTTACAGAAGTAAGTGTAGTGCGATGGTTTTGTAATTTCTTTTTGCTTCGCGAGGCATAGAGATCGCCCTAAGATGAGTGATCACAAACGTGCTTTGATCGAGTAAACATGAGCGTGCCGTATCGATTTAAGTTACTACCGACTTAAATCGACTGCTCTGTTAGTAGGGTATAGTGGTCACCCTGAATTAAGTAAGCGTGAGCATGTCACACCGCCTCAAGTCATCGCCGACTTAAGTCGATTGCTCCGTTAGTAGGGTATAGTGGTCACCCTAAGTTAAGTAAGCGTGAGCATGTCACACCGCCTTAAGTCATCGCCGACTTAAGTCGATTGCTCCGTTAGTAGGGTATAGTGGTCACCCTAAGTTAAGTAAGTGTGGGCATGTCACACCGCCTTAAGTCATTGCCGACTTAAGTCGATTGCCCCATTAGTAGGGTATAGTGGTCACCCTAAGTTAAGTAAGCGCGAGCATGTCACACCGCCTTAAGTCATCGCCGACTTAAGTCGATTGCTCCGTTAGTAGGGTATAGTGGTCACCCTGAGTTAAGTAAGCGCGAGCATGTCACACCGCCTTAAGTCATCACCGACTTAAGTCGATTGCTCTGTTAGTAGGGTATAGTGGTCACCCTGAGTTAAATAAGTGCAAGCATGTCATACCGACTTAAGTCAACGCTGACTTAAGTCGATTGCTCTTTAGTAGGGTATAGTGGTCACCCTGAGTTAGGTAAATGCGAGGATTGACAATAAACAGCTCGAGTGCCTTTGAGAATGAAGTCTTTTTATTGATGATGTGTTTTCCAATTTATAGAATACAATGCCGTCCCAATAGCTTTTGAGATCTAGCTAAGGGTAGAACTTCCTGAGATGCTATATGTTCCACGAGTTCCCTATCTCTGTGCCGTTCATTTGAGTAAGGCGATATGATCCAGGCCGAGTGACTTCTGCTACTATGAACGGTCCTTCCCATAGTGGCGACAATTTGTGTCGACCCTCCCCCGTTAGAATTCGGCGGAGGATGAGGTCTCCTACTGCGAAGGATCAATGTCGTATAGCTTTGTCATGATAACGCCTTAGAGTTTGTTGATACCGAGCTGACTGAATCACCGCATTCAATCGTTCTTCTTCCAGTATATCAATGTCCTCTAGTCTGGTGTCCTTAGCTTCTGCTATGCTTTCGAAGACTAATCTTGGTGCTCCAAATTTGAGATCAGCAGGTAGCACTGCCTCTGAACCATAGACCATAAAGAAAGGAGTGTTCCCATTCAAAGCTCGGCTAGGTTGAGTTCTGAGGTGTAGGAAACGGGTGACGCCTAAGAGGGGGGTGAATTAGGACTTCTAAAACTTTCTCTAAACTAGGCCACTAATAAATCTCTAGAGCAAAACCTATGCAATTAATCAAACTAGAATGAGCAAACTAGGTTTTATCTAAGTGTTGCTATCTATACCGCAAAGGCCAAGTTTCAATCTACACTAAATAAGTATGAATACAAGATTGAAACTTAAATGCTTAATATAAATGCGGAAGGTAAAGAGCTAAGTAGAGAAGCAAACTCTCATGGACGACGTCGGTATTTTTACCAAGGTATCCGGAACCGCACAAGGTCCCGACTAATCCTCGTTGGTGCCCCTACGCAAAGGGAAGCCCACGCGAGGGCCAAGCACCTCGGTCGAGTAACTCCGTAGAGAGCCGCGGGCCTTCTCCACGCGCAAGTGGTGCTCTGCATCCGGCTCCTCACGGGCGCTCCCCACCGTCTCCACTATCGAGCTTCCGGCCGAAACGCCGCGGGCCTCGTTCCCTCCGGTACACGGTGGCGGCCGTGACACAAACGCGGTTGTCACGGTCTCGCAAGACTCTCGCCCCACTCGGTACAATTACAACGGCTCACACAAGAGCTGAGGGGTTGTGAGGTTTATCTAAACTCACTCAACAATCTAGGGTTCACCTAGAGCAAGCGCTAGAGCGGTCTAACTAGCCTAAGCACTTTGCAAAGCACCTACACTAATCACCGAGTGATTCTATTAAGCACTTGGGTGTTTGAGCTCTTGGAAATATGCACTATGTGTCTTGGTATGTTGCTTGGGCTCCCACACCTGAGAATGGCCAGTTGGGGTGGTATTTATAGCCTCCACACCCCAAACTAGTCGTTGGACAGAAAGCAACAACTTTCTGTCATCGGGTGCACCGGACAGTCTGGTGCACCACCGGACAGCCACCGTGCAGTGTCCGGTGCACGCCACGTCAGCCGACCGTTGGCGCCTGTAGCAGTCAACCGTTGGATCCGACCGTTGCCGTCTGTCCGGTGCACACCGGACAGTCCGGTGCTACAGCCAGAGAGCGCCTGTCTGTGGCCTCTCTGCGCAGACTGTCCGGTGCCATACCGGACAGTCCGGTGCACACCGGACAGCACTGTCCGGTGCGCCACCAGGCGCTGGCTGACAGCCCGCTTCTTGGGTTTCTTCGCTGATTTCTTCGGGCTTCTTTTGTTCTTGAGTATTGGACTCCTATGCACCTTTTTATGTCTTCTTTTGAGGTGTTGCATCCTCATTGCCTTGGTCCAATTCTCTTCGCATCCTGTGAACTATAATTATAAACACTAGCAAACATATTAGTCCACAAGTTATGTTAATCATCAAACACCAAAACTCAATTAGCCAAATGGCCGGGGTCCATTTTCCTTACAATCTCCCCCTTTTTGGTGATTGATGACAACACAACCAAAGCAAGCAAATAATACAAGTATTTGAATGTAAATATGCAATCTACTTGCTAGGATGCATAATTGTCCCCACAATGTGATATTATGGACTTAAGCCTCCCCCTAACTCCATAATTCACTTACTTCCTATTTTGGACCAAATAACCAAAACCACTTGAAAAACCATTTGTAGATATAAAATTTTAAATTAGTGGTGTTTGATATAGTTTTTATTGCTTTGGTCCCTAAACTTCTCTCCCTTTGGCATCAACCACCGAAAAGGAAGACATTAAAAGCATGTAGGAAGTAAATAAAAGGCTTGCCCTTAAAGAATTACTCCCTCTAAATGAGTGTTCTCTTTTAGAAAGAGTGTTTCTCCCTTTTAGAGACGAAGAAATACTCCCCCCTGACAGAGATCTTCTACTTAGGAAAAAGCATGTGAGAAATAGAGGTGCAAGACATAATTTGAATAGACTAACTTCCCTTATGCATAGGTAACAAAATATGAGTTAATAGTATATGCATTTATAGCAACATGGGAAGTATAAGATATGAAATATAGTCTAATCAAATATTGGAGAAGACATGTAAATGATACTAGATATAGTCTCAAAAGATACCAATTGAAAGTCAATGGCGAGCTTGAGAGACATGAGAGTTCTTGGAGATTTTGCAGTGGAAGATTGTTGTCTTTCTCCGGGGACCTTATTTTCCTTACAATGAGACTATCACATGAAATAGACTTGAAAAGATGTTAGTCTCAAAGTCTTAGATTATAGAGTAATCTCCCCCTAAAAGTGTGCATACAAGTTTTGAATACTTGTAGGAGACATGCATTTTGATTTGATATCAAGAGGGGCAAATTATCCATAATCTGAGCTTTGGCACATATAAGTTAAATGATACCAATTGTAAGATGTGACATATTGATGCATTAGTGTCATTTACTTAGGATTATTAAATAAGCTATGTGTCGTGCTTGAAATAAACATTTTAAACCATGTAGGTTTGCTTAAGTATGTGAATTGAAAACAAGCAATCCTACCATGTGATTGACCTAGTATGTATGCATCTAAACATGTAAATATTAATTGTAATACTAAGCGGGAAAGGTAAACTAGATACAAGGTAAAGAGATACGCATATCTAAAGATAAGAAATACAACAAATCTAGTTACCTTAGTCATGGGTGGGAAATTTGGGTTCAAAATTTTAACTAACCCACTTGGCAATTAAACTTGATCCAATATGATGTATCCCATGATATACATCCCAACTTTGCCAAGTCTCCAAATTTCCCGCTGACCTTCGGTCCACTCACTTCCCTTTCGGGATCCAAACCTTCTTGGTGCTTTTCATGGTTGAAATTATTTCCTTTGGCACCCAGATGCGTTTGGCCCCCTTTCCTTTGTTGGCTTGCTGGTTGGCCTTGATTGCTATCACCTTTCCATTCTTTTTCTTCTTGATCAAATATGGTGTAGCAGCCTTTTTGTCCACCTTTTTGATGTAGGTATTGGAGATTTTGCTTGATGGCTTTTGCTTGAGCTTCTGCCTTTGTTTATCCCCGGTCATCGCCTTGCATTGGAAAGACTTGTGGCCTTCCATATGGCATAGCCTACAAATCACAGTTTCTCCCTCCATAAGCTTGTTCACTCCTGCAGTGGTGTTATCCTGTGGAGGTCGGATTTGTTTGGCTTTGCCTTTCTTGTCATACAAAGCCTTGCCAAGGCGAGCCACTTCTTGCCTTAATTGCTCATTTTCCTTTGCAACCTCGTCCAAACATGTTTCTACAACAATATTCTCAACAAGAACTTGGTTGCAGGGGTTAGAATCATCAATTAAATCAAAGCAAGAAGTAGAAGCATCTTTCTTAATAATTTTAGGTATTTCAACTAAAGATGCTGCTGGGGTGCTACCGATGTTTTCTAGCTTAGTAGTTAGCTCATTATTATGTATGCTAAGAATTTCCATTTTCTCTAGCAAATTTTCAATAGCTTCTTGGGAGCTAGCTAACTTAGCCTTAAGTTTTTCATTCTTTTTAATAAGGCCATCATCGGTAGCAGTGGATGGAGCACTAGACTCTAATAGCTCAATTTTAGTTAACAGCTCACTATTTAAGTTTGCAAAAGTTTCAAATTTTTCTAGCAAACCTTTATAATCATTTTGGGAGCTAATCAACTTATTTTTCAAAGTTTTAAGTTGAGCTTTTTGCTTAGTCAAACATCCTGGAAAAATTCTACGGCTTCCGCAAGCTCATCTACAGAGGGCTTTCCCTCACCTTCATCATCACTACTACTTTCATCACTAGAGGATGGAATGCTTTTGTTACCTCTTGCCATAAGGCATTTGTGTGATGACCATGATGAGCGTGATGAGGATCGGTGGCTGCGCGTCCTTGGAGGTTCATCTTCACTTGAAGAATCATCCCAAGTTCTAACACTTGTTAGCGCCTTGCCTTTGCTCCTCTCCTTTTTGGGTTCGGCCATAGTTGGACAGTTGTCCCTGAAGTGGCCCTTCTCCCCGCATGCGAAGCATCCTCTCTTTCTTTGCTTTTTCCTGTCAATGTTAAAGAGAAGATCTTCTACCTGCAGGGGCACACCCATTAGATTAATCTTGCGGATCATCCCAATTACCTTTCTGACGCGTCGGATTGTTTCTTCGTCCTCGGAGGATGATGTGCATGGTTGATTATCTTCATCATCATCACTTTCTTCTTCTTCCTCTTCTTCACTTGAGGAACTTGGAGTGGGAGCCTTCTTTTTGCCCTTCCTTTCATCACATGCAAAAGCATATGGCCTTGAGGAAGTTGGCTCCTCTCCCCGACACATTTTTCGCGACATCTCAAAAGCCGCGATTTTTCCAATCACAATGGTCGGGGTCATGTTGCTCAAGTCCTCCATGTTGTGAAGGATGGTGATGATGCTCCCATATCTTCGTTGTGGTAGCAGGGAGATAATCTTCCTCACAATGTCCGCATCACCTAGCTTATTAATGCCAATAGAGTTGAGCTCATTGATAATTAGATTCAAACGAGAATACATGTCTCTAACAAGCTCATCATCTTTCATGGCAAAAGAATTATACTCATTTAGGACTAGGCAATGTTTTTGCTCACGGACATTGGATGTGCCGTTGTGGAGCTCATGCAATTTTAGCCAAATCTCATTAGCAGTTTTCAAGGTAAATACTTGATTAAAAATATCCATGCTAAGAGATTCATACAAGCAATTTTTGGCTCTAGCATTTAAATGAATTTCTTTTTCCTCACTCGCGGTGGGTTTCTCGGGATTCTGGGGGGTTTTCATCCCATCACGAGTGACTCTCCAAACACCTAGATCAACGGCCTCTAGGTAACAAGCCATTCTAGCACTATAATATGGGAAGTTAGTGCCGTCGAAGTGTGGAGGCCTATGGGTATCCATCCCTTCCTCTAAAAAGCGTCAGCTCTTTTAGCAGTGAAGCTAAAGCGTTTCAAATGAGCCAAACCAGGCTCTGATACCACTTGTAGGAAACGGGTGACGCCTAAGAGGGGGGGTGAATTAGGACTTCTAAAACTTTCTCTAAACTAGGCCACTAATAAAGCTCTAGAGCAAAACCTATGCAATTAATCAAACTAGAATGAGCAAACTAGGTTTTATCTAAGTGTTGCTATCTCTACCGCAAAGGCCAAGTTTCAATCTACACTAAATAAGTATGAATACAAGATTGAAACTTAAATGCTTAATATAAATGCGGAAGGTAAAGAGCTAAGTAGAGAAGCAAACTCTCGTGGACGACGTCGGTATTTTTACCGAGGTATCCGGAACCGCACAAGGTCCCGACTAATCCTCGTTGGTGCCCCTACGCAAAGGGAAGCCCACGCGAGGGCCAAGCACCTCGGTCGAGTAACTCCGTAGAGAGCCGCGGGCCTTCTCCACGCGCAAGTGGTGCTCCGCTTCCGGCTCCTCTCGGACGCTCCCCGCCGTCTCCACTATCGAGCTTCCGGCCGAAACACCGCGGGCCTCGTTCCCTCCGGTATACGGTGGCGGCCGTGACACAAACGCGGTTGTCACGGTCTCGCAAGACTCTCGCCCCACTCGGTACAATTACAACGGCTCACGCAAGAGCCGAGGGGTTGTGAGGTTTATCTAAACTCACTCAACAATCTAGGGTTCACCTAGAGCAAGCGCTAGAGCGGTCTAACTAGCCTAAGCACTTCGCAAAGCACCTACACTAATCACCAAGTGATTCTATTAAGCACTTGGGTGTTTGAGCTCTTGGAAATATGCACTATGTGTCTTGGTATGTTGCTTGGGCTCCCACACCTGAGAATGGCCGGTTGGGGTGGTATTTATAGCCTCCACACCCCAAACTAGCCGTTGGATAGAAAGCAACAGCTTTCTGTCATCGGGTGCACCAGACAGTCCGGTGCACGCCACGTCAGCCGACCGTTGGCGCCTGTAGCAGTCGACCGTTGGATCCGACCGTTGCCGTCTGTCCGGTGCACACCGGACAGTCCGGTGCTACAGCCAGAGAGCGCCTGTCTATGGCCTCTCTGCGCAGACTGTCCGGTGCCATACCGGACAGTCCGGTGCACACCGGACAGCACTGTCCGGTGCGCCACCAGGCGCTGGCTGACAGCCCGCTTCTTGGGTTTCTTCGCTGATTTCTTCGGGTTTCTTTTATTCTTGAGTATTGGACTCCTATGCACCTTTTTATGTCTTCTTTTGAGGTGTTGCATCCTCATTGCCTTGGTCCAATTCTCTTCGTATCCTGTGAACTATAATTATAAACACTAGCAAACATATTAGTCCACAAGTTATGTTAATCATCAAACACCAAAACTCAATTAGCCAAATGGCCAGGGTCCATTTTCCTTACATGAGGCTCCAGACCACGTATGGCAACTCTCTGATCCACTTTCCTGTGAACTTTTCATTCTTATCGAAGACCTTCTTTCTGAGTGCTTTCAGTATCATTCCGTTGGCTCTTTCTACCTGCCCATTTGCTCTTGGATGCGCCACTGAAGCATATTTTATCTGAATGCTTTTTTGTTCGCAGAAATCAAAGAACTCTGAACTAGTGAAGTTGGATCCCAGGTCAGTTATGATGTTGTTCGGTATTCCGAATCTGAATATTATGTCTTGTATGAATTCCACTGCTTTAGCTGAAGTTAGAGAAGCGATGGGCTTATACTCTATCCATTTAGTGAATTTGTCAATAACAACCATCACGTGAGTGTATCCCCCTTGAGCTTTATTGAAAGGTCCAATCATATCCAGTCCCCAGCACGCGAATGGCCATGTTACAGGTATGGTTTGCAGGTGTTGCGCTGGTAGATGTTGCTGCTTTGACAGGTATTGACAAGCTTCACATCTCTGGACTAACTCGACGGCGTCACTCTTTGCTGTTGGCCAGTAGAAACCAGATCTAAAAACCTTCCCAACTAGAGTCCTGGATGTTGCGTGTATCCCGCATTGCCCAGCGTGGATTTCCTCTAGCAGATGTTTCCCAGTGGCCGAGGGAATGCATTTCATGAGGACTCCCGTTGCGCCCCTTCTGTATAGTGTTTCCCCGATAAATGTATAGTGAGCTGACTGTCTTGCAATGCGCTCTGCTGCATTTCTGTCATCCGGCTCCTCTTCATTCTTTATATATTTGATAATTGGCTCCCTCCAGTCATCAGGGTCCGGTTCTGTTTGACACAGAACATTGCACTCTTCTAACTGACCCGATGGAATACTTGGGCATGGTACTTCTTGGACGAAAACTCCGGACGGGACCAGAGCTCGACTGGACCCTAGTTTTGACAACGCATCTGCTGCCGCGTTGCGATCTCTCTCCACATGATGGAATTCCAGACCTTCGAACTTATCGTCTAGTTTTCGGACAGCGGTGCAATATTTTCCCATGGAATCATTCGAGCAATCCCTCTCTTTGTTTATTTGACTTATGACCACTAGTGAATCTCCATATACCATCAGCCTCTTGATGCCTAGTGCTATGGCAATGTTCAGTCCATGAATTAAAGCCTCATATTCTGATGCATTGTCGGATGCTGAAAATAGTAACTGAAGAGCATATTTGAGTTGTTCACCTCCAGGTGCAATGAAGAGAATTCCCGCGCCTGCCCCTGCAGTTTCAGTGATCCGTCGAAATACATCCGCCATACCTCTACAGTCTCTGGGTTATCTGGCACTTGTTGCTCGGTCCATTCTAACACAAAATCAACCAGCGCTTGAGTTTTGATTGCGGTACGAGGCCTAAACTCAATGTCATGAGCTCCCAGCTCGTAGGCCCACTTCGCTATCCTTCCAATGGCTTCCTTGTTGTGAAGAATATCCCCTATTGGGAATCCAGTGACTACTATGACTTTGTGATCATCAAAGTTGCGGGATATCTGTCCCCCACAATAAGGGTCTAGTGTGGGCGTCCGTAGGGTGTGCCATGCCCCCATCTCCATCATCGACGCCTCTTCCTTCGCCCACTGAGACACTGCTGACGCCGCACGATGCCCGCCTCCACCTCCACCCGGAAGACCGCCCCGCCGCGCGAGTCACGACCTCCTCCCCCGCCCCACTCCCTTCCCACGAGAGACAGCCATGCTCAACCCTATACGCCGCCATGGCACGCCTTCATCCCTCGACCTCGACGCACCTCTGATCTGTTGTCACACCCAATTTTAGAGGGCAAACCTAATGCGAACCATGTACGTGCCAGGATCAGAAACTCACGTACACAGCGATTACATAATTGGACATCATCACACATTGCTCAAAGTAAATAGCGGAAAGGTACTTTAATTACATCAAGATGTCCAAAACATCCACAGAGTTTAATACATAGCCATAGTCTTCAACATTAATATCAAAGTGCGGAATTACAAAACATAGAGGATAAGCCTACACAGGCAACTGACTGGGGTTTGCCACTAAGAAAAACTAGAACTCGTCGTAGTCCTAGAATTCCTCAAAGTCCTCCATGTTACCAGCATCACCTCCTGATTACTGAGTATAGTGGGGACAACCTGGGGTGGGGGTGGTTTGTAAAGCAAGGGTAAGTACACATCAACGTACTCAACAAATGTCCCGTTTGGCTAAAGTGGACTAGCTATATGTGGGGTTGAGGTTAAACAATTGCTTTTAGTTGGTCAAACATTTATTACTATTAGTAGAGCCAAGTTTTAGTAATAAATCCAGTTATTACCCAAAAGCACTCCCTCCAAGAGGAAATACCAGAGATCAGAATTATAACCAACATTCTTAACCATCATCATAAAGTAATCAAAGTTCTTCTAATCAAAGAGGATCCCAAGGCTGCTCTTAACCGTGAGCTCGGCTGATATACCAGTTCTAACACTCTGCAAAGGTCGCACATTTTACCCACGAGTCGTGATCCCTTTTTGCCTTGGGTCGATCAAACCCTCAAACGCTACCAAGGTGAGTCCGCAAGGTTTCACTACGTAGCCTTTACAAAGACTCCTCTGGTGCATAGCTGCTCGTTAGGTTTTGCCAGTCGTACAAACGCAGTACACCTCCCCAAGGTGGGTGACTAACAAAACCAAATCGAATGAACCTCTGCACCCCCCTGGGCAGAGCGAGCACTACGCCCCGACCCCATTGACGGCCCTCAGGCAAAGCCAACTACACCCCCAAGTTCATCTAATTAATCAGCTAAGGGCGGCCCATTCAACCCTCATGGTTGCACTGTTATCCCGGGTGGTCACTCCACGAACAGGTCCTTACGGAGAGGTACTCAGGAAAATGGCCTGAGTCCCCTAGAGTATCACAATATCATCATCGGGATAACATCATCGTATCATCAATAATCACATCATGTTCATTGATTAAGTTAAAGCAATAGCATAAAGCTAACCATGATAACCCAAAAGGTAAATACAGACTTGTCAATCCTTAGGTATTAATAATGTAATGTGGGACAATGAATTTAAAATGAATGGAACATAATGGGTCAGAGGACACTTGCCTTCACTAGGTTGTTGCTCAGGAAGATCTTTAGCAACACACTTAGAAACCACGGACTGCTCGTTGTCTAAATAAAGCGATCATGCATTCAATACATTTGGTAAATGATAAATAAACAGCACATCAATCATGTACAAACATGGGAACACATCTCAAAAGAATAGCATAAACTCAAAAGGGAATTTAAATTACAGGGTGAACTAATTTTCATTTAGTAGTTGATTATTCCCTAAGTATTGTCCATGATTACACAATCTGATTTAATTCCTTTTAATGAGACATAAAAAATTAAACTAGAGAAAAATTCATGTAATACACATTATTAATCTCACAAGATTAAATATACTTTAACCTCTAGGGTTTTCCTTTTATTTATTTTATTAAACGAATAAATCAACACATATACTAGTTTATAGTTAGCCATAAAAAAATAGAGTGTGTAGATAGTGAATGGAACTAATTTATTTAAACAAAGAACATTCCTATGAACATTTTTCAATTTGAATCACTAAATTTGGAGTTCATATGCAAAAGATATGAAATAAACAAGTTTGGGAGTTTAAAATATGAAAATAGGTCTAATTATGTAATTATTTAAAAGCCTAGGGTTCAATCTGCAAGATTACAGAGGCCTGCGCGTGAAAGCCAGGGACGACGGGTTGATTCCAACTAAACTGAGGGTCTCTTTAACAAAATCACCGCGTGAAGGGGTATCGGGCTTTCTCGGTCGTCGGATCTGAGATCAACGATTGAAAATAGATCCGCGGGCAAGCGTGCGGACGCGGACGCAGGCGTGCAATTACCAGTGGGCCAGGGCAATCAGTGACCGAGAGTGGGGAGGCAGACTGACTAGTCGGGCCCGGTGTTAGGGGCACAGGGGACTGACCGATGGGTCCAGACATAGGGCACGCGGGCGCGAAGCGGTATCCCGTGATCTCGGCCGTGCGATCGGAATCAGACGGTGGAGATCAACACCGAGAGGGGTTAACGGCTACGGGCGCCGCCGCTCCTTCTCGTGGCGGTGAGGTCGTCGGAGTTGGGGCGGGTGTGTGCTACGGCGGTTCCAGGGTCACCGGAGTTGGCCAGAACTGAAGAGGAAGACTCGGCGAACTCACTGGTGGGGTTGTGGCCACGAGACCGGGGTCAGAGAGGGGAGAACGGCGGAGGAAAGGTTTCGGGCGGGTCGGGGCAATCGACCGCGACAGGGCTCGGCTAGAACCGGTGGAGGTTGGGAAGTACTATGGATCTACACCGGGACATGGGACGGGGCTGGGTTGGCTGGACACCACGCGGGGCGCGGCGAGCAAACGCGGCCACACACTGGCGAGACCGAATTGGCCACGGTGAGGCATGAATTAGAGAAACCAAGCACAAGAACGGACGTCTCACCTTGGGGCGGAGCTCGGGGTGGCTTGGCACAACTTCCGGTGGGCTAGATGACCGGCACGGCGGGCGCGGGTCTCCGGCGAGGTTGAGCGGCATGGGCAGAGCACGAGAGAGAGCGAGCTTGCACGAAATGGAACGAGGGAGCGAGTGTGGGTGCGAGCGGTGCTCAAAAAGGAGTTGGGTGCGTGTGCGGGCGACATGGCCGGGGATCTCGGCGTGCGTGCGCGAGTGCGCGCGTGTTGGTCCACGGTGGGGTGCGAGGAATGCGGAGCTGACAGGGCGGTCCCACGGCGTAGCGAGAGGGAGCGGGCGCGTGGAGGGAATGGCTCGGTGTGCTGATAAAGCGAGCCCACGAGGCAGAGACAGAAAAGGGCGCGCGAGCGAGAGCAACCATTGCCGACAACCCGGCCCCACTGGGCAGAGAGAGGGAGAGAGAGCGTGCGGGGAAGGAAACCGCCGCTGACAGGTGGAACCCACCTATCAGGCGGTGCGGGCGCGCGGGCGCGCGGCCTGGCTAGGCCGAGCTGGGCCGGTTGGGCTGCTTTGGCTTTTTCTATTTCCCTGGAATTTCTAATTGCTTTTCCATTTCTTTTTCTCTAGGGTTTTCAATTCAAACTCAAACCAAGTTTCAAATTCAAACTAATTCAAACATGTGCAACAATTCAAGGAATATCTAAGCTCAGCATTATGCAACATTCATGACTCATAATGTTTTGGTAAAAAAATAATAAATCCTTCCCTACTTAAGCTAAATCTACTCAAAAGGAAAATGAGAGAGAGAATCTAGAGAGAGGTAGAAACTAGAGTGCATGAGAGAGAGAAGAGTAACACCTGAATTTGGATGATAATAAGAAAGAAATGTATACCCCCCAAATTTAGGGTGTTACAGACCTATCCCCCTTAAAAAGAATCTCGCCCTCGAGATTCAAGGTTGGCTAGAAAAGAGCTCAAGGTACTTGGCTTTCAAATCATCTTCTCTTTCCCAGGTTGCTTCTTCTTCTGAGTGATGGCCTCATTTGACTTTGCACATCCTGATGGTGTTTCTCCGAGTGACCCGATCTGCTGTCTCCAGAATTTGAGTTGGCTTCTCAAAATATGTCAGATCTTCTTGAACTTCAAGATCCTCTATTGGCAACTGCTCTTCTGGAACTCTCAAACATTTCTTCAGTTGAGACACATGGAACACATCATGCACAGCTGACAGATTCTCTGGTAAACTGAGTTGATATGCCACTTCTCCACGCCTCGCTCGAATCTGGTACGGTCCGATGTATCGAGGTGCTAGCTTGCCTTTGACTCCGAATCTTTTGATTCCTCTGATTGGTGACACCTTTAAGTAGACATAGTCTCCTACTTCAAAGCTCAGTTCTCTTCTTTAGGTGTCAGGATAGCTTCACTGTCTAGACTGTGCTACCTTCAGATTCTTTCGGACCATTCTGATGTTCTCTTCGGCTTCAAGCAAAATATCTGGACCGAACATCTGTCTTTCGCTGGGTTGGTCCCAATGCAATGGAGTTCTGCAATTCCTCCCATAAAGCGCTTCGAATGGTGACATCTTCAGACTGGCTTGATAGTTGTTGTTGTAAGAGAATTCTGCGTACGGTAGCCTCTTATCCCAACCTATCTTGTCTTGCAAGGTACAAGCTCTCAACATGTCTTCAAGAATCTGGTTGGTTCTCTCTGTTTGACCATCTATCTTCAGGTGATAAGCTGAGCTGAACTTCAAGTGTGTGCCCAAAGCTTCATGCAACTGCTGCAAAAAATGAGAGGTGAACTGAGTGCCTCTATCTTATACTATCTTCTTTGGTACGCCATGCAAGCACACAACCCGAGACTTGTATAGTTCGGCCAACACTGCACTGCTATAGGTGGTCTTGACTGGTATGAAATGGGTTGCCTTTGTTAAACGATCCACTACTACCAAGATGGAGTCATAACCAGTACGAGTGCGAGGCAAACCGACTATAAAGTCCATCTCAATCTCATCCCATTTCCACTGAGGGATCTGCAATGGCTGCAACAAACCTGCAGGTCTCTGATGTTCTGCCTTAATCCTCTTACAACTGTTACATACATCCACATACTCTGATATCTCCCTTTTCATACCGTACCACCAGAATCATTTCTTTAGGTCTTGGTACATCTTCTCGCTACCAGGATGTATAGAATATGCTGTCTCATGAGCTTCCTTGAGAATCAGTCCCCGGATCGATTTGATGTCGGAAACACACAGTCTATCCTTGAACCATACCACTCCTTCTGCATCTTCATGGAAATCCTTGCCTTTTCCATCTATGATCAGCTGTCGAATCTCATTGATCTTCTCATCATCTTTCTGACCCTTCTTGATGTCTTGCTCTAGAGTGGGTTCCAACTCAATTATCACCCCTTGGGTGTTGTTCAAAAATCCGAGACTCAATCTGTCAAATTCCTTCACTAGCTCATACGGCATCGGGTGAGCGGCTAACATATTAACTTAACTCTTTCTGCTAAGAGCATCTGCAACCACATTTGCTTTGCCTGGGTGATAATGAATCTCCAGCTCATAATCTTTGATCAACTCTAGCCATCTTCGTTGTCTCATGTTTAGCTCTGACTGAGTGAATATATATTTGAGACTCTTGTGGTCTGTGTAGATATAACACTTCTGCCCATACAAATAATACCTCCAGGTCCTCAATGCATGAACCACGGCTGCTAATTCTAGATCATGAGTAGGATAATTCTTCTCATGAATCTTCAGCTGGCGAGACGAGTATGCCATCACTCTGCCTTCCTGCATTAACACACATCCCAGTCTGGTGTACGAGGCATCACAATATACTGAGAATGGCTTGTGGACATCTGACAGAATTAATACTAGCAATGTTGTCAATTTCTCCTTCAATGACTCAAAGGACTTCTGGCATGCTGGGGTCCACTTGAACTCAACCTTCTTTGCCAACAAGGCTATCATTGGCCTAGCAATCTTGGAGAAACCTTCAATGAAACGCCAATAATAACCGGTCATTCCAATGAAACTCTTGATTCCTCGGATGTCTTTTGGTGCTTTCCAGTCCAAAATAGCTGCTACCTTCTTTGGATCTACAACCAATCCCTCTTGGTTTATAATGTGACCCAAGAACAGGACTTTGCTGATCCAGAACTCACACTTGCTAAGATTGGCATACAACTGGCAATCTCGTAGCCTCTGCAGTACTTTCCTCAAATGTTCCTCATGCTCTTGCTCATTCTGGGAATATATAAGAATGCCATCAATGAACACCACTACGAACTTGTCGAGGTAGTCCATGAACACACTGTTCATCAAGTACATGAAGTAAGCTGGCACATTCGTCAAGCTGAATGACATGACCGTGAACTCATATAGTCCATACTTGGTGATGAATGTTGTCTTCGTTATGTCCAAAGGCCGGATTCTGAACTGATGGTAACCTAACCTCAAATCTATCTTTGAGAACACACTGGTTCCTCTCAACTGATCAAATAGGTCTTCAATTCTGGGCAGGGGGTACTTGTTCTCGACAGTAACTTCATTCAAGGATCTGTAGTCAATGCACATCCTCTTTGTTTCGTCCTTCTTCTCCACAAATAGCATTAGGGCTGCCCAAGGTGAGGTATTTGGTATGATGTAGCCTTTCTCTAACAACTCATCAATCTGCTTCTTGAGTTCCACCAATTCTAGTCCAGACACTCGATATGCTCTCTTGGAAATAGGGGTGGTGCCTGGTATAAGCTCTATGGCAAATTCAACCTTCCTTTCAGGTAGCATACCTGGTAACTCCTCGGGAAACACATCTCCACTAACACTTCTTCTCCTAAAAAGGACACTAACTTCACTATTATCTTATCACAGCTAAGACTGGCTTGATACTTGGTTAGCCAATTCATCCCTAGGATGACATCTATAGTCGCATCCTGGTTACCCATAACTATTAGATCAGCGGGGAACTCTGTAACACCCTAAATTTGGGGATATAAAATTTTTCTCTAATATCCATCAAATTCAGGTGTTACTTTCTTGTTCCTCTTTCTTTTTGCTCCTTTATTTATTTCTTTCCAAGTAATAGGAAATTTTACTTCAGTTATAGCCATTAATAAAACTCTAAGGGAAATAATGATTGATGCATCATGCGGAAATATATTTGTTTTTGTGTGATGATTTGCTTTAGTGTGTATCCATTTAATATGTAGCTAGTTATTGTAAATAAATCTGATAGCAGGAAATAGAGAAAGAAAAGGAAAAAATAATAAAAAGGAAATCAACCCCATTCTCCCTTTTCAGCCTGCTCGCGGCCAAACTCCCGGCCAGCGTCGCGGCCCACGCGCCCTCCCTCCCCCTCGGCCCACCCCGCGTCCTGGCCCAGCGGCTCGCCCCCTCTGCGCTTGCGCAGCCTAGCGCGGCCCATCTGGCGTGGCACGGCCCACCCCCCCCCCCAAACCCTAGCGCGGGCGCGCCCCAGCCGCCGCCGCCGCCATCGCCTGCGGGGCCCGCGTGTCGAGCGATCTTCTCCGCCCGCTCGCCCACGCCAGACGCCCATGGCGCGCCGGCACAGCGTGCATGGTGCCCACGATCTCCCACTCCCCTCCTCCACTCCCAAACCGCTAGCCCCGCTCCCTTCGCCCCTCCCTGCTAGACCGCCCAGACCGCCTCCCATGCTGGCCGAGGCTGGCCATGGCGTGCGGCGCCCCCTGGCGCGGAGGCGCGCCCCCGGCGGTGCGGCGTCGCGGCCAGCCAGCGCCCGACGTCCCAACACGGCTCACGGCGCGGCCCGCCTCGGCGTGGCTCCCCTGCGCGCTCGTTGTGCGGCCGCGGCGTGCCCGGCCTGGCGCGGCCGTGGTGCCCCGGCTTGGCATGGCCCCGCCCCTCCCCTCGTGCCCTCCCTGGCCCTGGCGCGCGGCGCAGCTCCCTCACGCTCCATTGGCGCAACCGCCCGACGCGCGGCGCCCGGCCCCTCATGTCCCCCCTCTCTGGTGCCGCCTGGCCCGGCTCGCCGTGCCTCGGCACGGCTCGGCGCGGCGCGCGGTGCCCCGGCGCGGCCCGCGGTGTGCAGCTCGTGGCCTGGCACGACCAACCAGCCAGCGGCTCGCCCGTGCCCTGTGTGGCCGCCTCGTGCGCCCGTGGCCTGGCCGCCCGTGGCCACCGTGGCTGAGTCGCCGTCGTCGTTCATCGCGCCGAAGTCTTCACCAGTAGTTCGTCATGTTCTACGTCCGTGCCTCAACGTCGTGCATCTACGCCCCGCCGTTCACTGTCGTCTGAGGTGAGCCCATCGAGGCGAAGCTCATCTAGCCCCGTCTACCCCGCCCTGCGTGTCCATAGCTTCGCCATCGCACCCATCGTTTGTTCGCGTGTCGAACGTGCTGTCCATCCGCGTGATCATGTGCGCTATCTGGCGCGTATTGTGCACGTCGCCCTTGGGCATTGCGTGTCTCGTCGCGCTTCAGTAAACCACTCCACCTATAATTGCTCATGCTGATTAATTACGTATCAAAACGACAATTATTCGAGTAACAATACAATCAGAGTCAAGTAATGATTTTATTGGTGCTTACAATAATTTTTTTGCTAATACGGCTAAGTTGAATAAAATATCGTAATCAGTATTCATGTAGCGTGTTTAAGTCAACGCGTGCCGTTCGCGCGCATCATGCGTGTTCACACGTGTCGACGCCGTTACGCACGCACCATGCACCGTGTTCAGTGAGTTGTGTGCCATGTCGCGCGGCAATAAAATGTTTCGCCTAGAATCGCTCACGTTAACTAATTTACGTAATTAAACGATGACTAACCGAATAGTAAGCCAATCAGAACTAAGTGTTAAGTCTATCGATGCATGTGATAAATACTTGTTTTCTCGCGTGTCGTCAGGATCGCGTGCGTAGTCGCGCGTTGTCCTGTCGCGAGATTAGACCGTTCGTTTATAATCACTCATGGCAGTTAATTAATTATTTATATAATTGCCCACTATTAAACTAGTAAGTTAGTCATAACTATATAGTAGTTTTAATCTACGTTTGATGTCAATTAATGTGATTGTGTCGAATTAAATGTTCTAACTAATACTTTTTAGCGTAAACGTTATAACTTCTCGACCGTAACTTCGACTGTCGCGTTCCTTATCCCCGCGTAACCGTAGAAGTGCTCTCTTATTGTTATAATGCTTGTTTTGATAACATTTTATCTTGTATGGTGTAATATTCTTATGCATATGTATATGTTTGTTTGTGCCCGTTAGTCTTCGCTTCGCGTTGCGATTAGATCGCGACTCGTTTCTGAGCTTTGAGGAATCGACGATCAATCATGGCGACCAAGTGATCGAACTCTTCGAGTTCTACGAGATCGAAGACCCTGAGCATCTGTTTGGTGAAGGCAAGTGTCCTCTAACCCATTATGTCCCATTTACTTTATAATTCATTGTCCCGCATACTATGAACAACATAAGGATTGACTAGCTTTCTATTTACCTTGTCCTTGATTACCTTTTGGGTTACTATGGTTAGATTCATGCTATTGCTTTACTTTAATCAATGAACATGATGTGAACAATTATGATACGATGTTTTCATTATTATTATGATGTTGGACTAGTGATACTTTAGGGGGCTCGAGCGGTTTCTCGAGTGCCTCTCCGTAAGGACCTATTCGTTGGATGACCGCCCAGGAAAACAGTGCAACCATGAGGGTAGAATGGGACGCCCTTAGCTGAATAATTAGAGGAACTGGGGTGTAGTTCGCTTCGCCGTCGTGCCGTTAATGGGGCTCGGTGTATGCGGCTCGCTCTGCCAAGGTTGGTTCGCCCCTTAGGGAGGAGTGCGGTGCATTTAGGAAACCTAACGGGCGGCTACAGCCTCAGGGAATCTTTGTAAAGGCTTCGTAGTGAATCCCTGGTCATTCACCTCGGGAGTGAATAAGGGTCTTGCAAGCCCGGGCTAGAGAGGGAATCACGGCTTGTGGGTAAAGTGCGCAACCTCCTGCAGAGTGTTATGAAACTGATATATCAGTAGTGCTCGCGGTTATGAGCGGCCAAGGGATCTCCATTGATTAGAGACACATTGATTAGAGATACTTGATCAGAGATGGTTTGTTTACAGATGATGATGATAAGGATGGTTATGATTATGCTTATGGTAATGGTAAGTGGTATTCTTTCCGTTTGGAAATGGTACTTTGGGTTAATAACTTGGGTTAATGCTAAAACCTAGCTTTCTAATAGTAATAATAACCTGACCAACTAAAAGCAACTGCTTGACTTAACCCCACATAAAGCTAGTCCACTTCAGCCAAACGGGACATTTGCTGAGTACGTTGATGTGTACTCACCCTTGCTTTCACAAAACACCAGGTTGCCTTTGGTGCAATCTATGCTCAGGTAAAGAAGAAGGCGTCGAGGCGGATCTCCAAGAGTTCCAGGACTTCGATGAGTTCGAGGATTACGCTAGTGACCTCCCCCAGTCAGCTGCCTGTGGTGGGTTATTTACGTTGGCTACGTTTCTATTCTGTGTACTTTGATTTATATTATGTAAATGGCTCTAGTCTGTAATATTATTACTTACTCTCTATTGTAATTCGAAGCATTGTGTTATGATGAGTCATTTATATAATCGCGGTGTACGTGAATTACTGATCCTGGCACGTATTTTATTCTAGTATGGTCTATATTTCTCTCTATTGTAATTCAAAATATTGGTTACCTTGACTAATTCTATGTTGTGCTTCTATATGCCCCCTTGCCAAAAAGTATTTTATTCTAGTATGGTCTATACTTCTCTCAATCTATTAGATCTGATCTCATTCTTGTGCTTGCGACATCTTTGTAGATACCCCTGACCATAGCGTTTAGTCTTTTGGGACTCTTTCCTCTTCCATTATTAAATTGTTACCATTTTGACCTATATTCTATTTTGTTATTGACATGCTCGTATCCTTACATTTTAAATACCCTTATCCCTTGATCTAAAGTACTTACCCCTATATCTCTGTTGCCTATTTAAACAGTTCAATTTATGTGTCCATGACCTTCTTGTCTTCTGGGATCATTTCTTATTCTGTTGCTAGGTCGCTATCTTTCGACAATTTCTATGCCCTTGGTCTTGGTATGCTCGTACCATTGGAATCTTGCATACTCTTATTTTTATATGTGCTTACCTTTATATCTCAATATATGTTTAAGACATTTCAGTTAACGTGCCCTTGACCACCCTTGTTTCTTAATGATCCATGAGCGGTCATTCTACTTTGCATATCCTTGGTGATCTCATTGTCTCCTTGTAACTCCACTCGGTAATGAATCTTTACTTCAACCCTTCTGTTGGAACCTTACCTATCTTACCCTTGATTGTTTTCTCCACTTTGTCGTTTCGCGAGTCTTGCCTTAACTATATCCTTTGTTATGCTTTTAATTATTATCATATGCACCCTTGGCACCTCTATATCCTACATTGATGTTTGTCTCATACCTGCCCTTTGAAATCGCCCCTTTTCCGTCTCATACCTTCTTTCTCTTGGTCGTATCCTCTTCTTTGGCTCGCGAGTTTGTAACCTCATCCTTTTATCGTGCTCTTGTTTCTTATTGCCTTTAACCTTCTCATCTCTCAATCTTACCTTGGTGATTACGCTATGTTCATTATCTAAAACCTCCAATCTCCCACCTTAGTTCAAGCGTGGTCTCTTACTTATCTCACCTGTGGTTATATCCTATACTTTACCACTTGCAAGACTTATCTTAACTCTATTCTTGGTTGTACCTAGATTCATGTTTTTATGCACATTTACCTCTTCCTTTATATCCTTGCCTATTATCACCTTTGACCCTTGACCTCTCTCCATATTTACCATGATGTTTACCTATTTTTTTAGCCTCACTTATTCCATTTCAATCCGAGAGTGTTGTTTTCCCTATCTCGCTCTTGTTCGTTTCCTTTCCCTTTGTCGCTTTGCAAGTCTTGTCTTACCTTAATTTCATCCTTTGTTGAGCTTTTGTTTGATATCATCCTTACCTTTGTAATATGCAGATCTTGCCTTGATACTTATCTTAGGTCTGCTTGTTGAAATCCCCTCTTTTCTATCTCAATTCGAGAGCTATGTTTTACTTATCTCATCCTTGACAATATTCTCTTTTTACCGCGTGTAGGCCTAGACTTAACTCCATTCTTTATTGTATTTGTACCACTTGCTCTTCTATGCCTTCATCTTTTCTCTTACACCCTTGTCCGTTATCGCCTTTGACCCTTGCGATATTTTTGTCTTCTACCTAAATGCTTACCTTAAACTTATCCTTTAAATCCTCCCCTCTCTTTCAACCCAGTTTGAGAGTTGCGAGTTACCTGCCTCTCCCTTGATTTCTTTTCACTTCTTGTCGCCTTACAAGTTTTGTTTCAATTCCATCCTTTGCTATGTGTTTTATTTGCTATCACCATCTCCTTGTCATCCATCGATCTTGCCTTGATACTCATCTTTATTCTGGCTCTTTAAAATCTCCTCTCTTCCACCTCAATTGGAGAGTGGTTGTTTACCTATCTGGCCCTTGGACGTACCTCCTTCTTTTCCATTTGCAGGTCCTGTCTTAACTCCATCCTTTATGGTACTTATATCTGTTGTTCTTATGCTTATTTACCTTCTCTCATATATCCCTGTCCGTTATCACCTTTAAAACCCTTGTGATACTTATGCCATTGGCTTCTTGCCTACCTTGAACCTATCCTTTGAAGCCTCCTCTTTTCCATCTCTGTTCGAAGATAATGTCTCATCTATTTCATCATTGACTGCTCCCCTTCTTTGACACGTTGCCAGTTTTGTCCAAAATACATCCTTTGTTGTGTGTTTGTCTGTTATCACTTTAACCCTTGTCATCCCTCGATCTTTACCTTGATGCTTATCCTGTGCCTGCGTTTTAAAGTCGTCTCTCCCATTTCATTCCAAGGGTGATGTCTTACCCATCTTGCTCTTGTCTGTTCCCCTTTCCTCTATCGCGTTGCAAGTCTTAGCTTTTGCTCGATATCACCCTTACCTTCCTAGTATCTAGATCTTTCCATGATGCTTATCCTATGCCAACCGTTTGAAATATCATCTTTCCTATCTTGTTTTGCGAATGATGTTTTACCTATCTTGACTTGGGTTGCATTCTCTCCCTTGTCAGTTACAATCCTTACTTTAGCTCCATCCTTTATTATGCTCATGCCCCTATCCTGCATGTTTTATCGCTCCCATTGTCTTTCGATGGCCTTAGTGTAGTTTCCCCTTTGTAAGGAAAGACCACCATCTAGTTAACATTAGCGTGTAGCAACGAGATGCCTGTTGTTGTGTGCTTGTGCTGTTTGTCTTTGTGTGATGACTGATTTGCTTCTTTGTGATGAGTGTTGATGTGTTGTGGCCCTTGGCCCGCAATGACATCAGTTCCCCAGGTGAGTGCCATATATTTAAGTAGTTGGGTTCTCCCCCTGCTCTCCCTAATCCGTCTATACTTACTTTTTCTCGCTATTCTTTCCTCCTGCACCTGTCCATTTGGCAACCTCCAACTCCTCCAAATCAGTCAAGATCAGAGTCGGCAGCATCTTCACCAAGTGCATATCAACGCTCCTATTAAGGGGGTTAGCCGCTAACCCCAATGAAGACAATGCGATCAACATCAGCCAACAAGATCAGAGTGGCGCAGCGAAAGCGTGTGTGGGTCCTAACCCACAGGTCCAAGAGATCCTCAAGAATTGCATCAATTTATCCCAAGCATCTGAAGGCCAAAGCAACCAGTCCACAAGTTAAGTTGTCAGAGTTAAAGTTGAGTTAGAAGAAGGAAAAAAACCAATGAACCGATCTCATTTTCTTGCTAGCCTCTTCTTGAATCTCGAGGGCGAGATTCTATTAAGGGGGTTAGATTTGTAACAACCTGAATTTGGGGATATAAAATTTTTCTCTAATATCCATCAAATTCAGGTGTTACTTTCTTGTTCCTCTTTCTTTTTGCTCCTTTATTTATTTCTTTCCAAGTAATAGGAAATTTTACTTCAGTTATAGCCATTAATAAAACTCTAAGGGAAATAATGATTGATGCATCATGCGGAAATATATTTGTTTTTGTGTGATGTTTTGCTTTAGTGTGTATCCATTTAATATGTAGCTAGTTATTGTAAATAAATCTGATAGAAGGAAATAGAGAAAGAAAAGGAAAAAATAATAAAAAGGAAATCAACCCCATTCTCCCTTTTCAGCATGCTCACGGCCCAACTCCCGGCCAGCGTCGCGGCCCACGCGCCCTCCCTCCCCCCCGGCCCACCCCGCGTCCTAGCCCAGCGGCTCACCCCCTCCGCGCCTGCGCAACCCAGCGCGTCCCACCTAGCATGGCACGGCCCATCCCCCCCCCAAAACCCTAGCGCGGGCGCGCCCCGGCCACCGCCGCCATCGCCTGCGGGGCCCGCGTGTCGGGCGATCTTCTCCGCCCGCTCGCCCACGCCAGACGCCCACGGCGCACCGGCTCAGCGTGCATGGTGCCCACGATCTCCCACTCCCCTCCTCCTCTCCCAAACCGGTAGCCCCGCTCCCTTCGCCCCTCCCTGCTAGATCACCCAGACCGCCTCCCATGCTGGCCGAGGCCGGCCATGGCGTGTGGCGCCCCCTGGCACGGAGGCGTGCCCCCGGCGGTGCGGCGTCGCGGCGGTGCGGCCAGCCGGCATGGTGGCCCACTGCCAGCCAGCGCCCGACGTCCCAGCACGGCTCGCGGCGCGGCTCCCCTACGCGCTCGCTATGCGGCCGCGGCGTGCCCGTCCCGGCGCGGTCGTGGTGCCCCGGCTCGGCACGGACCCGCCCCTCCCCTCGCGCCCTCCCCAGCCCTGGCGCGCGGCGTGGCTCCCTCGCGCTCCATTGGCGCGGTCGTGGTGCCCCGCGTGGCGCGATGCCTGGCGCGGCCGTCCGACGCGCGGCCATGGCGCGCGGCGCCCGGCCCCCTCGCGTCCCCCCTCTCTGGTGCTGCCTGGCCCGGCTCGCCGTGCCTCGACGCGGCTCGGCGTGGTGCGCACGGTGCCCCAGCGCGGTCCACGGTGTGCAGCTCGTGCGCCAGCGTGGCACACAGCCGATGCGGCTCACGGCCTGGCACGACCAACCAGCCAGCGGCTCGCCCGTGCCCTGCGCGGCCGCCCCGTGCGCCCGTGGCCTGGCCGGCCATGGCCACCGTGGCTAAGTCGTCGTCGTCGTTCATCGCGCCGAAGTCTTCGCCAGCAGTTCGTCATGTTCTGCGTCCGTGCCTCAACGTCGTGCGTCTACGCCCCGCCGTTCACCGTCGTCTGAGGTGAGCCCATCGAGGAGAAGCTCATCTAGCCCCGTCTACCCCACCCTGTGTGTCCATAGCTTTGCCATCGCACCCATCGTTTGTTCGCGCGTCGAACGTGATGTCCATCCGCGTGATCATGTGCGCTATCTGGCGCGTAGTGTGCACGTCGCCCTTGGGCATTGCACGTCTCGTCGCGCTTCAATAAACCACTCCACCTAAAATTGCTCGTGGTGATTAATTACGTATCAAAACGACGATTATTCGAGTAACAATACAATCAGAGTCAAGTAATGATTTTATTGGTGCTTACAATAATTTTTTTGCTAATACGGCTAAGTCGAATAAAATATCGTAATCAGTATTCATGTAGCGTGTTTAAGTCAACGCTTGTCGTTCGCGCGCATCATGCGTGTCGTTCACACGTGTCGACGCCGTTACGCACTGTCACACCCGGTTTTTAGAAGGTAAACCGAATGCGAACCATGTACGTGCCAGGATCAGTTATTCACGTACACAGCAGTTACATAACATGGACATCATCACACAGTGCTCAAATAGTATTAAAAGGGGAAATAATAGTCGATTACATCATACGTCTGAGACGTCCATATAGTCCTTACAATAAATCAAAGTGCGGAAAAGAAACGTAGATAACACGGCCTTCACAGGCAGCCGACTGGGGGTTGCCGCTAACCCACACCTAGAACTCGTCGTAGTCTTGGAACTCCTGGAAGTCTCCTTCCACAGCTTCATCTTCTCCTGAGCAGTGGTTGCAATGCTGACAACCTGGGGGGGGGGGGGGGGGGGTTTGGTGTGTAGAGCAAGGGTGAGTACACATCAACATACTCAGCAAGCATCCCGTTTGGCTGTAGTGGACTAGCTTTATGTGGGGATAAGTCAAGCAGTTGCTTTTAGTTGGTCAGGTTATTACTTACTAGTAGAGAGCCAGGTTTTAACTTTAACCCAAGTTATTAGCCCAATGTATCCTTTCCAAACGGAAAGAATACCACTTACCATTACCATAATCATAATCAGAACCATCAATCTCATTGCCACCTGTACCAAAGTATCTCTGAACAAGTATCACTAATCTCTGGAGCTCCCTTGGCCGCTCATAACCGCGAGCACGGCTGATATATCAGTTTCATAACACTCTGCAGAGGTTGTGCACTTTACCCACAAGTCGTGATTCCCTTTCTGCCCGGAGAGAGCTACTCCCCATTGACCACTACCTAGGTGGTCCAGCAGGGCATCACTACGTAGCCTTTACAAAGATTCCCCGAGGCTGTAGCCGCCCGTTAGGTTTCCTAAATGTACCGCACTCCTCCCCAAGGGACAAATCAACCTTGGCAGAGCGAGCCGCATACACCGAGCCCCATTGACGGCACGACGGCGAAGCGAACTACACCCCGGTTCCTCTAATTATTCAGCTAAGGGCGTCCCATTCCACCCTCATGGTTGCACTGTTTTCCCGGGCGGTCATCCATAGAACAGGTCCTTACGGAGAGGCACTCGAGAAACCGCTCGAGCCCCCTTGAAAACCACCAGTATAACATCATAATAAGAGAGGGGAAAACAGCGTATCATATATAATCTCATCATGTTCATTGATTAGAGTTTGAGCAATAGCATGAAGCTAAACAATAATAAACCGACCCAAATAGGTAAACAAGGACATGGATAACAAAAGCTAGTCAATCCTTAGGTATAAATGTGTAATGCGGGAGGTGAATTAAAGAATGAATAGGACAGAGATAGGTCAAAGGACACTTGCCTCCACCAACCGACTGCTGCTCAGGGGCTTCTCCTGCGGGTTCTTCGGGCTCTCCAATCGGATCGTTCTCTATGCGATTGCAAGCATACATACATCCATCCATTCAAATTAGGAAGCAAACAGTACACCATACAAGAGAACAAATAAAGTAAATATGCATCAAGTATGACATTCGATATCGCATTCATTATGATTAGAAAGAAACGGGAAAGGGTCTCGCAGGGGGGGGGGGGTTAAAACTTATGCACTAATGATTAGTTACAATTGGTTCTTAACAAAAGAATTCTGTTATATGCACTAATGGAAACCTAGTCATTTTTAGTTGATCAACATTGAACTGGATAAACAATTGATTATGAATTAACTAACATAACGAAATTCTAAATTAAGTTTCCTATTCCATTAACATAAACAATGATTAGTTTGCCTAACAAAATAATAATAAAATAAAATAAAAATAAAAAAGGGGGGGCGGTTGAACCGGCCAGGGGGCGGTTGAACCAGCCTGGGGCAGGGGTGGCTGGGCTGGGCGCGGGCGCGCAGGGGGCGGCCGAGCTGGGCGGCCACAGGGGCGGCCGAACCGGCGGGGCGCGGGCGTGGGGCGGCGGCGGCCGAGCCGGCCAAGGGCAGGGCGGTTGGGCTGGGGCGGCTGGGCCGGCCGAGGCGGGGGCGCGCAAGGGGGCGGCCGCGGCCGAGCCGGCCGGAAGGGGGGGGCGGCCGAGCTTGGCAGGGGCGGCCGAGCGGCGGCGGCCGAACCGGCAGGGGCGGCTGGGCCGGGGAGGGGGAAAGAGGAGGGGAGAAGGGAGGGGAGAGGGGAGGGGAGAGCTCACCGGGGGACGGGGACGGGCGAGCGAGCGGCGAGGGGCGGCGGCGGTTGGGCCGGCGGCAGGGGGCGGCCGAGCTAGGGCAGGGGGCGGCGGCTAGGGTGGGAGAGAATGGGAGAAAGAGAGGGAGAGGGAGAGGGATAAGGGGAGGGAGTGGGGGCGGTTGGGCCGGCTAGGCCCAAGAGGGGGCGCGGGGGCGGCTGGGCCGGCTGGGGGCTGCTGGGCCGGCCAGGAGCAGCCCACGGCGCGGGAGAGAGAAAAGGGAGGAGAGAGAGAAAAAAGAAAAAGAAAGAAAAGATTTCTCTCATTTTCGAAATCCGATCTTCCTAGATGAATGCATTTGCACTTCCAAGCAATCAAAGAATGCATAGTTCGGCATGGTGCATCAAACAACATAAAGTAATTTAGGGTTTTGCTTTACACGGGAATTCCAAGCCGAATCCCACTAAAACTTTGGAAAAGGTCAAGGCTTAGCGAGAGAACGAGAAAAGAAAAGAGTAACGCCTGAATTTGGTGAGAGAAAAGAAGAAAAAATTCTACCCCCAAATTCAGGGCGTTACAAACCTATCCCCCTTAAAAGAATCTCGCCCTCGAGATTCAGGGCTGGCTAGCAAAGAGCTCTGGGTATTTAGCCATCAGATCATCTTCACGCTCCTAGGTTGCTTCTTCCTCAGAGTGGTGATTCCATTTAACCTTGCACATTCTGATGGTCTTCCTTCGGGTGACTCTATCTGCAACCTCAAGGATCTGCACTGGCTCCTCAACGTAGGTCAAGTCCTCTTGGACTTCAAGACCTTCCACTGGCAACTGCTCTTCTGGCACACGCAAGCACTTCTTCAACTGAGACACATGAAAGACATCATGCACAGCGGACAAATTCTCTGGCAGACTGAGCTGATAGGCCACTTCTCCACGCTTTGAGAGGATCTGGTACGGACCAATGTAGCGGGGTGCTAGCTTGCCTTTCACTCCGAATCTTCTGACTCCTCTGATCGGTGACACTTTCAGATAGACAAAGTCTCCGACTTCGAAACTCAGCTCTCTTCTTCTTGTGTCCGCATAGCTTCGCTGCCTCGATTGCGCTATCTTCAGATTCTCTCGGACCATCTTGATGTTCTCTTCAGCTTTGAGCAAAATATCTGGCCCAAACACTTGCTTTTCTCCAGGCTGATCCCATTGCAACGGAGTTCTGCAACTCCTTCCATAGAGCGCTTGAAATGGTGACATCTTCAAACTGGCCTGGTAACTGTTGTTATAGGAAAACTCTGCATAGGGCAATCGCTTATCCCATCCGGACTGATCTTGCAACGCACAGGCTCTCAACATGTCTTCAAGAATTTGATTGGTTCTTTCGGTCTGACCATCTGTCTGCGGATGATAAGCTAAACTGAAATTCAGATGTGTGCCCAAGGCTTCATGCAACTGCTGCCAGAAATGAGAGGTGAACTGCGTTCCTCTGTCTGACACTATCTTCTTTGGCACACCATGAAGACAAACGATCCGAGACATATACAGTTCTGCCAATACTGCACTGCTGTAGTTGGTCTTGACTGGTATGAAGTGGGCTGACTTGGTCAAACGGTCCACTACTACCCAAATGGAATCGTAGCCGGCTCGAGTGCGAGGCAATCCGACTATGAAATCCATACCGATTTCATCCCATTTCCACTGAGGAATTTGCAACGGTTGTAACAATCCAGCTGGTCTCTGGTGCTCTGCCTTAATTCTTCGACAACTATCGCACATAGCCACATGCTCTGCGATTTCCCTCTTCATTCCGTACCACCAGAATTTCTTTTTCAGATCCTGATACATCTTCTCACTGCCAGGGTGAATCGAATAGGCTGTCTCATGAGCCTCCTTGAGAATCAACTCCCGAATGGACTGGACATTGGGAACACATAAGCGGTCTTTGAACCATATCACGCCTTCTGCATCTTCCCGAAAATCTTTGCCTCTGCCATCTAGAATCAGTCGCCGGATCTCACTGATCTTCTCATCATTCTTCTGCGCTTCTTTGATTTCGCGCTCCAAGGTAGGTTCCAATTCAACTGTGACTCCTCGCAAACTGTTCAGAAACCCGAGACTCAACCTGTCAAACTCCTTGGCCAACTCATAAGGCATCGGACGAGCGACCATCAGATTGACTTGACTCTTTCTGCTCAAAGCGTCTGCCACTACGTTTGCTTTGCCTGGATGGTAATGGATCTCGAACTCATAGTCTTTAATCAACTCTAACCATCTTCGCTGTCTCATATTCAATTCTGACTGAGTGAATATGTACTTCAGACTCTTGTGATCTGTGTGAACATCGCATTTCTGTCCATACAGATAGTGCCTCCATGTCTTCAGCGCGTGAACCACTGCTGCTGGGCTGCCTTCTTCGGACATTGCATCACCCAATGGCCTTGCTCTCCACAGTGGAAACATGCTCTGTTTCCAACCTGAGCTGGTGCTGCCTGACTGTTCCGCTGGTTTGCTGGGGCAGGAAGACGAGGTGTCTGCTGATTCTGCCTCTGAAACTGACCTCCTGACTGATTGCTCTGACAGTTCTGGTATTGATGCTGAGGATACTACCTTTGAAACTGTTGCTGCTGAGGTGGACGCTGGTTCTGCCTGAACTGCTGAGGTTGATTGCCTGAGAAACGAGGGCGGCTGCTGCTTCCAGGCTGGGGTCCACTGATCTTGCGCTTACGATCCTCCATCTCCTTACGCTTCCTTTCTGTCATGATTGCTCTGTCAATCAGGTGCTGGAATGTCGGGAAGGTGTGATTCATCAGTTGGTAGTGCAGAGGGTCAACCAAGCCTCTCAAGAAACGGTACTGTCGCTTGGCGTCGGTGTTGACATCCTCAGGAGCATAGCGAGACAACTGCAGAAACCTGTCTCGATACTCACTGACAAATGATGACCCTTGCTTAAGGGCCAGGAACTCCTCCTTCTTCACTGTCATCAGACCTGCAGGCACATGGTACTGACGAAAGCTACCTCTAAACTCTTCCCAGGTGATGGCATCGGGGTTGGCATGAGTGGCGAGGTAAGACTCCCACCATGATTGGGCTGCTCCTCTCAACAGACGGGGACCATACAAGACTTTCTCCCTGTCATCACACTGAGCGGTATGCAACTCCCGCTCCACAGTGCGCAGCCAATCTTCAGCATCCATGGGGTCAGAAGAGTGAGCGAACGTTGGGGGATGGCCTCTCATGAATTCAGCACGCTTGTCTCTGGGCATCTGAGGCATCTGAGGCTGGGGTGGTGCTTGCTGCTGTTGCTGCTGCTGCTGCTGCTGAATGGCGGCCAGAGTCTGACCGATGGCCTGAACTGCCTGAGTCTGCATCAGAAACATCTGCTCGATCGACATCGGGGGCGGGGGTGGCAGGTGCTGCTGCTGAGGCACCTCATCCTGCGGAGCGGCTTGCTCCTGCTGAGCACGCCTTCCTCCTCTGCGCCTGTTCTCTGACATCTGCAGAATGCAACCACACATCAGAACTGATCTGGCAAATCTTGCAGCATAAGAAAAGAGTGTAGAATTCTTCAACAGCACTGAACAGATGAGCATCTTCACTGATCTCCAACACAGACCACACAGCTTCTCAGATAAAGAGGGAAGTAGAATAAAGGGTTTCCCAACTATATAACTAACTCCATTAACATAATAGGTAAGCCAAAATGCAGGGGATACCCACAATCTGGTGACAATCATTACAAAGATCCAAACCAAACATAGTTCATCATGACAAACATAAATGCACAGGATATAGCAAACTACTCTGTCTAACTAAGACTAACTAAAAGCGGGACTAACGCTAAGACTAAAGCTTCTATATATGTATTTTGTATTAATTACAAGATCCGACTCTAGCGATCTATGGTTCTAGATTTATCTTGGTCTTGCAGTCGGGATTGCCATAAGACTGGTGTCCACGCCGAGGTGAGCGGTACGGGTGCTGAGTCCCAACGGGAGCGGGGGAACCATCATCAAGGTGACGACGTTCCGCGCGCTCAGCCCGCAGCAGGGCGATCTCAGCACGAGCCCTACTCAACTCGTCTAATGCATGGTCCAGCTCCGTGTTTAGCACGGCGGCTAGGTTGACTGTGCTGCTCAACCTAGGATTGTCCTCACCAGCAGGTGAAACAATCACGCCTCCGGTGCTGCCAGATGGACGGCGGGGGTAATACTTCAGGTCGAGACCGTCAGCTACCCCACCGAGAACCGAGCAGTAGTGCGAAAGCGCACGCCGTGCAGCATCCTGCATGGCTGCCTCAGCTGAGTCCCGCTCAGAGATAGAATAGTGCTCTGAGCAAGCCTCCGCGCCCTGGAGACTGTTCTCCGGACGGCGCACCAAGCAGGTCGCCTCCCAGCGGTCCGGGTAGACCCCGCGACTATGCTGGTAGACCACACAGCGATACTCGATGGACCAAGTACGCCGGTCAAGTGCCCGACGTAGCAGGGTGTCGAGCGCGTCGTGGAAGTGACACCCGCGAGCAGCGTCGCGAGTGATGGGTCGAGCAACCCATCCTTCCGGCTCATGGTCAGCAGGGAAGTCGATGTTGTGGCTTGGGCTGTCGTCGCCACCTCCGTCGTCTGGGTCTCCTCCAGCAGCTACTCCAGAAGCTGGGGCGCCCAGTGGTGGTGCAGGGGGCGCCTCCAGAGGAAGCACGGGAGAGCAGCTCCTCACAGACTCTATCTCCTGCTGGAGCGAGAAGGAAGAGCCCTGCTGCTCCTGTCGTCGACGTTTCTGCTCCTCATGCAGGCGGTGGTGCAGTCTCTCCAAGTGGCTGGACTGTCCGGCCACGGGACGGCGAAGCGGACGCTCAGCAAGGCGGGAGGGTAAGAAGGGGATGACGGACTTTCGTGCAGTGTGTCTAAGTCGAGCCATCTACAAAAGACATCGCAAGCAAAAGGGTGAGAACAGAATTAATATGACCAGCAAGTAATGAATCATAAATAAATGAAGGATCAGAATAAAACATAATTTTTCAGCAAGGTATAATATATAGTAGAACATAGGTTTGGTCGGTATGACCAACTTTTGAAGGGATATCAAAGTCAAGGCGGGGACAGAGGTCTATAATCCTTAGAACGACCATTCTACTCTAGGTTAGCGGTCCTACAGTCAGCACGGCTTTGATACCACTTATGTCACACCCGGTTTTTAGAAGGTAAACCGAATGCGAACCATGTACGTGCCAGGATCAGTTATTCACGTACACAGCAGTTACATAACATGGACATCATCACACAGTGCTCAAATAGTATTAAAAGGGGAAATAATAGTCGATTACATCATACGTCTGAGACGTCCATATAGTCCTTACAATAAATCAAAGTGTGGAAAAGAAACGTAGATAACACGGCCTTCACAGGCAGCCGACTGGGGGTTGCCGCTAACCCACACCTAGAACTCGTCGTAGTCTTGGAACTCCTGGAAGTCTCCTTCCACAGCTTCATCTTCTCCTGAGCAGTGGTTGCAATGCTGACAACCTGGGGGGGTTTGGTGTGTAGAGCAAGGGTGAGTACACATCAACATACTCAGCAAGCATCCCGTTTGGCTGTAGTGGACTAGCTTTATGTGGGGATAAGTCAAGCAGTTGCTTTTAGTTGGTCAGGTTATTACTTACTAGTAGAGAGCCAGGTTTTAACATTAACCCAAGTTATTAGCCCAATGTATCCTTTCCAAACGGAAAGAATACCACTTACCATTACCATAATCATAATCAGAACCATCAATCTCATTGCCACCTGTACCAAAGTATCTCTGAACAAGTATCACTAATCTCTGGAGCTCCCTTGGCCGCTCATAACCGCGAGCACGGCTGATATATCAGTTTCATAACACTCTGCAGAGGTTGTGCACTTTACCCACAAGCCGTGATTCCCTTTCTGCCCGGAGAGAGCTACTCCCCATTGACCACTACCTAGGTGGTCCAGCAGGGCATCACTACGTAGCCTTTACAAAGATTCCCCGAGGCTGTAGCTGCCCGTTAGGTTTCCTAAATGTACCGCACTCCTCCCCAAGGGACAAATCAACCTTGGCAGAGCGAGCCGCATACACCGAGCCCCATTGACGGCACGACGGCGAAGCGAACTACACCCCGGTTCCTCTAATTATTCAGCTAAGGGCGTCCCATTCCACCCTCATGGTTGCACTGTTTTCCCGGGCGGTCATCCATAGAACAGGTCCTTACGGAGAGGCACTCGAGAAACCGCTCGAGCCCCCTTGAAAACCACCAGTATAACATCATAATAAGAGAGGGGAAAACAGTGTATCATATATAATCTCATCATGTTCATTGATTAGAGTTTGAGCAATAGCATGAAGCTAAACAATAATAAACCGACCCAAATAGGTAAACAAGGACATGGATAACAAAAGCTAGTCAATCCTTAGGTATAAATGTGTAATGCGGGAGGTGAATTAAAGAATGAATAGGACAGAGATAGGTCAAAGGACACTTGCCTCCACCAACCGACTGCTGCTCAGGGGCTTCTCCTGCGGGTTCTTCGGGCTCTCCAATCGGATCGTTCTCTATGCGATTGCAAGCATACATACATCCATCCATTCAAATTAGGAAGCAAATAGTACACCATACAAGAGAACAAATAAAGTAAATATGCATCAAGTATGACATTCGATATCGCATTCATTATGATTAGAAAGAAACGGGAAAGGGTCTCACAGGGGGGGGGGGTTAAAGCTTATGCACTAATGATTAGTTACAATTGGTTCTTAACAAAAGAATTCTGTTATATGCACTAATGGAAACCTAGTCATTTTTAGTTGATCAACATTGAACTGGATAAACAATTGATTATGAATTAACTAACATAACGAAATTCTAAATTAAGTTTCCTATTCCATTAACATAAACAATGATTAGTTTGCCTAACAAAATAATAATAAAATAAAAATAAAAAAAGGGGGGCGGTTGAACCGGCCAGGGGGCGGTTGAACCGGCCTGGGGCAGGGGTGGCTGGGCTGGGCGCGGGCGCGCAGGGGTGAGAGCACCTAGAGGGGGGGGGTGAATAGGTGATCCTGTGAAACTTAAAACTTAAAGCCACAAAAACTTGTTAAGTGTTAGCACGATTATTGCCAAGTGGCTAAAGAGGAGTCTCAACAAAACACAATAACCACAGAAGATCAATCACAGAGATGGCACAGTGGTTTATCCCGTGGTTCGGCCAAGACCAACGCTTGCCTACTCCACGTTGTGGCGTCCCAACGGACGAGGGTTGCAATCAACCCCTCTCAAGCGGTCCAAAGACCCACTTGAATACCACAGTGTTTTGCTTTCTTTTCTTTATCCCGTTTGCAAGGAATCTCCACAAATTGGAGTCTCTTGCCCTTACAAGTATATGATCACAAAGAAGCACAGAGTAAGGGAGGGAAGCAACACACACAAATCCACAGCGAAACGCGCACACACACGGCCAAGAATCGAGCTCAAAAGACTATCTCAAAGTTCTCACTAGAACGGAGCTCGAATCACTTAGAATGACAAACGAATGCGCAAAGATTGAGTGTGGATGATCAAGAATGCTCTAAGGTTGCTTGGGTGTCTCCTCCATGCGCCTAGGGGCCCCTTTTATAGCCCCAAGGCAGCTAGGAGCCGTTGAGAGCAAATCTGGAAGGCTATCCTTGCCTTCTGTCGTCGGATGCACCGGACAGTCCGGTGCACACCGGACACTGTCCGGTGCCCGATTTCTTTCCTTAAACAACGCTGCCGACCGTTGTAGACCGTTGCAGATCTGGGAGCCGTTGGCGCACCGGACATGTCCGGTGCACACCGGACAGTCCGGTGCCGTCTTCTAGCCGTTGGCTCGGCCACGTATCCCGCGCTGATTGCGCAGCCGACCGTTGGCCCGGTCGACCGTTGGCTCACCGGACAGTCCGGTGCACACCGGACAGTCCGATGAATTTTAGCCGTACGCCGTCGGCGAATTCCCGAGAGCGGCCTCTTCACGCCGAGTCAGCCTGGCGCACCGGACACTGTCCGGTGCACACCGGACAGTCCGGTGCTCCAGACCGAGCTGAGTCTTGGCTGCACACAGCCAAGTCTTTTTCTCCTCTTTTCTTTTGTTCTTCTTTCTGTTTCTAACACTTAGATAAGTATATTAGTACACAAAACCAATGTACTAATGCTTAGAAACATACCTTTATCCTTGATTTGTACTTTGTCCACCATTTTACAATTAGGCACCTGTGTTGGGCACTAAATCACCAAAATACTTAGAAATGGCCCAAGGGCACATTTCCCTTTCAATCTCCCCCTTTTTGGTGATTTATGCCAACACAACATAAAGCAAGTAGAACAAGTACAAAAACACTTCAAATAATAACTCAAATTATTTTGATTCAATTTTGACATATATGGATCACTCTATGCCACCACTTGGTTTGTTTTTGCAAATCAAACTCAAATCTCTATCTCTAAGTCAAACACACATGTTGAAGCATAAAGAGTCATTCCAAAAGAGATTGATCAAAGATTTCAAAAACTCCCCCTTTTTCCCATAATCAATACTTCTCCCCACAAGAAGCCAACTTTTGACAAGAGAGACAACAAAAGAGTTTTGACAAATCAAAAACTCTATTCTACTATTTTCAAAATCTCTCAAGTGGTAGCTGATCCATTTATCGCTTTGGCCTTTATTTTCTCCCCCTTTGGCATCAAACACCAAAACGGGATCAATCTTGGCTCTATAACCCCATTGCCTCACCAAAATCTTCAATTAAGAGCAAATGGCAATAAGAGTTCATGAGATGAACTTGGAATAAGTTACCCTCTCATCGAAGTGCAGTGGAAGTCTTTCATGGTCCAAGTACACCTTTTCCCTTTCAATTCTCCTTTGTGACTAAAACAAGCAAACTCAAGCATATGGTTAGTCTCAAAGGGTCAAGTTGTAACACATCTCCCCCTAAAACTGTGCATCACTTTGCAACGGACTTGTGAGGTCCAGGGAGTGTTTGTACAACTTGAGCACCACAATAAGCAACGAAATGCAGAATGAACATGATCAAAGGCATAAACACATATATGCTACAATTCAATCCAAGTTCCGCGAATCTAAGATATTAAGCTCACTACGTAGCCTGCAAAAGGTCTTCTCATCTAGAGGCTTGGTAAAGATATCGGCTAGCTGATTCTCGGTGCTAACATAAAACACTTCGATATCTCCCTTTTGCTGGTGGTCTCTCAAAAAGTGATGCCGGATGTCAATGTGCTTTGTGCGGCTGTGCTCAACAGGATTTTCCGCTATTCGGATAGCACTCTCATTGTCACATAGGAGTGGGACTTTGCTCAGATTGTAGCCAAAGTCCCGGAGGGTTTGCCTCATCCAAAGTAGTTGCGCACAACACTGTCCTGCGGCAACGTACTCGGCCTCAGCGGTGGATAGGGCAACGGAGGTTTGTTTCTTAGAGTTCCATGACACCAGGGACCTTCCTAAGAATTGGCACGTCCCCGATGTACTCTTCCTATCGACCTTACATCCAGCATAGTCGGAGTCTGAGTACCCAATCAAGTCAAAGTTAGACCCCTTTGGATACCAGATCCCGAAGCAAGGCGTAGCAACTAAATATCTAAGAATTCGCTTCACTGCCACTAAGTGACACTCCTTCGGATCGGATTGAAATCTAGCACACATGCATACGCTGTAATACCCAAATGGCAAGAGTAGTGGAAAGTCCAAGAATTGAGGGATATAAAGAGTTTAATTGACCACTTGTGGTATTATTTCCATTTTTTGCATATTTCAAACCATGGAATTATCCTTGGCTAACAATAAATGTACTAAATAAAAGAATGATGCATCATGTTGGAGTTTAACTGCTTGTGCATTTAATTATAAAAATAAACATAATAAAAACACATTAATAGTGAAAAGGAGGTTTTGCCCTAATTTATAAACTTGGAAATTTGGAAAAGAAAGTGTACAAAACATAAATAAACCTTATATTTCCCAAACAAATACTTCTTAAATTCACAATATAATCTGAGCACAAAATCTGCATAGAAGTTTGAATTTAAAACTTGAATCCAAATTGGATTAGGAAATAGAGAGAAAGAAAAGAAAACAGAAAATATAAAAGAAAAAAAAAGAGAGAGACCAAAACCCTAACTGGGCCGAATCTGCCCTGGCGGCCCAACTTACTCAATCCCGCGCTGGCAATGCTACCGACGCTGACAAGCCGGGGCCACTGGCCATTCACTCAGCCCCCTCCCGCGCCTACCGCCTTCGCTTACGCCGACACGCGGGACCGGCGTGCTTGACTCGCTGCCGTGTGGGCCCGCTCGCTCAGGGGCGTCAACCACCTCGCGAGCTTCGCGCGGGCGGCCGTCAACCAGCCGAAATCCGTGGGCACGGCCAAGCTTTATCCTTACCTGGCATATAAACCTCCGCTCGGCCCCGTCTCGGCGCCTCCTCTTCAGCCGCATCCGCGCTGCCGAGATATCCTGGGCGCGTTGAGGACCAACTGTGCCGCCGGCACCTCGTGCTTGGATCCGCCGCCGTAGACAGCGACGAGTAGCAAATTTCAGGCCCCAATTTGGCAAACCGTGGCTTGTGCGGTTCGCGTAGAAGCGGTGCGTGGGCGCAATCGGTGAAGGGGGTCTTCGACGCCGCAAGAATTCGTCGCCGGGCTCGAAGATCCGCCGCCCGTCGTGACCGAGCCTCCCTGAGACGCATTACGAGGTATGTGCAGGACCGACGTATTTCCCTTGCCTTGGGCGTCGTTGTGGACCTTTTGGTTTAGAGTATAGTGCACGGGACGCTAGATTGGGTGATTCTCGGCCATGGCACCGCCGTGCGCCGGGACGGGCCGCCGTCGTGTTCTGGCGAGGCTGGGAGGTGGAAGACGGCTGTGGGGCGTTCATCCGGAGATCTGCGGCTGAGATTAGATCAAGTCGTAACGGTTCGTTTGGACGGGGGGAAAACCGTTGATCGTTCATCGTAGGGCTGGGAATGATTTGGGTTTCAGTGGATCCGGTTCATCGGATCTTAATCCGAGGGCTGTCCTGGCATGCTGTTTCTGTGTGGGCGCGATCAAATGCTAGCCGCGAGATCTGATCTGGACGGCCAGAATTGAAGCGTACCCCTTCGGCTCTGGATATTTGCTTAAGAGACCTTCAAGTTAAAAGAAATCAACCCGCGGTCCGCGGCAGTGGTAGCCTGAGTCTTAGGACATTTTCCGTGGATGCCCCTGCAGTTTCCTGTAATTGAGGCCCGATCCAGAGAGTATTAAAAATCAGGAATTAATATCTGAAATTAATTTTTAGTGCATAAATAAATGTTAAAACTTGTTTAATTCATAGTAAATGCATATGAACTCCAAATTAGACCATTCCAGTTCCTAAATTTTCATAAAATTATTGTCTATCTATTAGTGCCTCTGTTTTAACATGAAAGACAGTTTAAAATTTATCTACCACTTAATCTTGTATTAAGTACATAAAACCTTAGAAAATCCATAACTTAAAATATATAACTCTAAATTTAATGATTCCAGTTCCTGTGATCTTATTTTAATGTCTAGTTTATTACTGTATATTCTATTTGCATGTTTGATGTAATGTTAATTTTGCCTATACACTGTTTGTTTGTATTACTACGACTAGTGCGAGGTCACGAGTCACCTGAAGATCATCCTGGTACCTGGATTCTCAAGGCCCAGGCAAGTTGTGCCCTTGATCACTTCTTTTACCTACTCATGTTCTAATTAATTATAATGATCTGCATAGGTTAATTTTGATGGGACCCAATAGGTTACCCTAGTTTGTCTATCTTTATACCTTGTTTACCACTGAACTTTCTGGGTAGTACTTGCTAGTGCTATATGAGGTTTTGGGTATGAAGATTACACTATTCATAATTATACTTTTGTTATCAGTTGTTATCTATGGTTCATGTTAAGATCATTATGTTAATTGGAACATGGAGAACCACCCGGGAAAACAGTGCTACCACAAGGGTGGAATGGGACGCCCTTGGCTGATTAATTAGGAAAGCTAGTGGAAGACTACCTTACCCGAAAGGGGCAAGGGCAGTAGGGGAGTGGTCAGTGTAGGGAGGCCCTCGGGAGGATTTTGCTGCGATGGCGGTCCTGCAAGGGATTCCTGCATTGGAACTTCCTATAAACTGTAGCGGGTTTTCTGAAGCTAGTGGAACTTTGTAAAGGCCTCGTAGTGGTACCCTGCCTCGCTTCCTAGGTAGAGGTGTATGGAGTCTGATCAACTCCGTGGCAAATGGGTAACACGACTTGTGGGTAAAGATGCGCAACCTCTGCAGAGTGTAAAACTGGTATACTAGCCGTGCTCACGGTCATGAGCAGCTCGGACACTCACATGATTAATTTATGGAACTAAATTCAATTTGTCATATGCATTGCATTGCAGGTGAAGTTGTTAACTTTTGTTCTACTGTTTAATTGGGTTGGTATTTACTTATACTTAGTAATTGCTAATAAAATTTTGACCAACTTTAAAAGCAATGCTCAGCTCTAACCATCTTCTTTGGTAAGCCTTACACTTCACGTGAGCTCCCACCTTTGGCGAGTTCATGCACATTATTCCCCACAACTTGTTGAGCGATGAACGTATGTGAGCTCACTCTTGCTGTCTCACATACACCACAGGTCAAGACCAGGTACTGCAGGATGATGCGCTTGGAGGATGCTACGATGTGTTCGTGAGAGGTCTAGGTCGTCGTCTCCCAGTCAACTTTTGGGTTGCTGGACCGTTGTCTCCTTATAATGTAATTATTTATTTTGTATAGAACTCATGTTATATATAAAGATGTGACATTCGATCCTGTGCCACTATACATCATATGTATGAGACTTGGTCCCAGCATACCTGGTGTTTATGTTAACCCCGGGTTTTGGACCCCTAAAATCCGGGTGTTACAGAAGTGGTATCAGAGGAATGTTGACTGTAGGACGAAACCTAGATAGAACTGGACAACCATTGTCTACTTACCTTTGCTACTCTGATTCTTTTCTAAACTTCTCTTAATCTTTCTCATCTATTTCCGCTTTACTCTGATTATTCTTACCTTTTCTTTTCTAAAGACAAAAATGGATTTCACACTTTGAAATCCGTACCTAAAGTGACTTTAGGAATAGGAGACCTAATCCTAGGAACAAAAACAAAACTATTTTTATAAGTGTCTATGTATTTGAATGTTTGTTCTTATGATATCTGTCTGATTTGGATCTTTGTTTGAGTGTGATGGGTTGTGGAGTAATATCCACAATTACATCTGCATATACATCTAGGCATAAAGGATAGCATTTGTAAGATAACTAGACAACCTAGATTATCCCCATTGGAACATATCTAGCTTAAGAGATTTATCTTATCCTAAAAGATCTCATTCTAACTAATTCATCTTATCTTAAAAGATTCTCCCTTATCTTAATAGATCCATTTCATCTTAAAAGATACTCATCTTATCTCGAAAAGATTTTATCCTTATCCTAATAGATTAAACTGGTCACAAAAGATTCTATCTTATCTTTATGGATTCATCTTGTCCTAATAAGCATATTTACCTCACCCTAGTAACAACCAAGATCTAATCCAAAGTAATTAGATATTATCTAGTCTAATCTAGTTATATCCAACCTAATCCAGATTCTATCTAATCTAAATATGACCCAATCTAAAAGTGAGTTATTTAATAAAATTAGTTAGTACTAGTGAAATGGATTAGACCTCACTCCTATAAAAATGATTTAAGCTAAATTGCTGCCCTAAATTAACTTGACCATATACATATGCAACCACCTTACCCATCCGATAGTTGCATAATCCCTCTGTGTTAACCTAATAGAGCTTCTAACCTACCTACACTGTATACCCCATCCTATCTCAAAAGATTCTAACATATCCTAACAAGATATATCTTACCCTGATAAACCTATCTAACTTAAACTAGTCTAATCTAGATCATAGCTAATTTAATATGGTCTAATCTAGTGTGAGTTACTTAATGCTGGTACACAAGATATGTCCATACTCCTAAATCACTTAAGCCTAATTTGGAGACTTATAACAACTTGGCCATACACAACAACTCGACCTATATAACAAGTTACATAACTTACCCAATCAATAGAGTCTTAATGGATTGCAAAATCTATCAACCACCACCTGACATCAAACCAAATTTTGACTTACATCATGTAGCCTATTTCATCCATAACTATCTTAACCATATTCCCCCAAACTCTGATGATATACACCGACCCCGAATCAATGAGACAAGACCAGAGAAGATGATCAACTTCACCAAGAAAGGATGAGCACCAACTCAAGTCTTCAAGGATCAAGTGAGGTCACCAAGATGAGTCAAGATCCACAATCTTGGATGGAGTCTTTTCTTATCCTACTCTTTCTTACCCAAACCTATATATGCCCTAAAGACATCTTCTATCCTACATAATAAAGTGGACATACATATATACACCCATGCTTTCCTAACCACCAGTTCCACCAAGCTACATAAACATATATATGGATTACGACTATTTGTAAGCTCTGAGTGTTACTTTAGTTAGTAGATGATATAATATTATTTTAGAAGGAATAATAAGGTCTATTGACCCTATGTTTTGTTGAAGAATTATACCTCATGCTGAGATTTCTTTGTTTGTGCATATGTTCCAAGAACAATATGAGTATACATCCCTAGTTCTTCTTAAATCTCGAGGACGAGATTATTTTTAAGGGGGGTAGGATTTGTAATACCCAAATGGCAAGAGTAGTGGAAAGTCCAAGAATTGAGGGATATAAAGAGTTTAATTGACCACTTGTGGTATTATTTCCATTTTTTGCATATTTCAAACCATGGAATTATCCTTGGCTAACAATAAATGTACTAAATAAAAGAATGATGCATCATGTTGGAGTTTAACTGCTTGCGCATTTAATTATAAAAATAAACATAATAAAAACACATTAATAGTGAAAAGGAGGTTTTGCCCTAATTTATAAACTTGGAAATTTGGAAAAGAAAGTGTACAAAACATAAATAAACCTTATATTTCCCAAACAAATACTTCTTAAATTCACAATATAATCTGAGCACAAAATCTGCATAGAAGTTTGAATTTAAAACTTGAATCCAAATTGGATTAGGAAATAGAGAGAAAGAAAAGAAAACAGAAAATATAAAAGAAAAAAAAGAGAGAGAGACCAAAACCCTAACTGGGTCGAATCTGCCCTGGCGGCCCAACTTACTCAATCCCGCGCTGGCAATGCTACCGACGCTGACAAGCCGGGGCCACTGGCCATTCACTCAGCCCCCTCCCGCGCCTACCGCCTTCGCTTACGCCGACACGCGGGACCAGCGTGCTTGACTCGCTGCCGTGTGGGCCCGCTCGCTCAGGGGCGTCAACCACCTCGCGAGCTTCGCGCGGGCGGCCGTCAACCAGCCGAAATCCGTGGGCACGGCCAAGCTTTATCCTTACCTGGCATATAAACCTCCGCTCGGCCCCGTCTCGGCGCCTCCTCTTCAGCCGCATCCGCGCTGCCGAGATATCCTGGGCGCGTTGAGGACCAACTGTGCCGCCGGCACCTCGTGCTTGGATCCGCCGCCGTAGACAGCGACGAGTAGCAAATTTCAGGCCCCAATTTGGCAAACCGTGGCTTGTGCGGTTCGCGTAGAAGCGGTGCGTGGGCGCAATCGGTGAAGGGGGTCTTCGACGCCGCAAGAATTCATCGCCGGGCTCGAAGATCCGCCGCCCGTCGTGACCGAGCCTCCCTGAGACGCATTACGAGGTATGTGCAGGACCGACGTATTTCCCTTGCCTTGGGCGTCGTTGTGGACCTTTTGGTTTAGAGTATAGTGCACGGGACGCTAGATTGGGTGATTCTCGGCCATGGCACCGCCGTGCGCCGGGACGGGCCACCGTCGTGTTCTGGCGAGGCTGGGAGGTGGAAGACGGCTGTGGGGCGTTCATCCGGAGATCTGCGGCTGAGATTAGATCAAGCCGTAACGGTTCGTTTGGACGGGGGAAAACCGTTGATCGTTCATCGTAGGGCTGGGAATGATTTGGGTTTCAGTGGATCCGGTTCATCGGATCTTAATCCGAGGGCTGTCCTGGCATGCTGTTTCTGTGTGGGCGCGATCAAATGCTAGCCGCGAGATCTGATCTGGACGGCCAGAATTGAAGCGTACCCCTTCGGCTCTGGATATTTGCTTAAGAGACCTTCAAGTTAAAAGAAATCAACCCGCGGTCCGCGGCAGTGGTAGCCTGAGTCTTAGGACATTTTCCGTGGATGCCCCTGCAGTTTCCTGTAATTGAGGCCCGATCCAGAGAGTATTAAAAATCAGGAATTAATATCTGAAATTAATTTTTAGTGCATAAATAAATGTTAAAACTTGTTTAATTCATAGTAAATGCATATGAACTCCAAATTAGACCATTCCAGTTCCTAAATTTTCATAAAATTATTGTCTATCTATTAGTGCCTCTGTTTTAACATGAAAGACAGTTTAAAATTTATCTACCACTTAATCTTGTATTAAGTACATAAAACCTTAGAAAATCCATAACTTAAAATATATAACTCTAAATTTAATGATTCCAGTTCCTGTAATCTTATTTTAATGTCTAGTTTATTACTGTATATTCTATTTGCATGTTTGATGTAATGTTAATTTTGCCTATACACTGTTTGTTTGTATTACTACGACTAGTGCGAGGTCACGAGTCACCTGAAGATCATCCTGGTACCTGGATTCTCAAGGCCCAGGCAAGTTGTGCCCTTGATCACTTCTTTTACCTACTCATGTTCTAATTAATTATAATGATCTGCATAGGTTAATTTTGATGGGACCCAATAGGTTACCCTAGTTTGTCTATCTTTATACCTTGTTTACCACTGAACTTTCTGGGTAGTACTTGCTAGTGCTATATGAGATTTTGGGTATGAAGATTACACTATTCATAATTATACTTTTGTTATCAGTTGTTATCTATGGTTCATGTTAAGATCATTATGTTAATTGGAACATGGAGAACCACCCGGGAAAATAGTGCTACCACAAGGGTGGAATGGGACGCCCTTGGCTGATTAATTAGGAAAGCTAGTGGAAGACTACCTTACCCGAAAGGGGCAAGGGCAGTAGGGGAGTGGTCAGTGTAGGGAGGCCCTCGGGAGGATTTTGCTGCGATGGCGGTCCTGCAAGGGATTCCTGCATTGGAACTTCCTATAAACTGTAGCGGGTTTTCTGAAGCTAGTGGAACTTTGTAAAGGCCTCGTAGTGGTACCCTGCCTCGCTTCCTAGGTAGAGGTGTATGGAGTCTGATCAACTCCATGGCAAATGGGTAACACGACTTGTGGGTAAAGATGCGCAACCTCTGCAGAGTGTAAAACTGGTATACTAGCCGTGCTCACGGTCATGAGCAGCTCGGACACTCACATGATTAATTTATGGAACTAAATTCAATTTGTCATATGCATTGCATTGCAGGTGAAGTTGTTAACTTTTGTTCTACTGTTTAATTGGGTTGGTATTTACTTATACTTAGTAATTGCTAATAAAATTTTGACCAACTTTAAAAGCAATGCTCAGCTCTAACCATCTTCTTTGGTAAGCCTTACACTTCACGTGAGCTCCCACCTTTGGCGAGTTCATGCACATTATTCCCCACAACTTGTTGAGCGATGAACGTATGTGAGCTCACTCTTGCTGTCTCACATACACCACAGGTCAAGACCAGGTACTGCAGGATGATGCGCTTGGAGGATGCTACGATGTGTTCGTGAGAGGTCTAGGTCGTCGTCTCCCAGTCAACTTTTGGGTTGCTGGACCGTTGTCTCCTTATAATGTAATTATTTATTTTGTATAGAACTCCTGTTATATATAAAGATGTGACATTCGATCCTGTGCCACTATACATCATATGTATGAGACTTGGTCCCAGCATACCTGGTGTTTATGTTAACCCCGGGTTTTGGACCCCTAAAATCCGGGTGTTACATACGCTAAGCATAATATCCGGTCTGCTAGCACATAAATAAAGTAAAGACCCTATCATTGACCGGTATGCTTTTTGATCAACGGACTTACCTCCTTTGTTGAGGTCGGTGTGTCCGTCGGTTCCCATCGGAGTCTTTGCGGGCTTGGCGTCCTTCATCCCAAACCGCTTTAGCAGATCTTGCGTGTACTTCGTTTGGGAGATGAAGGTGCCGTCCTTGAGTTGCTTCACTTGGAACCCAAGGAAGTAGTTCAACTCGCCCATCATCGACATCTCGAATTTCTGCGTCATTACCCTGCTAAACTCTTCACAAGACTTTTGGTTAGTAGAACCAAATATTATGTCATCGACATAAATTTGGCACACAAACAAATCACCATCACATGTCTTTGTAAAAAGAGTTGGATCGGCTTTCCCAACCTTGAAAGCATTAGCAATTAAAAAGTCTCTAAGGCATTCATACCATGCTCTTGGGGCTTGCTTAAGTCCATAGAGCGCCTTAGAGAGCTTACACACGTGGTCGGGGTACCGTTCATCCTCGAAGCCAGGGGGTTGCTCCACGTACACCTCCTCCTTGATTGGCCCGTTGAGGAAAGCGCTCTTCACATCCATTTGGAACAACCTGAAAGAATGGTGAGCGGCATATGCTAGCAAGATACGAATTGATTCTAGCCTAGCCACAGGAGCAAAAGTCTCCTCAAAGTCCAAACCTGCGACTTGGGCATAACCTTTTGCCACAAGTCGAGCCTTGTTCCTCGTCACCACCCCGTGCTCGTCCTGTTTGTTGCGGAACACCCACTTGGTTCCCACAACATTTTGCTTGGGACGAGGCACCAGTGTCCAAACTTCATTGCGCTTGAAGTTGTTGAGTTCCTCCTGCATGGCCAATACCCAATCCGGATCTAGCAAGGCCTCCTCTACCCTGAAAGGCTCAATAGAAGAGACAAAGGAGTAATGCTCACAAAAATTAACTAATCGAGATCGAGTAGTTACTCCCTTGCTAATGTCACCCAAAATTTAGTCGACGGGATGATCCCTTTGAATCACCGCTCGAACTTGGGTTGGAGGTGCCGGTTGCGCTTCTTCCTCCATCACGTGATCATCTTGTGCTCCCCCTTGATCACACGCCTCCTTTTGATGAACCTGTTCATCGTCTTTAGTTGGGGGATGCACCGTTGTTGAGGAAGAAGGTTGATCTCGTTCATCTTGTTCCTGTGGCCGCACTTCTCCAATCGCCATGGTTCGTATGGCGGCCGTTGGAACATCTTCTTCATCTACATCATCACAATCAACAACTTGCTCTCTTGGGGAGCCATTAGTCTCATCAAATACAACGTCGCTAGAGACTTCAACCAAACCCGATGATTTGTTGAAGACCCTATACGCCTTTGTATTTGAATCATAACCTAATAAAAACCCTTCTACAGCTTTGGGAGCAAACTTAGAATTTCTACCCTTCTTCACTAGAATGTAGCATTTGCTCACAAATACACGAAAGTATGATACATTTGGTTTGTTACCGGTTAGCAGCTCATACGACGTCTTCTTGAGGAGGCGGTGAAGGTAGACCCTGTTGATGGCGTGGCAAGCCGTGTTCACGGCTTCCGACCAAAAGCACTCGGGGGTCTTGAATTCTCCAAGCATAGTCCTCGCCATGTCTATGAGCGTCCTGTTCTTCCTCTCTACCACACCATTTTGCTGAGGTGTGTAGGGAGCGGAGAACTCGTGCTTGATCCCTTCCTCCTCAAGAAACTCCTCCACTTGAAGGTTCTTGAATTCGGACCCGTTGTCGCTCCTTATCTTCTTTACCTTGAGCTCAAACTCATTTTGAGCTCTCCTGAGGAAGCGCTTAAGGGTCCCTTGGGTTTCAGACTTATCCTGCAAAAAGAACACCCAAGTGAAGCGGGAAAAGTCATCAACAATAACTAAACCATACTTACTTCCTCCTATGCTTAGATAGGCGACGGGTTCGAAGAGATCCATATGTAGCAGCTCCAGGGGTCTTGATGTGGTCATCACATTCTTGCTGTGATGCGCTCCTCCCACCTGTTTACCTGCCTGACAAGCTGCACAAGGTCTATCTTTTTCGAAATGAACATTGGTTAGACCTATCATGTGTTCTCCCTTTAGAAGCTTGTGGAGGTTCTTCATCCCCACATGTGCTAAGCGGCGATGCCACAGCCAGCCCATGCAAGTCTTAGCCATTAAGCATGCATCTAGACCGGCTTCTTCTTTTGCAAAATCAACTAAGTAAAGCTTGCCGTCTAGTACACCCTTAAAAGCTAGTGAACATCACATCTTCTAAAGACAGACACATCTACATTTGTAAACAAACAGTTATATCCCATATTGCATAGTTGACTAACAGATAGCAAATTGTAACCAAGAGACTCAACTAAAAACACATTGGAGATTGAGTGCTCATTAGAAATTGCAATTTTACCTAACCCTTTTACCTTGCCTTGATTCCCATCACCGAATATAATTGAATCTTGGGAATCCTTATTTTTGACGTAGGAGGTGAACATCTTCTTCTCCCCCGTCATATGGTTTGTGCATCCGCTGTCGATAATCTAGCTTGAACCCCCGGATGCATAAACCTGCAAGGCAAATTTAGGCTTGGGTCTTAGGTACCCAACTCATGTTGGGTCCTACAAGGTTAGTGCAAATATCCTTAGGGACCCAAATGCAAGTTTTGTCTCCCTTGCATTTTGCCCCTAATTTCCTAGCAACTATTTTCCTATCCTTTCTACAAATAGCAAAGGAAGCATTTAAAGCACAATAAATTGTAGAAGGTTCATTCACTACTTTCCTAGGAGCATGAATAATATTCTTTCTAGGCACATGATGAATAGCATTTCTCCTAGACATATTCCTACCATGCATATAGGAAGAACTAGAGGCAAACATGGCATGAGAGTCAAAATCATAAGCATTATAACTCCTACAAGCATTTCTAGTTTGTCTCCTATCATGGTACAAGAAGGCATGGTTCTTTTTAGCACTACTAGCCATAGGGGCCTTCCCTTTCTCCTTGACGAAGATGGGAGCCTTATGGCTTGTTAAGTTCTTGGCTTCCCTCTTGAAACCAAGCCCATCCTTAATTGAGGGATGTCTTCCAATTGTATAGGCATCCCTTGCAAATTTTAACTTATCAAATTCACTTTTGCTAGTCTTAAGTTGGGCATTAAGACTAGCCAATTCATCATTTAGTTTGGAAATTGAAACTAGGTGTTCACTACAGGCATCAACATCAAAATCTTTACACCTCATACAAGTAGCAACAATTTCTACACAGGAATTTGATTTACTAGCTACTTCTAGTTTAGCACTTAAATCATTATTAACACTTCTTAAGGTAGTAATGGTTTCATGACAAGAAGATAGTTCACTAGAGAGCATTTCATTCCTTTTAATTTCAAGAGCAAGTGAATTTTGTGCACTAACAAATTTATCATGCTCTTCATATAAAAGTTCTTCTTGCTTTTCTAAGATTCTATCCTTTTCATTCAAGGCATCAATCAATTCATTAATCTTAGCTATCTTAGTTCTATCCAATCCCTTGAATAAACTAGAGTAATCTATTTCATCCTCACTAGACTCATCATCACTAGAAGAATCATAAGTATTAGCATTACTAGGGATTACCTTCTTCTCCCTTGCCATGAGGCAAGTGTGATGCTCGTTTGGGAAGAGGGCCGATTTGTTGAAGGCAGTGGCGGCGAGTCCTTCGTCGTCGGAGTCGGACGAAGAGCAATCCGAATCCCACTCCTTTCCAAGGTGTGCTTTGCCTTTGGCCTTCTTGTAAACCTTCTTGTTTTCTTTCTTCCCATTTTTCCCTTGCTCCTGGTCACTATCATTTTCGGGACAGTTAGCAATAAAATGACCAACCTTACCACATTTGAAGCATGAGCGCTTCCCCTTTGTCTTGGTCTTCCTTGGTTGCCCCTTGCGACCATTTAGCGCCGTCTTGAACCTCTTGATGATGAGAGCCATCTCTTCATCATTGAGCCCGGCCGCCTCAACTTGCGCCACCTTGCTGGGTAGCGGCTCCTTGCTCCTTGTTGCCTTGAGAGCAATGGGTTGAGGCTCGTGGATTGGACCGTTCAACGCTTCGTCGACGTATCTTGCCTCCTTGATCATCATCCGCCCGCTTACGAATTTTCCGAGTACCTCCTCGGGCGTCATCATCGTGTACCTGGGATTCTCACGAATATTGTTCACGAGATGAGGATCAAGAACGGTAAAGGACCTTAGCATTAGGCAGATGACGTCGTGGTCCGTCCATCGCGTGCTTCCATAGCTCCTTATCTTGTTGATGAGGGTCTTGAGCCGGTTGTACGTTTGGGTTGGCTCCTCTCCCCTTATCATGGCGAATCGTCCAAGCTCGCCCTCCACCAACTCCATTTTGGTGAGCATGGTGATGTCATTCCCCTCGTGAGAGATCTTGAGGGTGTCCCATATTTGCTTGGCATTGTCCAAGCCGCTCACCTTGTTGTACTCTTCCCTGCATAAGGACGCTAAGAGAACAGTAGTAGCTTGTGCATTTCTATGGATTTGTTCATTTATGAGCATAGAGTTATCCGAGCTATCAAACTTCATTCCATTCTCTACAATCTCCCAAATGCTTGGATGGAGAGAGAATAAGTGACTACGCATTTTGTGACTCCAAAATCCGTAGTCCTCCCCATCGAAGTGTGGAGGTTTGCCAAGAGGAATGGAAAGCAAATGCGAATTCGAACTATGTTGAATACAAGAATAATCAAATGAAAAGTTCGAATTGACCGTCTTTTTGTAGTCGTTGTGGTCATCGTCCTTTTGGGAAGAAGTAGATTCATCGCTGTCGTCGTAGTAGACGATCTCCTTGATGCGCCTTGTCTTCTTCTTCTTCCCTTCCTTCCGTCTATGACCCAAGCCGGAGTCGGTAGGCTTGTCGTCCTTCGGCTCGTTGATGAAGGACTCCTTCTCTTTGTCGTTGATCACGATACCCTTCCCCTTAGGATCCATCTCTTCGGGCGATTAGTCCCTTTGTGAAGAGAACGGCTCTGATACCAATTGAGAGCACCTAGAGGGGGGGTGAATAGGTGATCCTGTGAAACTTAAAACTTAAAGCCACAAAAACTTGTTAAGTGTTAGCACGATTATTGCCAAGTGGCTAAAGAGGAGTCTCAACAAAACACAATAACCACAGAAGATCAATCACAGAGATGGCACAGTGGTTTATCCCGTGGTTCGGCCAAGACCAACGCTTGCCTACTCCACGTTGGTCCCAACGGACGAGGGTTGCAATCAACCCCTCTCAAGCGGTCCAAAGACCCACTTGAATACCACAGTGTTTTGCTTTCTTTTCTTTATCCCGTTTGCAAGGAATCTCCACAAATTGGAGTCTCTTGCCCTTACAAGTATATGATCACAAAGAAGCACAGAGTAAGGGAGGGAAGCAACACACACAAATCCACAGCGAAACGCGCACACACACGGTCAAGAATCGAGCTCAAAAGACTATCTCAAAGTTCTCACTAGAACGGAGCTCGAATCACTTAGAATGACAAACGAATGCGCAAAGATTGAGTGTGGATGATCAAGAATGCTCTAAGGTTGCTTGGGTGTCTCCTCCATGCGCCTAGGGGCCCCTTTTATAGCCCCAAGGCAGCTAGGAGCCGTTGAGAGCAAATCTGGAAGGCTATCCTTGCCTTCTGTCGTCGGATGCACCGGACAGTCCGGTGCACACCGGACACTGTCCGGTGCCCGATTTCTTTCCTTAAACAACGCTGCCGACCATTGTAGACCGTTGCAGATCTGGGAGCCGTTGGCGCACCGGACATGTCCGGTGCACACCGGACAGTCCGGTGCCGTCTTCTAGCCGTTGGCTCGGCCACGTATCCCGCGCTGATTGCGCAGCCGACCGTTGGCCCGGTCGACCGTTGGCTCACCGGACAGTCCGGTGCACACCGGACAGTCCGGTGAATTTTAGCCGTACGCCGTCGGCGAATTCCCGAGAGCGGCCTCTTCACGCCGAGTCAGCCTGGCGCACCGGACACTGTCCGGTGCACACCGGACAGTCCGGTGCTCCAGACCGAGCTGAGTCTTGGCTGCACACAGCCAAGTCTTTTTCTCCTCTTTTCTTTTGTTCTTCTTTCTGTTTCTAACACTTAGATAAGTATATTAGTACACAAAACCAATGTACTAAGGCTTAGAAACATACCTTTATCCTTGATTTGTACTTTGTCCACCATTTTACAATTAGGCACCTGTGTTGGGCACTAAATCACCAAAATACTTAGAAATGGCCCAAGGGCACATTTCCCTTTCAAGGGGGCGGCCGAGCTGGGCGGCTGGGCCGGCCGAGCAGGGGTGCGCAGGGGGGCGCCCGAGCTGGGCGGCCACAGGGGCGGCCGAACCGGCGGGGCGCGGGCGCGGGGCGGCGGCGGCCGAGCCGGCCAAGGGCAGGGCGGCTGGGCCGGGGCGGCTGGGCCGGCCGAGGCGGGGGCACGCAAGGGGGCGGCCGCGGCCGAGCCGGCCGGAAGGGGGGGCCGAGCTTGGCAGGGGCGGCCGAGCGGCGGCGGCCGAACCGGCAGGGGCGGCTGGGCCGGGGAGGGGGAAAGAGGAGGGGAGAAGGGAGGGGAGAGGGGAGGGGAGAGCTCACCGGGGGACGGGGACGGGCGAGCGAGCGGCGAGGGGCGGCGGCGGTTGGGCCGGCGGCAGGGGGCGGCCGAGCTAGGGCAGGGGGCGGCGGCTAGGGTGGGAGAGAATGGGAGAAAGAGAGGGAGAGGGAGAGGGATAAGGGGAAGGGAGTGGGGGCGGTTGGGCCGGCTAGGCCCAAGAGGGGGCGCGGGGGCGGCTGGGCCGGCTGGGGGCGGCTGGGCCGGCCAGGAGCAGCCCACGGCGCGGGAGAGAGAAAAGGGAGGAGAGAGAGAGAAAAAAGAAAAAGAAAGAAAAGATTTCTCTCATTTTCGAAATCCGATCTTCCTAGATGAATGCATTTGCACTTCCAAGCAATCAAAGAATGCATAGTTTGGCATGGTGCATCAAACAACATAAAGTAATTTAGGGTTTTGCTTTACACGGGAATTCCAAGCTGAATCCCACTAAAACTTTGGAAAAGGTCAAGGCTTAGCGAGAGAACGAGAAAAGAAAAGAGTAACGCCTGAATTTGGTGAGAGAAAAGAAGAAAAAATTCTACCCCCAAATTCAGGGCGTTACACGCACGCACCATGCACCTTGTTTAGTGAGTTGCGTGCCATGTCGCGCGGCAATAAAATGTTTTGCCTAGAATCGCTCACGTTAACTAATTTATGTAATTAAACGATGACTAACCGAATAGTAAGCCAATCAAAACTAACTGTTAAGTCTATCGATGCATGCGATAAATACTTGTTTTCTCGCGTGTCGTTAGGATCACGTGCGTAGTCGCGCGTTGTCCTCTCGCGAGATTAGACCGTTCGCTTATAATCACTCATGGCAGTTAATTAACTATTTATATAATTGCCCACTATTAAACTAGTAAGTTAGTCATAACTATATAGTAGTTTTAATGTACGTTTGATGTCAATTAATGTGATTGTGTCGAATTAAATGTTCTAACTAATACTTTTTAGCGTAAACGTTATAACTTCTTGACCGTAACTTTGACTGTCGCGTTCCTTATCACCGCGTAACCGTAGAAGTGCTCTCTTATTGTTATAATGCTTGTTTTGATAACATTTTATCTTGTATGGTGTAATGTTCTTATGCATATGTATATGTTTGTTTGTGCCCGTTCGTCTTCGCTTCGCGTTGCGATTAGATCGCGACTCGTTTCTGAGCTTCGAGGAATCGACGATCAAGCATGGCGACCAAGTGATCGAACTCTTCGAGTTCTACGAGATCGAAGACCCTGAGCATCTGTTTGGTGAAGGCAAGTGTCCCCTGACCCATTATGTCCCATTTACTTTATAATTCATTGTCCCGCATACTATGAACAACATAAGGATTGACTAGTTTTCTATTTACCTTGTCCTTGATTACCTTTTGGGTTACTATGGTTAGATTCATGCTATTGCTTTACTTTAATCAATGAACATGATGTGAACAATTATGATACGATGTTGTCATTATTATTATGATGTTGGACTGGTGATACTTTAGAGGGCTCGAGCGGTTTCTCGAGTGCCTCTCCGTAAGGACCTGTTCGTTGGATGACCGCCCGGGAAAACAGTGCAACCATGAGGGTAGAATGGGATGCCCTTAGCTGAATAATTAGAGGAACTGGGGTGTAGTTCGCTTCGCCGTCGTGCCGTTAATGGGGCTCGGTGTATGTGGCTCGCTCTGCCAAGGTTGGTTCGCCCCTTGGGGAGGAGTGCGATGCATTTAGGAAACCTAACGGGCGGCTACAGCCGTAGGGAATCTTTGTAAAGGCTTCATAGTGAATCCCTGGCCATTCACCTCGGGAGTGAATAAGGGTCTTGCAAGCCCGGGCTAGAGAGGGAATCACGGCTTGTGGGTAAAGTGCGCAACCTCTGCAGAGTGTTATGAAACTGATATACCAGTCGTGCTCGCGGTTATGAGCGGCCAAGGGAGCTCCATTGATTAGAGATACTTGATCAGAGATGGTTTGTTTACAAATGATGATGAGGAGGATGGTTATGATTATGCTTATGGTAATGGTAAGTGGTATTCTTTCCGTTTGGAAAGGGTATTTTGGGTTAATAACTTGGGTTAATGCTAAAACCTGGCTTTCTACTAATAATAATAACCTGACCAACTAAAAGTAACTGCTTGACTTAACCCCACATAAAGCTAGTCCACTTCAGCCAAACGGGACATTTGCTGAGTACGTTGATGTGTACTCACCCTTGCTTTCACAAAACACTAGGTTGCCTTTGGTGCAATCTATGCTCAGTTAAAGAAGAAGGTGTCGAGGCGGATCTCCAGGAGTTCCAGGACTTCGACGAGTTCGAGGATTAGGCTAGCGACCTCCCCCAGTCAGCTGCCTGTGGTGGGTTGTTTACGTTGGCTACGTTTCTATTCTGTGTACTTTGATTTATATTATGTAAATGGCTCTAGTTTGTAATATTATTACTTACTCTCTATTGTAATTCGAAGCATTGTGCTATGATGAGTCATTTATGTAATCGCTGTGTACGTGAATTACTGATCCTGGCACGTACATGGTTCGCATTCGGTTTGCCTTCTAAAACCGGGTGTGACAAACTCTATCCCCCTTATTTGAACTCTTGCACTAGGGCAAAATCTATCCATTTGGGTTCTCCCACCAATTGAACTAACCATCATAGGTGGATTCATGGGTGCTACTGGTATATTATGTGATTCTACCCATGATACAGTCATAAAAGAATGCATTGCTCCAATATCAAATAACACATTTGTAGAATGATACTCGACTGAAAACGTACCTAGTGCCACTCCTGGGGTCTCCTTGAACTGTGTCGACCTCCAGGTGATTCACCTTTCCGTACTGGACTCGAGGCTGCCCACGGTTGTTACCTCCTTGTTGCGTTGCATTCTGCTTGACTGGGGCATTGGGAGTTGGCTACTGCTGAGCTGCTTTCTTTGGGCAATGATTCGCCCAGTGGCCTTGTTCCCCACAGTGGAAACATGCACGACCTCCTCCTTGCGCTGGCGTTGCTTGGCTGTTCTGGTTGGTTGCTGGGGCAGGAAGGCGGGGTGCCTGGTTGCTCTAACGCTGATATTGATTTCCTCCCTGCTGGTTGTTCTGACGGTACTGCTGCTGCTGCTGAGGAAACTGTCTCTAGTACTGCTGCTGTTGGTTCTGACGCTGATGCTGGTGCTGGTGACCTTGCTTGAATTGCTGAGGTGGGTTGCCTGAGTAGTGGGGACGACTGCTACTCTCGACCTGAGATCCATCGATTTTGCATTTCCTGTCCTCCATCTCCTGACGCTTCGTTTCAGTCATGATTGCTCTGTCGATCAAATGCTGGAAGGTAGGGAAGGTGTGGTTCATCAGCTGGTAGTGGAGGGGATCAACCAATCCTCTCAGGAAGCGGTATTGCCTCTTGGCATCCGTGTTGATATCTTCTGGGCATAACAGGACAGATGCAGAAACTTGTCCCTGTACTCACTGACAGACAGGGGACCTTGCTTCAATGCGAGAAACTCCTCCTTCCTCACTATCATCAGTCCCTCAGGCACATGGTAGCGACGGAAGTTGTCCCTGAATTCCTCCTAGGTGATGGCTTTAGGGTTGGCATGGGTGGCGAGGTAAGACTCCCACCAAGACTGTGCTGCTCCCCTTAGCTGTCGGGGACCATACAACGTCTTCTCACGATCGTTGCACTGGGTAGTGTGTAACTCATGTTCCACGGTACGTAGCCAATCTTCGGCGTCCATGGGATCAGCTGAATGGGCAAAGACAGGGGGTGCCCCTCATGAATTCTGCCTGCTTGTCTTTGGGCACCTGTGGCATCTGGACTTGCACTTGAGGTTGAGGTGGGGGTGGGGGTGGCTGCTGCTGCACCTGCTGCATCGCTGCTAAGGTATGACCAATTGCTTGGACTGCTTGGGTCTGCATTAGGAACATCTGCTCAATGGTCATCGGGGGTGGCGGTGGCAACTGCTGCTAAGCTGCATCTTCCTAGGGCGCCTGCTGTTCTGGTTGAGCACGCCTCGCACCTCTGCGCCTGTTCTCAAACATCTGTAGAAATCACACACACATCAGATCTGACTTTGCAGTCTTTCAGCATAAGAAAAGATATACGGAAATCTTCATAGCACTGAACAAATGATCATCTTCACTGATAACTTCTCAGATAAAGAGGAAAGTGGAAACAAATGGATTACCCAACTAAATAACTGACTTTATTAATAACTACACCAAGTTGCAGGGAATACTCACACCTTGATGACAATCATTACAAAGATCCAACTTCATTACGTGTTCATCACGATAAGCATTCAACTTACGATAAACAAGCTAACTCTAACTAAGACTGACTAGACTAAGACACTGTATTAAGCATTATTATAGACTCTGACTCCGTCGATCTATGGATCCAAATCTATCCGGGTCCTGCAGTCAGGGGTACCATACTCGAAGCGACCACGAGGCGGTGAACGGTAAGGGTGCTGAATCCCGACAGGGGCGGGAGAACCACCATCCAAATAGTGGCGTGCAGCGCACTCAGCACGCAATTCTGCAACCTCCGCCCGAACCTTGCCCAACTTGTCAAGGGCATGGTCCAGCTCTGTGTTGAGCACGACGACCAGGTTGACCATACTGTTCAGCCTGGGATTGCCCTTACCAACTGGCGAGACAATCACACCTCCAGCACTACCGGTCGAACGGTGAGGGTAGTACTTCAGGTCAAGGCCATCAGCTACCCCGCTGAACAACGAGCAATACTAAGAAAGTGCCTGTCGTGCCGCATCTTGCATGGATGCCTCGGCAGTATCCCTCTCAGTAATAGAATAGTGCTCTAAGAAGGCCTCTGCACCCCGGAGATCATCGTCCAGACGGCACACCAAGCAAGTAGCCTCCCACTGGTCCGGGTATAACCCGCGACGGTGCTGGTAGAATACACAACGGTACTCGATAGACCAAGTGTGTCGGTCAAATGTCTGACGCAGCAAGGTGTCGAGAGCGCCGTGAAAGTGACACCCACGAGCGGCGTCACGAGTGATAAGTCCACCCCTCCGGCTCTGGCTCCTCCGAGAGCTCCGTGCCGTCGATCGAACTGCCACCGGCGTCGTCGTCGTCTCCGTCAGGGTCTCCTCCAGCAATCGAGATGCCCTGTGGTGGTGCAGGGGGCATCTCTAGCTGAGGTGCAGGGGAAGGCTGCTTCCCAGACTCCACCTCTTGATGAGGCGAAGGGGAAGAGTCCTGCTGCTCCTGCTCCTGGCGTCGACGCTCCTGCTCCTCCTGTAGGCGACGATGCAGTCTCTCCAGGTGTTTGGACTGCCCTAGCACCGTACCCGCAGTGGACGCTCCGCCAGGCGATGCTACCACAGTGTGCGCTACTCATGTAGGATGCGCACAAGAGTGGATGTGATTACCACTGGATGTTTGGGCTTAGCTCTATATGCATAGGGCCCTTGCATCATGGCGTATTACTCATCGGTGATGATGCCCTATCAAATCAGCTCATTCAAGAGGTTAGAGCGACCTTCCTTCTATGAGGTTGTCATATTGTTATACTTTTACCGAATTTATAGTTGATAGTTGTTTCAACCAAAGATTTTTAGATTTTTCTATAACTATCAGCTTACAACAGTTTTATCATAGTTTGTAGTTAACATCAGATTTTTTTTAAAAAACATGATGCTACTATAGACCTATAGTCTTGTACGATTAGTGTGTGGGGGGGGGGGGGGGGGGGGGGTACACACGTCAATTTCCTTCAACTGTTCTTGAACCGCCCAACGACCCAACCCAGAATCAATTTCCTCGCGCCGCTGTCCCTTCGTTTCCCCAGACTGTGCAGACCGAACCGAACAGACACTGGTCTTCCCCGCCGCGCAGCGCGCACACGCCTGCCTGCCTGCCATTTCTAGATCCGGGGCCGGTCATCCTCTCTTGTTTCCGTGGCAACCGCGCCTCTCCTCCTTCCTTGCAGCGTGCCCCCGCGGGGGGCTGCGCGTGGATCTGATCTCGTCAATTGTCGGTAAGGCTGCCGTAGCTTTGCTTCCACGGGTTGTTCCTCCCGCTGCACAGTCGTCTTGTCCTCGCTCTCTCCAAATCTCTATTCCTGGGACGGGGCATATTCCTGTGCATAGTTTTGTTGCGTATTTTTGTTCGAATCTGTACCGGTCGACTGATTTCAACGGGTTATCTCCGCAAATTGAATCCTCCACCTCCGCCCCAGCTAACGAATCATCCTTTCAACCTAAAATGCTCAGATAACCCTGCTAATGAATCACCCTTTCTGCTCAGCCCAAGAAATGCCGGATACAGACTTCATTTGAGATGCATTTATTTAGTCCCTACTCCTATATTTTTACCTTAGGTTCGCCATTATAGTATGGTTACCGCAAGTATCATCTTACATATGACAGAGATTTTCCGTGCCTATTGCAGTGTTATGTTTTTCTCCAGCGGCACGAAGTGAAGAACACGTTTTTGTGACGCCATGGCTGTGGAAAGAGATATATTTGGAATTTCTGGGCCAACGTATCTGAAATCAATCGATTGGTATGTCCCTCTCACCTTCCACAATTCTAGATGACATCTCTCAGGATGTTCGTGGGCCATGGAAGGGTTGGGTTTGCGGAAAATTCTACATTTACTTGTTTTGAAAAAAGTTGTTCCTCATGTCCTCTAGCAACAAAGCCGCAACACTCTTAACTAGTTAACTGTAGTTAATCCAGTCTTTCTGGGAATGAGAGAGTTATGTCATTCTAATGAACAGCAGATAGTCAAGAATAATGAAAAAAAAAGAGAAGCACTAGAAATAGGTTTAATTGTTAATTTTAATTTTGTGTACCTGGAATTAATCTTCTTCTATCTTAGAACATTCAATTTGGGATGTCATGGCATCGCTTAATGTACCTACCTGCTAAATCTCATGTCTTCCATTATTGGTCACTGTCATGTCAATCATGGAAAAGTTATGACCCTTAACTCTTGCTAACCATTGCCACCTACTCCACCGCACTCCCATAATGAGCATTATTGTCTAACTGTAAGTGGTTTAAGGCTGAATGAACCTCTCCTTGTCTACTGAGATCCAGTCTCTCTATTGAGATTGCATTGTCACCACAAACATTCATTATTGGGAGTTAGGTTCTTCTCGTTAGCATAGCATAATACGGGGAAGTAATACTTAGGGCTAGTTTGGTAACCCCATTTTTCCAAAGGATTTCCATTTTTCCAAGGAAAATTAGTTCATTTTCCCCTGGAAAAGTTAGAATCCCTTGGGAAAATCTTGTTCCCAAACTAGCCCTTACTGTGCTGATAAATTGATGAAATAAAGGACATACTCCCTCCAGGTCCAAATTATAAGTCGTTTTGGACAAGATTTGAGTCAAACTTGTAAATCTTTGACCACAAATAATCATTTGTTATTTTTTAAACCTAATAATTATATGCACTGATTTATCTTAAAAAGTACTTTTACAAAAGTATGAATGTATTAAGAGTTCATTTGTATTTTAATAAAAAACATTGGTCAAAGTTATATTTTGGAGAGTGTATCGTTGTCCTAAATTACTTATAACATGGACCTTGAGGGAGTGCCATACTTCTAAGAGCAATGAGTTGTGAAATATAACTTTTTATGTTTCAGGCTTTGCCCAATCTATGTGTTTGGTTAACCACAGGGTCCTCCAGCTACTCTTTAATTCTTTATGGTGTGACTTATGAATCTAGTTGAGTCTCTTTGAATGTTTAAGCATCAACAATAAACCATTATCTTCTGCGATATAGACTTAAGTCTGGAGCTAATGTATTCTTTAACATCATTTGTATATAAGGAAATAGCAATAATAGTTTATTCATGTGAATGCATCACTATATATCACGTTTGTATATGTAGTGCTAAAATACTGAATAGAGATACTTTATAATTCGGAAGCCACCTAGCTCATTGATGTCCTATCAACATTGTTCAGAAATCATTGGTAGCTTAGATGGCATTAGGCAGTTTCCATCTTATTCACTTCTTCAGGCCGCAGAGTGGACAGATTCTAGTCTCTGTTAGGGCCATGCTTGGCTATATTTCTGCATTCTCAGTTTTGACCACTATCAACAGTCTAGGTTAAATCCTTGATCATCAGAAGTTTGTTTTATGTGATCGCTGGTATAGGTGCAGGCATATGATTCTTTTTCTTGTACAGTTCTCACAATTCATTGACTTGAGGAAGTAACTATCTCTCATTATCAATTGTCAAAAGGAACTGTGAGCATAATCGGAGATCTGTGGCTGCAAGCTTAGTTCAGGCTGTATATGTGTTGGAGAGAGACCGGCAACTGAATCATCAATCTTTTGAAGCCTTGGCACCTGCTTGGTGGGAATTCCTCCATTTTGAGCTGATTCGCAAGCTGATTGATGATGCTGACATGTCCATATTTGGTGCAATATTTGAATTCAACCCTCCAAGGGAGGAAGCTTCTGGTGCAAATGCTCCAAGATTTGTCATCGCTTTCAGAGGCACCATAACAGAGAAGGATACTATCTCTAGGGACCTTTCCCTGGACCTGCACCTTGTTCAAAATGGTCTCCACAGGACCTCGAGATTTAATATAGCAATGCAAGCTGTTCAAAACGTAGCCTCAGTTTTCCCTGGATCCACGATTTGGCTAGCAGGGCATTCACTAGGTGCAGGCCTGGCCATCCTTACGGGAAGAAACATGGTTAAGAAGGGTGTGCTTTTAGAAAGCTTTCTCTTCAACCCACCGTTTGTTGCTGCTCCTGTTGAAAGGATCAGGGACGAAAGGGTAAAGCACGGATTTCGTATTGCAAGAAGCGTGATTACTGCTGGGTTGACTATTGCCATGAAAGCTAAAACTGAGGGTAGCAGTCAGAGATCCGTCGCTGATGAATCTTTCAGCATTTTGTCATCATGGACGCCGTATCTGTTCGTTAATCCAGGAGACCACATTTGCTCAGAGTACATTGGGTACTTCCAGCACCGGAAGAACATGGAGGATCTTGGTGCCGGATTTATCGAGAAGCTTGCGACCCAGAATTCCATCGGAGACCTGTTCTTCAAGGCACTAGGGTGGGAGTCAGAACCGCTGCACCTTCTTCCGTCTGCCGATTTAATCGTCAACGTGAGCCCTTCGTCTGATTTCAAGTACGCTCACGGCATCAGCCAGTGGTGGCAACCTGAGCTGAATTTGCAGAGCAGTAAATATAGGTACTCATAGTTGTACGTCGCTAGAAATGATGTCTCAGAAACTTAGTTATCCTCTCTATCCCTTCAGTTTATTCATGTGGTTCATTCTGTTTGTTGTAGTGGTTGGTTTCCGAGCTGTGGTAGACTATTTCAGACATATTGACTGCATTTTCCTGACCTGCAAAATCTGTTGATTGTGTGGAGTAAAGTTGTGACATCCATCGTTTATCTGCAAAATCTGTTGATTGTGTGGAGTGAAGTGTGTGGAGTAAAGTTGTGACATCCATCATTGGGGGTTGAAAGAGATTTAAACCTTCTCTAATCCACATGCATTTATTGTAATTAAAACGGATAGTAAGAGGGAGAAACCGGGTGGCTGAACTATTGAATTCAAAGGGATCTGACTGGGACTTACAGCAGGCATCGGGGAATTGACGTTGAGGCTACATGATTCGCCTTGCGTTGAGAAGACTCCGAGAAATCTGGAATTTTCTTCAGTCCACATCGCATACAAACAACGTAGCTTCGTTGGAGCAAATGAGGCCGCGTGCACGCTGCTACGGTTTTAGGCTGGACGGCGAGACATGGCGCAAAAGCTATCGATTTCGATCTCAGCAGATCGAGCGAGGAAACGGCCGCGTGTCAGCTCAGTAGAGCTCGCGCATGAATTTCGAGGACAAGTATGAGCTGAGAGCAGCAGCCGTTTGCGCGACCGCAGGAGCTCTCGAGAATGTGCCATATAGGCCCTGTTTGGCACAGCTTATTTTCAGCTTCTTCACAAATTTAAGCTGAAGTCCTGCCAAACAGGCAGCTTCTGCAGCAGCTTATCAGTTCAGCTGCTTCTCAAAATGAACTAAAAGCAGCCAACAAGCAGAAGCTGCTTTTTACCAGCTTATCAGATAAGCTGCTTTTTCAACAAGCAGCAGCTGTCCCAAACAGGGCCATAAGCGATCTATTGGGTCGTATGAATAGTGTTCGAACCAGAAATGAGCAAGCGGACGGTCCGGCCCTGAGGCCGGACGGTCCGCGGTCCGGACGGTCTGCGTCGGTGGGTCGGACGGTCCGCGCGTGCGCAGAACAGATTATGGTTCCGAGTTTTGTGCTACGGTTGTTAGCTATATTCGCGGAATTAGCTCGGAATCAGTTGTGTAAAGGGTCCAGCCCCCCTCCTCTATAAATAGAGAGGTCTACGGCCGATTTGGAGGACTCAATCGAATCAATACAACTTCTATTCGCATTTATTTCCAGTACAATTAGGAGTAGTTCTAGTCTAGTTCTAGTTTAGCCTCTCGATCCCCAAATTCTTCGCCTCTCTTCGACTCTACGCCGATTAGAGGAGTCTAGGTCGGTCGGCCTGAGCCTAGACAACTCCTAGGATCTCTTCTCCCCGACGGGGTCCCTCCCGGGAGCGAGATCCAGGCGCCGCCGGCGATCTTCCGCCGCCCCTGCGCACGCGCGGACCGTTCGGCCCTAGGGCGCGGACCGTCCGGCCGTCAGGCAGGGAACCCGGGCTCCTGCACCAGGTCGCGGACCGTCTGGCCCTGTGCCGCGGACCGTCCGCGCCTGACCAGAGAGCACCGCCGCCTCGCGCCAGGTCGCGGACCGTCTGGCCCTGTGCCGCGGACCGTCCGCGCCTGACCAAAGAGCACCACCGCTGGTTCTTTTGAAGTGATTGGTGCCTCCAAAAAGGTGTCAACATACTTTTTGGCGACTCCGCTGGGGAAGACACATCTAAGCTCATCAAATCGGCCCTCAATGGCCGGTTCAAGGGATAGCTCTGATATTTCTCCAAGCAACATCATAGAGCCGACTTGGGAAACCTTGCCGGCTGACGAGCAGCTCCAGTTCGAGGAGCACAAGGAGCGGATGATCCAAGAGGCGAAAGCAAAGTTCTTGGCCAACTTCAAAGTGGACAGGAACAACAAGGTCGTCCGACATCGGGCGACGGATCCGGCTTCGCTCCAACCCACGCCAGATATCCCCAATGTAAGTAATACCAACGATCTGCAATCTCTTAGAAATTATGTAGAAGATCAGCGTGAACAAATGCAGAACATCATAGGGGGTATGCAAAGCGATCTTAAGAGACTAGTACGTGCATTTGATAAATCTAGTATCGCCAATTTTCCTTCGCACGAGGTTGAGTTAGGAGGTAACAAGCGTAACACATCGGCTACAGGTTGTCACGACCAGTCACAACCCCTTTATGGGATGCCGATGGACACATACCCTGAGCAACCGCAAATCGACAGCAAATCAGCCGATCTGCACATGCCCGGACCGTCCGCACGTGAGCGCGGACCGTCCGGGCCAACAACAGTCGGGCCTATTTTTAATGAGTTACCTAGATATGCGCCCGATCCACCACACACAACACAGAACCCAAACTACCCAGTCGGACGGTCCGCATACAACGACGGACGGTCCGCATATAACCACGGACGGTCCGGGTACGTATCCGGACAGTCCGCGCATGAGTCTTTTGAGGAGGATTATTACCTGAATCCTCGCCCGTCTCAGCAACACTTCCCATCACATTATGCAATGCACCAACCCATTAATTCAGGATCCAAAGCCCAGGAAAGCTTTTCGGCCCCACCTAAAAGGCCGGAAAGAAACGATCAAACCTATGAGCCATATAGGGCAAATGGAAATGCACCACGTAGCTCAAACCAATGGGGGGAACGACAACATACTAATATGCAACCAACCCCACCTATGTTTGACCAGAGAGCCGGTGGTCTTGCACCGGCTGCCATTGATATAGTGAGGGAAGAAATAGCCGGAGCGTTCCGAGATAAGCTCGGAGTAAGCATGGTCCCTGGGGAGCAATCATATCGGAAACCTTATGACAGCCGATTTGATCACCACCCGTACCCACAGGGAACTAGAATACCCGAATTCGCAAAATTTTCGGGTGATCAAGGGAAAAACACGCGCGAACATATAGGTCAGTTCTTAGCACAATTGGGAGAATTGGCAGACACGGAGGCATTTCGCGTGCGTTTATTTTCATTATCGTTAACAGGAACCGCGTTTGCATGGTATGCCACTTTACCTCCTAATTCCATTTCATCATGGGAGGATCTAGAACAAAAATTTCATGATCATTTTTTCTCCGGTGATTATGAATTGGATTTGGTAGATTTAGTGTCATTGCGACAGACAAAAGACGAATCAGTTAATGATTACATCCGGAGATTCCGCGATACAAGAAACTGATGCTTTCAAATTCATCTAGCAGAAAAACAGCTAGTAGGATTAGCCTTTAATGGTCTACGATATTATTTAAAAGAGAGATTAGAAGGCATCCAATTTTTTACACTAGCACAGTTACACCAGAGGGCTTTGGCTTGCGAAAGCCGGAGCAAAGAAACTGCTAAAACAATGCGTCACAACGTACATATAGTAGAATGCGACCAAAGTAGCTCAGATGACGAATCAGCAGAAGTATATGCTGCTGAAATGGTTTGGCCAAAACAGGCCAAATCTTCGGCTTGTTCCTCCTTGCAGCCGGTTCAAAAGAAACGGCAAGAGGAGGTTAAGTTTACGTTTAATGTTGGTAAGTGCGATAAAATATTTGACGAATTACTCAAAAATGGCAATATTAAAATAAATCACATTGTTCCATCCGCCGACGAGCTAAAACGTCGTGCATACTGCAAGTGGCATAACTCATTTTCTCATGTCACTAATGATTGTAATGTATTCCAACGACAGATTCAATCGGCCATTAATGAGGGACGATTGAAATTTCAGGAAATGCAGGTGGATACAGAGCCCTTTCCAATGAACGTGATCGACTTTGAGGGCAAGAAAGTCCTGGTTCGGCCAAACACGGCCGATAAAGGCAAAGGCAAAGAGGCAATCATCGGCAATTCTAAAAAGGCCGATGAGGATCATAAAGTTTCTTGCAGGAAAGTGGTAGCCGAGAAGATTCCCGATGGAGGGGAGACCCTAAAGGTGACCATCACAACCTCCAGTACTGGGGGGTAAGCGCAGACAGGGAGACAGATGCAGGAACTCGTGCTGCGTATCCCGGACGGTCCAGCACGTAGGCGCGGATGGTCCGGGACCCCACCGGACGGTCCGGAGAGCTCCGGCGGACGGTCCGGCCGTACTCAGGACTTACAACGGCCACGTACTTTCAAACCACGACGATCAGAGATAGGTACGTGGAAAATAAATACATTCAAGGCAGCTGGTCGGTTGGTTAAAGCTGGCCCAACTTTTGATCAATTATTGTCTAAATACGTAAAAAAGAAGGTCGGCCCCAGTGACCGGCCAGCAAAGCGACCCTGCTCACCCATTCATGAGCAGCGCCAGGTCAGGCCGATTGGACCACCCCACCAATCGGAAGAAATGAAAGGTCATACTATACAAGTGAGACCTAACATACCTGCATGGACACCTCCACCTCCATATCCACCTATGCCATATCCATACACATATTTACCTCCGTCATATGTCCCAAATCAAATGTGGGGCATGCCACCATATCCATTTGGGATGCCACAGTACCCCGCCTGGGTGAAAGGGAAATGTGCCCTTGGGCCATTTCTAAGTATTTTGGTGATTTAGTGTTCAACACAAGTGCCTAATTGTAAAAAGGTGGACAAAGTACAAATCAAGGATAAAGGTATGTTTCTCAGACTTAGTACATTGTTTTATGGACTAATGTATTGTGTCTAAGTGCTGGAAACAGAAAAAATCGAGTTGGAGAAGAGATGGCTCGAGCAGCCAAAGTATGCTCAGTCTGGGTGCACCGGACTGTTCGGTGGTGCACCGGACAGTGTCCGGTGCGCCAGGCTGGCTCGAGGGAAAAGGCTGCTCTCGGGACTTCGACGGCGGTGTACGACTATAATTCATCGGACTGTCCGGTGGTGCACCGGACTGTCCGGTGGGCCATTCACAGGCGAACTCGTCGCTCTCGGGAATTCATCGTCGACGTACGGCTATAATTCACCGGACTGTCCGGTGTGCACCGGACTGTCCGGTGAGCCAACGGTCGGCAGGGCCAACGGTCGGCCGCGCGATCTGCGCGGGACACGTGGCCGAGCCAACGGCTAGAAGGGGGCACCGGTCTGTCCTGTGTGCACCGGACATGTCCGGTGCGCCAACGGCTCTCAGTCTGCCAACGGTCGACTGTGCCATTTATGGAAGGAAATCGGGCACCGGACAGTGTCCGGTGTGCACCGGACTGTCAGTTGCGCCAGTCGACAGAAGGCAAGATCAGACTTCCTAGATTGCTCTCAACGGCTCCTAGCTGCCTTGGGGCTATAAAAGGGACCCCTAGGCGCATGGAGGAGCACACCAAGCATTCCTACAACATTCCTAAGCACCAAGACATCGATTCTGCGCCTTTGATTCTTTGCGATAGCAATTAGAGCTCTAGTTGAGTGGTGAACTCATTGAGTTGTGTTGTGAGCTCTCATTGCGACTTGTGTGCGTGTGTTGCTGTGATTTCTTGTCTTGAGTGCGTTGCTAATCCCTCCCTTGCTCCGTGTTCTTTGTGAATTTCAAGTTTAAGGGCGAGAGGCTCCAAGTTATGGAGATTCCTCGCAAACGGGATTGAGAAAAAGCAAGCAAAATACCGTGGTATTCAAGTGGGTCTTTGGACCGCTTGAGAGGGGTTGATTGCAACCCTCGTCCGTTGGGACGCCACAATGTGGAGTAGGCAAGCGTTGGTCTTGGCCGAACCACGGGATAACCACCGTGCCATCTCTATGATTGATCTTGTTGGTTATTGTGTTTTGTTGAAGATTCCTCTCTAGCCACTTGGCGGTTATTGTGCTAACACTTAACCAAGTTTTTGTGGCCTAAGTTTTAAGTGTTACAGGATCACCTATTCACCCCCCCTCTAGGTGCTCTCAATTGGTATCGGAGCCATTCTCTTCACAAGGGACTAACCGCCCGAAGAGATGGATCCTAAGGGGAAGGGTATCGTGATCAACGATAAAGAGAAGGAATCCTTCGTCAACGAGCCGAAGGACGACAAGCCTACCGACTCCGGCTCGGGCCATAGACGGAAGGAAGGGAAGAAGAAGAAGACAAGACGCATCAAGGAGATCGTCTACTACGACGACAGCGATGAGTCTACTTCTTCCCAAAAGGACGACGACCACAATGACTACGAGAGAAGGAAACCGGTTAATTCGAACTTTTCTTTTGACTACTCTCGTATTCCGCAAAGTTCAAATTCATATTTGCTCTCCATTCCACTCGGCAAGCCTCCACACTTTGATGGGGAGGACTACGGATTTTGGAGCCACAAAATGCGTAGTCACCTATTCTCTCTCCATCCTAGTATATGGGAGATTGTAGAGAGTGGAATGCACTTTGATAGTTCGGATAGTCCCATGTTCATTAATGAACAAATTCATAAGAATGCACAAGCTACTACTGTTCTTCTAGCTTCATTGTGCAGGGATGAATACCACAAAGTGAGCGGCTTGGATAACGCCAAGCAGATCTGGGACACCCTCAAGATTTCTCATGAGGGGAACAACGTCACCTTGCTCACCAAGATGGAGTTGGTGGAGGGCGAGCTTGGACGGTTCGCGATGATAAGGGGCGAGGAGCCAACTCAAACATACAACCGGCTCAAGACCCTTATCAACAAAATAAGGAGCTACGGAAGCACGCGATGGACGGACCACGACGTCGTCCGACTGATGCTAAGGTCCTTTACCGTTCTTGATCCTCATTTGGTGAATAATATTCGTGAGAATCCCAGGTACACCAAAATGTCGCCCGAAGAAGTCCTTGGAAAATTCGTTAGCGGGCGAATGATGATCAAGGAGGCGAGGTACGTGGACGACGCTTTGAATGGTCCGATCAACGAGCCGCAACCCCTTGCTCTCAAGGCAACAAGAAGCAAGGAGGCGCTACCTAGCAAGGTGGCACAAATTGAGGCGGCCGGACTTAATGATGAAGAGATGGCCCTCATCATCAAAAGATTTAAGACGGCGCTTAAGGGTCGCAAGGGACAGCCAAGCAAGACCAAAGCCAAGGGGAAGCGCTCATGCTTCAAATGCGGTAAGCTTGGTCATTTTATTGCTAACTGTCCCGACAATGATAGTGATCAGGATCAAGGGAACAAGAGGGAGAAAAAGAAGAACTATAAGAAGGCAAAGGGCGAGGCACATCTTGGCAAGGAGTGGGATTCGGATTGCTCCTCGTCCGACTCCGACAATGAAGGACTCGCCGCCACCGCCTTCAACAAGTCATCCCTCTTCCCCAACGAGCGTCACACATGCCTTATGGCAAGGGAGAAGAAGGTAAGTACTCGAAACTCTACTTATGCTTCTTCAAGTGAGGACGAATCTAGTGATGAGGATGAAATAGATTATTCATGTTTATTTAAGGGCCTTGATAGAACCAAGGTAGATAAAATTAATGAGTTGATTGATGCCTTGAATGATAAGAATAGGCTTTTAGAAAAACAAGAGGACTTGTTATATGAAGAACATGACAAATTTTTAGAAGCACAAAAATCTCATGCCTTAGAAGTTAGAGAAACGAAATGCTTTCTTGTGAATTATCTTCTTGCCATGAAACAATTTCTAGCTTAAGGAGCATTAATGATGATTTGAATGCTAAGTTAGAAATAGCTAGTAAATCAACAACTTGTGTAGAAAATGTTGTTATTTGCAATAGATATAAAGAGTTTGATATTGATGCTTGTAGTGAACACATAGCTTCTATTGCAAAATTAAATGATGAAATGGCTAGTCTTAATGCCCAACTTAAGGCTAGCAAAAGTGATTTTGATAAACTAAAATTTGCTAGGGATGCCTACACGATTGGTAGACACCCCTCCATTAAGGATGGGCTTGGCTTCAAGAGGGAAGCCAAGAACTTAACAAGTCATAAGGCTCCCATCTCTGTCAAGGAGAAAGGGAAGGCCCCTATGGCAAGTAGTACTAAAAAGAATCATGCTTTTATGTACAATGATAGAAGACAGTCTCATAGGAGTTGTAATGCTTTTGATTCACATGCCTATGATTCTTATGCTATGTATGCTTCCAGTTCTTCCTATATGCATTGTAGAGATATGCCTAGGAAAAATATTCATCATGTGCCTAGAAAGAATTTTGTTCATGCTCCTAGGAAAGTTATGAATGGTCCCTCTACAATTTATCATGCTTTGAATGCTTCCTTTGCTATTTGTAGAAAGGACAGGAAGATAGTTGCTAGGAAATTAGGGGCAAAATGCAAGGGTGATAAAACTTGCATTTGGGTCCCTAAGGAAATTGTGACTAACCTTGTAGGACCCAACAAGAGTTGGGTACCTAAGACCCAAGCCTAAATTTGCCTTGCAGGTTTATGCATCCGGGGGTTCAAGCTGGATTATCGACAGCGGATGCACAAACCATATGACGGGGGAGAAGAAGATGTTCACCTCCTACGTCAAGAATAAGGATTCCCAAGATTCAATCATATTTGGTGATGGGAACCAAGGCAAGGTGAAAGGTTTAGGCAAGATTGCAATATCAAATGAGCATTCTATCTCTAATGTGTTTTTAGTTGAGAGTCTTGGATATAATTTACTATCTGTTAGTCAATTATGTAATATGGGATATAATTATTTATTTACAAATGTAGATGTGTCTGTCTTTAGAAGATGTGATGGTTCACTAGCTTTTAAGGGTGTACTAGACGGCAAACTTTACTTAGTTGATTTTGCAAAAGAAGAGGCTGGTCTAGATGCATGCTTAATGGCTAAGACTTGCATGGGCTGGTTGTGGCATCGCCGCTTAGCACATGTGGGGATGAAGAACCTCCACAAGCTTCTAAAGGGAAAACACGTGATAGGTCTAACCAATGTTCATTTCGAAAAAGATAGACCTTGTGCAGCTTGTCAAGCAGGTAAACAAGTGGGAGGAGCACATCACAGCAAGAATGTGATGACCACGTCAAGACCTCTGGAGATGCTGCATATGGACCTCTTCGGACCCGTCGCCTATCTGAGCATAAGAGGAAGTAAGTATGGTCTAGTTATTGTTGATGACTTTTCCCGCTTCACTTGGGTGTTCTTTTTGCAGGATAAGTCTGAAACCCAAGGGACCCTCAAGCGCTTCCTCCGGAGAGCTCAAAATGAGTTTGAGCTCAAGGTGAAGAAGATAAGGAGCGACAACGGGTCCGAATTCAAGAATCTTCAAGTGGAGGAGTTCCTTGAGGAGGAAGGGATCAAGCACGAGTTCTCCGCTCCCTACACACCTCAGCAAAATGGTGTGGTAGAGAGGAAGAACAGGACGCTCATTGATATGGCGAGGACTATGCTTGGAGAGTTCAAGACCCCCGAGTGCTTTTGGTCGGAAGCCGTGAACACGGCTTGCCACGCCATCAACAGGGTCTACCTTCACCGCCTCCTCAAGAAGACTTCATATGAGCTGCTAACCGGTAACAAATCCAATGTATCGTACTTTCGTGTATTTGGGAGTAAATGCTACATTCTAGTGAAGAAGGGTAGGAATTCCAAATTTGCTCCCAAAGCTGTAGAAGGGTTTCTATTAGGTTATGATTCAAATACAAAGGCGTATAGGGTCTTCAACAAATCATCGGGTTTGGTTGAAGTCTCTAGCGACGTTGTATTTGATGAGACTAATGGCTCTCCAAGAGAGCAAGTTGTTGATCTTGATGATGTAGATGAAGAAGACGTTCCAACGGCCGCAATACGCACCATGGCGATTGGAGATGTACGGCCTCAGGAACATTTGGAGCAAGATCAACTGTCTTCCTCAACTATGGTGCATCCCCCAACCCAAGATGACGAACAGGTACCTCAAGTGGAGGCGCATGATCAAGGGGGAGCACAGGATGTTCAAGTTGAAGAGGAAGAAGCACCTCAGGCACCTCCAACCCAAGTTCGAGCGACGATTCAAAGGGATCATCCCGTCGACCAGATATTGGGTGATATTAGCAAGGGAGTAACTACTCGTTCAAGATTAGTTAATTTTTGTGAGCATTACTCTTTTGTCTCTTCTATTGAGCCTTTCAGGGTAGAAGAGGCCTTGCTAGATCCAGACTGGGTGTTGGCCATGCAGGAGGAACTCAACAATTTCAAGCGCAATGAAGTTTGGACACTGGTGCCTCGCCCCAAGCAAAATGTTGTGGGAACCAAGTGGGTGTTCCGCAACAAACAGGACGAGCACGGGGTGGTGACAAGGAACAAGGCTCGGCTTGTGGCAAAAGGTTATGCCCAAGTCGCAGGTTTGGACTTTGAGGAGACATTCGCTCCTGTGGCTAGGCTAGAATCAATTCGTATCTTGCTAGCATATGCCGCTCACCATTCTTTCAGGTTGTACCAAATGGATGTGAAGAGCGCTTTCCTCAACGGGCCGATCAAAGAGGAGGTGTACGTGGAGCAACCCCCTGGCTTCGAGGATGAACGGTACCCCGACCACGTGTGTAAGCTCTCTAAGGCGCTCTATGGACTTAAGCAAGCCCCAAGAGCATGGTATGAATGCCTTAGAGACTTTTTAATTGCTAATGCTTTCAAGGTTGGGAAAGCCGATCCAACTCTTTTTACTAAGATTTGCGATGGTGATCTTTTTGTGTGCCAAATTTATGTCGATAACATAATATTTGGTTCTACTAATCAAAAGACTTGTGAAGAGTTTAGCAGGGTGATGACGCAGAAATTCGAGATGTCGATGATGGGCGAGTTGAACTACTTCCTTGGGTTCCAAGTGAAGCAACTCAAGGACGACACTTTCATCTCCCAAACGAAGTACACGCAAGACTTGCTAAAGCGGTTTGGGATGAAGGATGCCAAGCCCGCAAAGACGTCGATGGGAACTGACGGACACACCGACCTCAACAAAGGAGGTAAGTCCGTTGATCAAAAAGCATACCGGTCCATGATAGGTTCTTTGCTTTATTTATGTGCTAGTAGACCGGATATTATGCTTAGCGTATGCATGTGTGCTAGATTTCAATCTGATCCTAAGGAGTGTCACTTAGTGGCTGTGAAGCAAATTCTTCGATATTTAGTCGCTACGCCTTGCTTCGGGATCTGGTATCCAAAAGGGTCTAACTTTGACTTGATTGGGTACTCAGATTTCGACTATGCTGGATGTAAGGTCGATAGGAAGAGTACATCGGGGACGTGCCAATTCTTAGGAAGGTCCCTGGTGTCATGGAATTCTAAGAAACAAACCTCCGTTGCCCTATCCACCGCTGAGGCCGAGTACGTTGCCGCAGGACAATGTTGCGCGCAACTACTTTGGATGAGGCAAACCCTCCGGGACTTTGGCTACAATCTGAGCAAAGTCCCACTCCTATGTGACAATGAGAGTGCTATCCGAATAGCGGAAAATCCTGTTGAGCACAGCCGCACAAAGCACATTGACATCCGGCATCACTTTTTGAGAGACCACCAGCAAAAGGGGGATATCGAAGTGTTTCATGTTAGCACCGAGAACCAGCTAGCCGATATCTTCACTAAGCCTTTAGATGAAAAGACCTTTTGCAGGCTGCGTAGTGAGCTAAATGTCCTAGATTCGCGGAACTTGGATTGAATTGTAGCATACATGTATTTATGCCTTTGATCATGTTCCTTATGCATTTTGTTGCTTATTGTGGTGCTCAAGTTGTACAAATACTCCCTGGACCTCACAAGTCCTTTTTGCAAGTGATGCACATATTTAGGGGGAGCTGTGCTATAACTTGACCCTTTGAGACTAACTATGTACTTGAGTTTGGTTGTTTTAGTCTTCAAGGAGGATTGAAAGGGAAAAGGTGGACTTGGACCATGCAAGACTTCCACTGCACTCCGATGAAAAGAGTAACTTTTCCAAGTTCATCTTTATACTCTTATTGCCTATGTGTTCTTATTTGAAGATTTTGGTGAGGCAATGGGGTTAAGGGGCCAAGATTGATCCCGTTTTGGTGCTTGATGCCAAAGGGGGAGAAAATAAAGGCCAAAGCAATAGATGGATCAGCTACCACTTGAGAAATTTTGAAAATAGTAGATTAGAGCTTTTGGTTTATCAAAACTCTTTTATTGTCTCTTATGTCAAAAGTTGGCCTCTTGTGGAGAGAAGTGTTGATTATGGGAAAAAGGGGGAGTTTTTGAAATCCTTGATCAAATTTCTTTGGAAAACCTCTCTTTATGTCTCTACAAGTGGTTTTGACTTAGAGATAGGAATTTGAGTTTGACTTGCAAAAACAAACCAAGTGGTGGCATAGAGTGATCCATATATGTCAAATTTGAATCAAAATAATTTGAGTTCTTATTTGAAGTGATTTTGTACTTGTTCTACTTGCTTTATGTTGTGTTGGCATAAATCACCAAAAAGGGGGAGATTGAAAGGGAAATGTGCCCTTGGGCCATTTCTAAGTATTTTGGTGATTTAGTGTCCAACACAAGTGCCTAATTGTAAAAAGGTGGACAAAGTACAAATCAAGGATAAAGGTATGTTTCTCAGACTTAGTACATTGTTTTATGGACTAATGTATTGTGTCTAAGTGCTGGAAACAGAAAAAATCGAGTTGGAGAAGAGATGGCTCGAGCAGCCAAAGTCTGCTCAGTCTGGGTGCACCGGACTGTCCGGTGGTGCACCGGACAGTGTCCGGTGCGCCAGGCTGGCTCGAGGGAAAAGGCTGCTCTCGGGACTTCGACGGCGGTGTACGGCTATAATTCACCGGACTGTCCGGTGGTGCACTGGACTGTCCGGTGGGCCGTTCACAGGCGAACTCGTCGCTCTCGGGAATTCATCGTCGACATACGACTATAATTCATCGGACTGTCCGGTGTGCACCGGACTGTCCGGTCAGCCAACGGTCGGCAGGGCCAACGGTCGGCCGCGCGATCTGCGCGGGACACGTGGCCGAGCCAACGGCTAGAAGGGGGCACCGGTCTGTCCTGTGTGCACCGGACATGTCCGGTGCGCCAACGGCTCTCAGTCTGCCAACGGTCGACTGTGCCATTTATTGAAGGAAATCAGGCACCGGACTGTCCGGTGCGCCAGTCGACAGAAGGCAAGATCAGCCTTCCTAGATTGCTCTCAACGGCTCCTAGCTGCCTTGGGGCTATAAAAGGGACCCCTAGGCGCATGGAGGAGCACACCAAGCATTCCTACAACATTCCTAAGCACCAAGACATCGATTCTGCGCCTTTGATTCTTTGCGATAGCAATTAGAGCTCTAGTTGAGTGGTGAACTCATTGAGTTGTGTTGTGAGCTCTCATTGCGACTTGTGTGCGTGTGTTGCTGTGATTTCTTGTCTTGAGTGCGTTGCTAATCCCTCCCTTGCTCTGTGTTCTTTGTGAATTTCAAGTGTAAGGGCGAGAGGCTCCAAGTTGTGGAGATTCCTCGCAAACGGGATTGAGAAAAAGCAAGCAAAATACCATGGTATTCAAGTGGGTCTTTGGACCGCTTGAGAGGGGTTGATTGCAACCCTCGTCCGTTGGGACGCCACAACGTGGAGTAGGCAAGCGTTGGTCTTGGCCGAACCACGGGATAACCACCGTGCCATCTCTGTGATTGATCTTGTTGGTTATTGTGTTTTGTTGAAGATTCCTCTCTAGCCACTTGGCGGTTATTGTGCTAACACTTAACCAAGTTTTTGTGGCCTAAGTTTTAAGTGTTACAGGATCACCTATTCACCCCCCTCTAGGTGCTCTCACTGGGGGGCACCCCAAACATCTGTTTTTGACAGGTTGACGCCACCAGTACAAGACCGATTGAGCACTGCTCAATCCGGTCACCAGGCACAAACCCAACAGGATTGCCGGACTACTCGGCCTTCAAGGCCGACCAATCCGGCAGGGGGGCATATGCCTGCAGCAACTCAAAAAACAACAAAAAGGGACATCATCAAAATAGGCACCGCAGACGTTGTCATACAGGGAGACAATAAAGGGCCGATGATTTTCGACGAATCGGCCAACACAACCGAAAAGGATACGGCTACCATCAAAACAGCCGATCCAAAATACTCCATGCCTCGATGGTGCCCAGCGGGATTGACACGATCCCAAAAGAGAAAATTACAGCGCCTAAGAGCAAAGGAGAGCCAGGAGAAGGAGGCGGAAAAGACATTTAATGACACACATCCACTATACCCGCCACCGCAAAAGAAATGGAGACCGAAGGCCGTTGAGAAAAAACAAACGGCCACAGAAATAGAAAGTCAATCTGCACCAGGCGCGGACCGTCCGGCCCCTGCGCGTGGACCATCCGCCGTTCACCAGGAAGTCTCTGGACAACCTACACCAGGCGCGGACCGTCCGGCCCCCGCACGCGGACCGTCCGCCGTTCACCAGGAAGCATCCAACGACACGACAACATCAATGGAAGAGGACGACTTGCTGGGAGAAGACCTAGTCGACTACGAGGCTTCTCCAGAACGCCCAGGTATGGATGTAAATATTATTACATTTTCTGCCGATTGTACTATCATCGGCAACGATGAACCTGTTGTTGCCCAGTTTGATTTTGGTCCTAAAGAAGCCGCCTTTACTAAACCAAAGGAATCGGTAAATCATCTAAAGCCGCTCTTCGTGCGCGGTCACATTGATGGAATACCGATTGCTAAGATGTTGGTAGATGGAGGGGCGGCTGTAAATCTAATGCCTTATTCACTATACAGAAAATTAGGTAAACAAGATGACGAACTTGTCAAAACCAACATGACCCTCAGCGGTGTTGGGGATAGTTCGATAGAAGCCAGGGGAGTCACGTTCGTTGAATTAACCATCGGGACTAAGACCCTTGCTGCTGCATTCTTCGTCGCTGATGTAGAAGGGAATTACAGTTTAATTCTAGGCAGAGATTGGATTCATGCCAACCAATGTATACCTTCTACATTACATCAAATGCTAATACAATGGGTAGGCGATGAGGTAGAACAAGTACATGCTGATGTATCGGCCTGCATCGCTGTGGCCGATGCCCCTGTACTCTGGACTTATGAGACTGCTACATGTCTCACAGGAGTAGATTTTTCTGATTATCAATTCATAAGTATAGATAAGAAAGGTTTCATTCCTGTAATGCTAGAGCCGATGGAGAATCGGCTAAATCCTAAATAGAGTTTAAATGATGAATACACACAAAGTTCATGAGTCTTTGATCACGGACAATTCGGCTCTCAAAGCCGGACGGTCTGGTCTTTCACAAGACAGTTCGGACTTTAAGACCGAACATCTACCACAGCGAAAAGATAGTACTACGGATGATCCGGTCCCCGAGACCGGAAAGTCCGCCATCACACAAAGATCATCTGATTCCTCTGTGGGGAACATGATAGAGGAGTTCAGAGATCTTGATAAACTAGGACAGGGGTTTACATCGGCCGATCCTTTGGAGGAGATTGACATAGGAGATGGTAAAACTCCAAGGCCGACTTTTGTAAACAAGACCCTGGAGACCGATTCTAGAAATGAGATGATCGGTCTATTGAAGGAATATTCAGATTGTTTTGCTTGGAATTACACTGAAATGCCTGGACTAAGCCGAGAGATTGTCGAACATCGGCTACCTATTAAGTCTGGTTTCAGACCTTTCAAGCAAAAAGCGAGAACATTTCGTCCAGATCTTCTCCCACGAATCAAGGACGAAATCCACCGGCTGCTAGAAGCTAATTTTATTAGACCTTGCAGATACGCCGAGTGGGTCTCCAATATTGTGCCGGTAGAGAAGAAGGAGTCAGGTAAGCTTAGGGTATGCATTGATTTTCGCAATTTAAATAGAGCAACTCCTAAAGATGAATATCCCATGCCCATAGCCGACACATTAATCAATAATGCATCAGGAAATAGAATTATTAGCTTTCTTGATGGTAATGCCGGATATAACCAGATTTTCATGACCGAAGAGGATGCGTCTAAAACGGCCTTTATATGTCCAGGCTTCATTGGTTTATTTGAATGGGTTGTCATGACATTCGGTCTTAAAAATGCTGGTGCTACTTATCAGAGGGCTATGAATTTGATCTTCCATGAGTTGTTAGGAAACACTGTGGAAGTCTACATTGATGATATTGTAGTCAAATCGGCTGAGTTTAGTCCTCATATGGCCGATTTGTGCAAAGCCTTTGATAAAATGCGTCGGTATGGTTTAAAAATGAACCCACGTAAATGTGCTTTTGGAGTGTCGGCTGGTAAGTTTTTAGGATTTGTCATCCATGAACATGGTATAGAAATAGACCCTGACCGAATCAAGTCTATTCGGAATGTGGGACCTCCGACTTGTAAGGTCGAAGTGCAGAAGTTTCTCGGCAAGGTGAATTATTTACGAAGGTTTATTTCTAACCTAGCCGGGAAGATTGATGCCTTCACCCCTATCCTTCGGCTTAAGAATGATGCCGAATTCACTTGGGGGGCAGAGCAGCAGGAAGCATTTGATCTCATTAAAAAATACTTGTCTTCGGCTCCCGTGTTAAAAGCACCACAAGTAGGAGCACCATTCAGATTATACATTGCAGCTGAAGACAAAGTTATTAGGGCTGTTCTGACACAAGAAACTGAGGGGAAGGAGCATGTGGTGACATATCTAAGCCGAAGGTTGGTGGATGCTGAAACAAGGTACACTTTTATTGAGAAGTTATGCTTATGCTTGTTTTATGCATGCACCAAATGTAGATGTTATTTACTGTCTAGCCATTGCACTGTTTCTGGTCAAGCCGATGTGATCAAATACATGTTGCATAACCCAATTATGAGTGGTAGGATTGGTAAGTGGGCTTATGCACTCATAGAATATGACTTGGCCTATGAACCATTGAAATCTATGAAAGGCCAAGTCGTAGCGGATTTCATTGTAGAACATCGGGTTAATGATATTCATGAACTAGACATGTCATACCTCACTATTACTCCTTGGACTTTATATTTTGATGGATCGGTTTGCAATGAAGGGCAAGGAATTGGCATTGTGCTTGTTTCACCAAATAATGTTTCCTTTGACTTCTCTAGCCGATTGAAAACTTATTGCACTAATAATCAAGCTGAATATGAGGCCCTCCTATTCGGCTTAGAACTTTTAAATGGTATGTGAGTAAAACATGTGAAGGTATTTGGTGATTCTCAGCTGGTTGTCCAACAAGTGTCAGAAGAATATCAATGTTTTGATGGTACTCTAAATAGTTACCTTGAGAAATGTTGGAACATAATCCATTCTTTTGACGAATTCAGTATTCGACATATTTCTAGAGTTGAGAATCATAGAGCTAACGATTTGGCACAAGATGCATCAGGTTATCGGATAAAGAGAGGGAAATTTCACAAAACTGAAAATCTGATAACCAGTGCAGAGCCAAATTCCCAGGTCACGGACTGTCCGCGTGATGACGCCGGACCGTCCGAGGTTACCAGAAATGTTCTCTTAATCGATTCGGCTGACAATGAAGTCGATGCAAGTGATTGGAGGACACCTATACTTAATTATTTACAAAATCCCAATATCAGGACAGATAAGAACATTCGGCGAACAGCTTTCAAGTATGTTTTGATGAGTGATGAACTTTACCGCCGAACGGTTAATGATGTCCTGCTTAAGTGCTTGGGCCCAGATGATGCTATATTAGCCATGGCCGAAGTACATGAAGGAATTTGTGGTACCCATCAATCAGCTCTAAAGATGAAGTGGTTGTTGCGAAGGTCTGGTTTTTATTGGCCTAGTATGATAGCTGATTGTTTCAAGTACTACAAGGGTTGCCAAGTGTGTCAAAAATTCGGCGACCTACAGTTGGTCCCTGCAGCCGAATTACATCCTATCATCAAGCCTTGGCCGTTCAGAGGATGGGGATTAGACTTTATTGGAGAAATTCATCCTTCATCATCAAAGGGGCATCGGTTTGTGTTAGTTGCCACTGACTATTTCACCAAATGGACTGAAGCCGTTGCTCTAAAGAACATGACACACAAGGAGGTAATTGAGTTCATAATTGAGCATATTATTCATAGATTCGGCATTCCCCAGACCTTGACTACAGATCAAGGTACTTCTTTTATGTCAAAGGAGTTACGTGAATTTGCTGAATTATACAGAATTAAGCTGCTTAATTCGTCTCCATATTATGCTCAGGCCAATGGATAGGCCGAGTCTAGTAATAGGACGTTGATTAATTTGATAAAGAAGAAGGTATCTGATAATCCTAAACATTGGCATAAGATTTTGTCTGAAGCTTTATGGGCTCATAGAATATCTAAACATAGTGCTACTAAAGTATCTCCTTTTGAGCTTGTCTATGGGCAGGAAGCAGTGTTACCTGTGGAAATAAGTTTGAATGCTGTCAGGTTTGCCGGACAAAATGATCTAACTGCTACTGATTATTATAATTCAATGATGGATAATATTGATGAGGTGACTGACAAGAGGATGATAGCTTTGGGAGCAATAGAAAAAGGACAAGATCATGGTAGCCAGGGCCTACAACAAGAAGGTCAAAGCAAAATCATTTTAAGTAGGAGACTTGGTGTGGAAGACCATTCTGCCTCTAAGGAATAAAGACCGAAAGTTCGGGAAATGGTCGCCAAGCTGGGAGGGTCCTTATAAAGTGAAACAGGTGATGTCTGGTAACACTTATTTACTACAAACATTACAAGGCAAGGATTTACCTAAGGCTTTGAATGGGCGTTTCCTCAAACAGTACCATCCTAGTATGTGGCAAGATGCCTAAGAGAACCGATGTGATCACATCGAGTTAGTTGCTTTTGGTTCGCCCAGCTCCACCAAAAGGCAGGGGGGCATATGTTCGAACCAGAAATGAGCAAGCGGACGGTCCGACCCTGAGGCCGGACGGTCCGCGGTCCAGACGGTCCGCGCCTGTGGGCCGGACGGTCCGCGCGTGCGCAGAACAGGTTAGGGTTCCGAGTTTTGTGCTACGGTTGTTAGCTATATTCGCGGAATTAGCTCGGAATCAGTTGTGTAAAGGGTCCAGCCCCCTCCTCTATAAATAGAGAGGTCTACGACCGATTTGGAGGAATCAATCGAATCAATACAACTTCTATTCGCATTTATTTCCAGTACAATTAGGAGTAGTTCTAGTCTAGTTCTAGTTTAGCCTCTCGATCCCCAAATTCTTCGCCTCTCTTCGACTCTACGCCGATTAGAGGAGTCTAGGTCGGCCGGCCCGAGCCTAGACAACTCCTAGGATCTCTCCTCCCCGACGGGGTCCCTCCCGGGAGCGAGATCCAGGCGCCGCCGGCGATCTTCCGCCGCCCCTGCGCACGCGCGGACCGTCCGGCCCTAGGGCGCGGACCGTCCGGCCGTCAGGCAGGGAACCCGGGCTCCTGCACCAGGTCGCGGACCGTCCGGCTCTGTGCCACGGACCGTCCACGCCTGACCAGAGAGCACCGCCGCCTCGCGCCAGGTCGCGGGCCGTCCGGCCCTGTACCGCGGACTGTCCGCGCCTGACCAGAGAGCACCGCCGCTGGTTCTTTTGAAGTGATTGGTGCCTCCAAAAAGGTGTCAACAAATAGTGTAATTTTCTTACTCATTTTTCACATCCACGGCCGTAAACAACCTAAGAGACACCAACTCGTCCTGAAGTGTACAGCCGAATGGGGACAAGAAACATCTGGAATTATGCCTACGAAGGTGAAGTTTTCTTTTTCATGGAAGCCAACCAAAGGTATCCTACCGACAAAGAAGAAAGTATAGGAGGAAATTAGAAGCTAGCGTCACCAATATATGGCAACACGAAAAGTCATCATGCTGCTAACAAGCGAGGGCTTTAATTTACGGTGGGCTTGGTAGTTGTCAGATGATGAACAATTCTGCTACACCGAGAGGGGCTGCCTCCTACTCTTGGAAAAGGGACACCTAGACCTATGTGATCTAATCCTAGTGCTCCTGTGCCGAACATGGTGTTGGAGTCTTAATACTAACATTCTTTAAGACCTGCGCGTGCCGCGGGAAGCTGGACCGTGCATGGAGTAATCGGACCGTCCGGAGGGAGGTTACCAAACCATCCGTGATTTTGCATAGAGCTCTAGCCTCCTGAGAGGGACTCCGTCAGGGAGGAAGGATCTTGGGATTATTTTATAGTCGGTATACCGCCTAAAGCGTCTCGAGACGCCGTAGAGCTGAAGCAAGGTGAAGATAAGATTATGAAACTAAAACTAGAACTACTTCTAAGACTAATGCATAAGGTAAATAAGATAAAACTGGTTCATAGATCGATTGTTGGCCATCACAATCGACTGTACCCCTTCATATTTGTAGGAGGAAAGCCTAGACCCGTTCTTAAAAAAAGTCCAACAAAATCCCGCAGGATATCTAGATAATCCTGCAAGAGATTAGGAATATAACCGAGACTATCTAATCGTGGACCGTCCGGACTAACCCACTGGACCATCCAGGACACGGACCGTTCAGTCTAAGACACTAGACCGTCCTACAGTACCAGACTCCCAATGCTACTAAATTACGTGTTCAACACATGTCCTGCCACGTTTTGGTGGAGTTTTAGCATGCCAAAAGAACCTTGTAGTTTGGTACTCCTCACATACTTTAGAGATATATGTGCTAATCATATATCTTCCTAAAAACAAAACTCGATATGAGAACATCGACTTTCTAAGCATATTGCTAAACACTAGGATAATATTGTTTTCAAGAAACGACCATTTTACGTTTTATGTCCTTGGTCTTTAATGGCTAAGATTGTCTTTCGCACCATACCTCTAACCTGAAATAAATTAGCATGTACTTTTTTTTATTGTAGGCCTTGGCGACTATAAGTTTGTCTTTCTCAATCTCATTCAAAGTCATCATCCTTTTGCCGGTTACCTCATCAATATTATCCATTGTTAGATCATGGTATTTATCAACAATTTAATCATTTTGCTCGACGATCGTGACGGTATTTAAGCTTATCCCTATAGGCAACATAGCTTTATATCTATATACAAGTTCAAATGGAGAAACTTTAGTGGAACGATGCTTAGATATTCTATGAACCTATAAAGCTTGGACGATGATAGCATATCATACGCCTAAAGATTTTTCATCAGTCTGGAACAGTCTATTTTTTATGTGGTCAAGATATTACGGTGAATGTGGGAGAAGGGGAGGGTACATGGAAGTCACTGGCTTTAATTTTGGAGTAAAGAAACAAGCGTACAAAGTTGCATCCCTAAGCTCATGCTCCAACATCTTTGCCCACCAGATCCTCATGAGCCTAGTCATGAACCCACCACAGGCCAGAAAATGAAACATATCTCCTTGTGTGTATCGATTTTCCATCTTTACCAACGATGATAAGACACCTTTTTTCGGGTTGGAGATGAGTCATACACCTCTTGTCAGGCATTCATTTTTTGCCCGTAGTGCAGAGGTTGTTTTAGTATATTTTCGATCCAGTCCTGTCATTCTCTCATTTTACTATTGCACAGCAACGAAAGATGCAACAGTGAAATTAGAGATGTATTTATCCCCTGTTGTTTTAGGCCATGGTGTGCACATTTTACCAGCTGGAAGGGGTAACCTGTAGCAAAGGCTGAAGGAGCAATGTTTTTGTGTTACGGATGAAAACGGTCGAAAAATGGTTGCAACATATTTCATATTCTCTTAACAGGACCAAAACGAAAAAAAATCAGCGGCCAAAATATAAAATCAGGATTATCGGTTTTTCGGAAACGATAAACTTTAGTCAGAAAAACAAATGTTCTGTAGTTTTTATTAATACATAATAAAATGACATATTTCTTAATTTTTAAGATATAAAAATACATAAATAACTCTTCTTTATCATTCATATTATCTAAAGTAATTATAACTTTATTTTTCTCTTCTTCATTCATTTAAGACAACTTGCATAAATTATACGCTAGTTGCCAGATGTATCTCATATTATCTAAAAACGATAATCAAAAGTGTCATTCCGAATCGAAAACGAAAAATATGAAAACAATCGAAAAACTAGCCAAATCATTTTAGTCCTGTTTCAATTCAGTGGTAACAATTTGAAAACGGGCCACAAAACAATTTGAAAACGGACCATAAAAACAGTATTCGGAATAGGATGGTACGGGATTTTCGTCCCGTTTTCACCCCTAGTTTGTGTTGAAAATGATAGAAAAACTAGCCAAATCGTTTTAGTCCCGTTTTAATTCAGTTACCGAACATTTGAAAACGAACGACAAAACCAGTATTCAGAACATGATGGTACGAGATTTTCCGCCCCGTTTTCACCCCTAATTTGTGTTCCCTTCAATTGGTCTACAAAAAAGGCAATTTCAGCTGATGAGGGAAGTAACATACAGCCAGATGCATACGTTCTTGAGGCCACCGCGAATGTTGTTGTGCCTGGTTCTGTTTTTGGACAGGTGACTGTTGGGGGTCTATATTGTCGATGGTCTTTTATTTTGTTATGTCACACAATTGCCTTAAGGGTACAAAGAAAAGGTTTTGCCAAAGATCACTTGAATCCCGAAGATTATTTGTCTAACATCTGGCTTCGCGATTAACAAGTGTGTTTCAGTAATATCCTTACAGGCGTACGAAGCTAAGCTTCGACAGAGAGCAACACACAAAAACATTTCGCTCGTATGCAAGCGATAAAGACAGTGACCGAAGGCAACGACTACGGCCACAAGCCGAAAGGATGAAGAAGCTAGATGACGAAGGCTGGAACTCCTGAAGTCAAGAACGAAGAAAAGTACACTACTGCCTCGATACCGTTGAATACCATTGTAAATAATTCATGTAAGAATAGATGAACATTATTGTAAATCTCAAGGTCGGTTCATCTCCCTCCCCGTATAAAGTAACTTTAGCTAGGTGTTACAGCTTCGCATAGCTCAGCCTCCGAAACACCTTCGTATTATCTTGCATCAAGAAGCTAAAGATATTATTGTAAACTTGTTTTTGTATAAGGAGAGAAATAAAATGCAAAGGCACATGAGATAATTCACATATCTTACTTTGTCATACTTTATATATTCTATTTAATTACACTCTACCTTCGTACTTGAGTCGATATCTCGAAGGGATAACACTTTGCGATCCATAAGTTACCTCGAACACATGGACTTCTGTTTCAGTTTACTGTAGTCCCGAGATGGAGAGAATTGGTGGAAGTTGGAAGTCATTGTCATAATGTCATGACTGAGGAGCCAGACCTAAACAAAAGCAAACCAGAATTTTTTTACCCAATATACAATGCTACGAGAGTTGGAGACGGAATTGGCCACTGATTATCTGCCAGTGTCACAACTGACAACTGCACTTAAATCTATGCAGCCCAACCACAACCGTTGCCTTCCATTGACCTAAAACCGATGTTTAGTAGTACAATATATCCTCCACCACCCTCACCACTACCATGACATGAGCCCCATGGTTATGATTACTTGTATGGTTCCTGGAAGGCTTCTCCAACCCCACATCATCCATGGATGCCCTGACCTTGAGGTGCTACCGTTACTCACCTAGTGTCGCCATGGTTCCGATGAGGAAGACCTCGAGGACGACGATGACGAGAGCCTCCATCTCCACGGATGGCTGCTTGAGTTCTGAGCCCAAGAAGAAATCCCACTCTGTCAGCTTCGCTGGCAAGGCCAACAAGGTAAATAATATGCCTATTCTTCGTTTCTTCTTTTCTGGTCTGGATTCTGGAACCGGAAGTTTATCGATCTTTCAGGTTTACGAGGACAAGGACATGGGAATCCTCTGCTACACCGACGAGAACGGTGAGCTGGTGTGCGAGGGCCTAGACGAAGGCCCGAGGCTGACGTGGCAGGACATGGAGAAGTAAGTCGCACTCAAGATCTGACACCTGTCTTTGCAGCTTGTGAGCATGCAGCAAGTAGAGGATGCAAGAACTGACCACATTATATATGCTTTTGCTGTGATGCGATTAATCAGAAAAAACGAGAATCAAGAAGGTCAGAGGAGGCAGAGGACAGCGCCGCCTACGGTTGGTAGGATCCACTGGAGCAGCCTCCAGGCTGCAGTTAGCATGGGGAAAAACTGAAATATCGTGGTGTGTTTTTGTTTGCTTGCCTTGTGTTTTACAAGTTAATATGTAAAGTTGTTGAGAGTGAGTTTTAAGAACTCCTGAAGATGTTCTTAAGCATATAAAAATTATGTTGGTAAATACTTAATTCTTTGCAAATTATAAGTTTTTTTATTTTTTTATAAATATATTATTACTTCCTCAGTTTTAAATTATAAGATATTTTGATTTTTAAATGTATGGTAAACCAATATATCTTAAAAGCTAAAATCTTTTATAATTTGACTTGGGAGAGTAAATATTTATACATATTATATGTTTTGACTATATTAAAACTATTTTACTTAGAAAAGTAAAAAATAACTTACAAACTTTAGTTTTTAATAATAACTAATGAGGGACTCGAGCTAACAATGAAAATGGTACATAATTTATTGAAATTTCGGGCCTGTTTTCAAAGACAGAATCTATTGGTCAGATTTTTATTTTTTCTGAAAACCAAAACAAATCCTATTTTTTAAACGGAATTGAATATGATAATAACAGTTTCCGTCTGAACTCAAAATCAATAAAAAAACTTTCCAAATAATTTCTTACTTTTTCCAGTAATATGCATCATCAAGAAAAAAGGAAATATACAATTGTGTTTATATGTGTACACCTTTTTATTGCTTGTATCGGCTTATACTCAATTTTTTGAGTTACTCTGTGATTATGAACATTTAAGTGGAAATATAGTTGGGTCTTTACTAACCGAGATAGACATGGAGACCCCACAATGTTATTTTTTGTGCCTTGTTGACTCTGGTATATGCTTGTATTAGTAACATATCTTTATATGGTGGCTAACTTCATACTTTCACTAATGCTTTATAATATTTTTTAAGGCCAAAGAAACATGGTGTTTGCATGGCACTTTCTTCAGTATTTATTATGTAAATCAGAAGTTACAAGAGAATTTCTACTCCATAGACCTTGTTTTGTGATGGACAATTGGATTTGGTACTGTTGGGGCCTTCGTCTTCCGAAGGTCCTCAAAAACATGATTAACAATGTTTTCCAAGCATAATATATGTATAGGAACCTTTGGACTCGGGATGAAACTGTACATAATATGGAAAGCATGATCAGAACGAAGGTCGAACTAGCGCCGAAGCTGCGCGTAAGGAAGCTTCAGCTCAGTAGCAGAAAGAGAAACCGACTTAAGGAGGAAAAGGCTATCTAGTCCTCGACAGATTGTTATTAAGTCAATAGTGAATATGAAGAGCATGAATGTAATTTTACTTAGGCTGCGTCCTGTGCCTATAAATAGATGAACAGTACCCCCGTACTGTTCACGCGGACTTGTATTCGCTCGTGCGTCACATTTGTACTCTTGTCTTCTGTCAAGCCAAAGGTACAAATGTAATTCAATATTGTTCTTATTCATTTATGATTATATAATAAGGACATATAGATAAAGTCATATAATTATTTATGTTATTTCTCATGTTTCGTATGCTTCTTCTCTCATCAATATGAACTATGATGATGAAGGTATGTCCCTCATGACCTTCGTCCGAAGATCATTATATCCTAAGGGAAATAATGTTTCGAAGGACGAAGGCCGTTAACCATTAACTTTTTTTTTGCGTTGCCTTGTTCTTAATTCATAGCATTTGAGAACAAGTCCCAACATTGGCGCCCACCTCCGGTGAACTTATTCGACCACCTTCGGTAAGCTGTGACCTTCGTCATGCCGCCGAAGAAAGCTTCAGGGCTAGGGGCTGCACTGCAGCCACTAGACGTCAACCAGGACACGTTGCGCGAAGCCCGAACTCAAAAGAGGAAGGCTACAAGTCCAACCCCCAAGAGGACGAGCTGGATCAGGAGATTAGGGACCTCGAAGCTATTCAACAACAGGTCCAGAGAAAGAAGGAGAAGATGCTTCGCCTCTCTGAATTACAGAGGAAGATTGATGAAGCTGCTGAGGAAATGCGTCATCTCACTCAAGATGACTAGGACCGAAGACCTCCACAGAGAGAGCTTCAAGACAATTGCTACAGTGATGACGATTGGTATGAAGATTTCCATCATGGAAATTTTGCTTTTGATGATGCTTCTCCTCTATCAGCAGAACTGCAGGCTACAACATGACCCCCATCATACAAGTCACCTCAGCTCCCCATGTATGATGGGCACTCAGATCCGAAGCAGTTTCTGATGAGCTACGAAGCAACTATATCTTCGTACGGAGGCAACACTGCAGTCATGGCAAAATCTTTCGTCATGGCAGTCGGAAGCGTGGCCTAGATATGGTACTCTTCTCTTCGGCCAAGGACGATCACGTCATGGCAAAAGCTAAAGGACATGCTGGTCACCAGTTTTCAAGGCTTTCAAACGAAGCCAGTCACAGCTCAGACCTTGTTCCAGTGCACACAAGACCATGAGGAATACCTTCAGGCGTATGTCCGAAGGTTTTTGCGACTCAGAGCACAAGCACCCACAGTACCCAATGAGATTGTCATTGAGGCAATGATCAAGGGTCTTCGGCCAGGGCCTACGGCCCAATACTTCGCCAGGAAACCTCCTCAGACCCTGGAGAAGTTGCTTCAGAAAATGGATGAGTACATCCGGGCGGACAACGACTTCCGCCAAAGAAGGGAAGAAGCTTACAGATTCTCCGAGATGACTAGGGGCTTCGGAGGAAGAATCCACCCTAGGCCTGTCAGATCAATCCACAGCTCTAGTCAGAATGATGACAAAGGAAGCCAGCTTTAGAGACCACAGCACACCTCATAGTCTTCGGGACAGCAGCAAAGCTCCTTTAGGCCACCAGCTCTAAGGGGCAGAGGTGGCATGGGCTTCGGAGGAAGATATGGGGATCAATCCAGGAAAATCTATTGCTTATTCTATGGTGAGGATAAGGGCCATACTATAAGAATGTGCCAAATCACTATTCTGAAGCAAAAGGAGATCGCTGAAGCTAAAGCTTGGCAGAATCAGCCAAAGCAGGTCTTGCACACTACTTTGTGTCACTCTCCCTACATACCAGAATATGTGGGCAATCATTCTGTAGCTTCTGTTGTTTTGGCAAGCCATTCATGGGCTTCTTGGCCTCAGCTCCCACCGCCACCACCACTGCAACCTACTTATTCCCGAAGCCAGCAGCCATAAGGGAGCCAGCACTCCCAACAGCAACGTGAATTCAGAGAGGAATCCGAAGCTCGTACAGTCAATAGTACTGTGCCAGAATCAAAGCACATATACTGAGTGATATCCTGCCTCTGAAATCCTTTTATGTTCTATGCCATTTTTCTTTTTAATAAGGAACAAGCAATGTAAATTTAGTTTTTAATTTCTTGTAATGATTTTGCTTCTATCAGAATGAAATATATCTTCTTCACAGATTTACGAAGTTCAAAAGTTACGAAGCTACAAAAAGTCGTTCCTAAGGGAGCGCAACGTAAGTTTTGTGCTCAAAAGACGTTCCTAAGGGAATGCAGAGCTAAAATTGCCGAAGCTACAAAAAGTCGTTCCTAAGGGAGCGCAGCATAAGTTTTCTGCTCAAAAGTCATTCCAAAGGGAATGCAGAGCCAAATACCGCCAAAATATAAGGCGAAGAAGTTCAAAAGTCGTTCCTAAGGGGATGCAGAACTTATACCGCCGAAATAGAAGGCGAAGAAGTTTAAAAGACGTTCCTAAGGGGATGCAGAACTTATACCAAAAAATAAACGGTAAAGCCGAAAAATAAATGGCAGAGACTCCAAAGTCATTCCCAAGGGGATGCAGAGTTTTGTGTATGGGCGTGTGGCTATGTGTCTTCGGCATTCCCATCATTTTTGCATCATGACATCATGTCATATCATACATCATGCATCATATTGCATCAACAGACACAAGAATCGAATACGGAGCCAATCTTCGGAAAATGTTTTGTCCAAATGAAAATGTGTTAAGACACGGAGTAAGCTTCGGAAAATACAATTTTATCATTCTTGTTACAAGAAGGGATCTCTCTTTATAAAGCAAGGATATCTTTCTCTACGAAGCATGGATCTTTCTCTTTACGAAGCATGAAAAGAAGGGAAGGTGTTTTTTCGCCAAAGGCTCAAAAATGGTATGTGCGTAAGTTTCATGCATCGCAAAGAAATAAATTATAATAATTGACATATTTGTTTCAATATTACATGTCTCAGACATTACATAGATTTGTTACCAAAAGAGATCTAGTCTTCCTTCAGTTGTTTTACACATCAGGCCTTTCAAAATGAATGTTACAATAAAATCTATTCCTCTTTAAGGACTTTTTCAGTAATTTCGTTCAGTAATTTATTGACGACTTCGTCAATAATGGATTCAGCCGTGCTTATTGAAAGGGAATTAGGCTTACACCTAGTTCCTAAATAATTTTGGTGGTTGAATTGTCCAACACAAATATTGGACTAACTAGTTTACTCTAGTGCATAAGTTATACAGGTGCAAAAGGTTCACATTTAGCCATAAAAAGACCAAGTTTTGGATTCAACAAAGGAGCAACGAGGCAACCGAAGGCACCTCTGGCTGAAGGCACCGGACTGTCCGGTGTGCACCGGACAGTGTCCGGTGCGCCCAGAGGACTCCAACTCAAACTCTTCGCCCTCGGGAATTCTCGGAAGCCGGCGCGCTATAATTCACCGGACTGTCCGGTGTGCACCGGACATGTCCGGTGCTCCAAGGAAGCGCGGTCTCCGGAACTCGCCAGCCTCGGGTTCGCGCGGCAGCTGCTCCGCTAAAATTCACCGGACTGTCCGGTGTGCACCGGACTGTCCGGTGTACCAGCGGGGCAACGGCTATTGGATTTGATTCTTTCACATTTATCGCTTTACATATCATGAATTAGATTTATTCCGTTAATCTCAAGGGATTATTTATGCTTGTTTTATGAGTTAAAATTGAGCATAACATCGTCTATGGATAATCTAGTTCATGCTATGAAGTTTCCTTGTTTTAATCTAGCTTTTCATTCCTTATCAAAAATGATTACAAAAGAGGGAAACTAGTGCTTGTGTTGCTACTAACATTTCTCTTGAGTTCTGTCACACCCGGTTTTGGAAGGCAAACCGAATGCGAACTATGTACGTGCCAGGATCAGAACTCACGTACACAGCGATTACATAAATGAACATCATCGCACAATGCTCGAATAATAACATAAAAGAGTAAAAACTTATTACATCACAGAGTCATAGACATCCACATAGTCATCGACTTGACAGATAAATCAAAGTGCTAGCGAAACGCAGTAAAGATAAGGCCTTCACAGGCAGCTGACTGGGGGTTGCCGCCAACCCACACCTAGAATTCATCGTAGTCTTGAAACTCCTGGAAGTCTCCTGCCACGGCTTCATCTTCTCCGGAGCAGTGGTTACAATGCGGACAACCTGGTGTGTTGTGGTAAAGCAAGGATGAGTACACATCAACGTACTCAGCAAATGTCCCGTTTGGCTGAAGTGGACTAGCTTTATGTGGGGTTAGGCTCAAGCAGTTGCTTTTAGTTGGTCAGGTATTTATCATTAGTAGAAGCCAGATTTTATCATTAACCAGCCCATGAACCCTTTCCTCATCGAGGAACAACATCATCATATTCGAACCAAAATCATAACATAATCCTTGTATCTCGAACCATTTGTATCTCTAATCAAAGAGGATCCCAAGGTTGCTCTTAACCGTGAGCATGGCTGATATATCAGTTTCACTACCCTCTGCAGAGGTCGCACACTTTACCCATGAGCCATGATGCCCTTTCTGCCCGGGGAGAGCTAATCCCCATTGACCACTACCTAGGTGGTCCAGCAGGGTATCACTACGTAGCTTTTACAAAGATTCCCTAGAGATCATAGCTGCTCGTTAGGTTTCTCCAGTTTGATAAACACAGTACTCCTCCCCGCAGGAGAGTGACTAACAAAAGCGAAACGAAAGAACCTCGGCACTCAGCCTCGGCAGAGCAAGCACTGTGCCTGGACCCCATTGACGGCACGACGGCGAAGCAACTACACCTCTAGTTCCTCTAATTATTTAGCTAAGGGTGCCCCATTTCACCCTCATGGTTGCACTGTTATCCCGGGTGGTCTCTCAACGAACAGGTCCTTACGGAGAGGTACTCAGGAAACAGCCTGAGCCCCCTAGAGTATCACAAGATCATCAACATAACCAGGATAACAGTATCATAAATATTCACATCATGTTCATTGATTAAGTTAAGGCAGTAGCAGAATGCTAACCATAATAGCCCATAAGGTCATCAAGGATAAAGTAAAGTGTAAAGCTAGTCAATCCTTAGGTTTCAAGTAAGTAATGCGGGACAGTGTATTATAAAGTAAATGGGACATAATGGGACTGAGGACACTTGCCTTCACCAAACTGCTGATCAGGGACTTCCTCTGCAACTGCCTCGGGAAACACAGACTGCTCGTTGTCTACGTAAAGCAATCATTCACACTATGCACTTGGGAAAATAACAAACAAAAACAATAAACCAAACATATGCAGCAGAGAGTGGTCACAAGATCATAACAGAAAAGGGATAGGCACTTTGGTGTTCCCTAGGTCTGGGGTAGAGGACTATACAAAATGAGTCATTATCCACTACTCAGGTTTAAGTCAGGGGTGGAATTAAATAATTATCTGGTTTAAGTTCCTAATCTTAAGGGTTTGAGTCCATAAACTTAAGTAACCCAACTTTTATTAAAGTCTACTTATTTCCAATTATCCTAAATGAGGTTTCAATAGTCTTAGTCCTATCCTAGTGATTAGCTATTAATTAATACATGGAAACAGCAGGGAAACATTGCATAAACAGATAGATAATAATATTATGAACATTTTGCAATTTGAAGCACCTAATTTGGAGTTCATATGACAAAGTTATGAATTTTACAAGTTTAGGGGTTAAAAATATGCCCTAAGGACCTATTTTGAATTAAATAAAAGGGCTGAGGACTTAACTGCGAAAAACCAGGGACGGCGGGCGCAAAATCCAGAAATCAGGGGGGCTCTTTAAGAAATTGCGCGAGCGAAGCGGTATCGAGCGCCTACAGCCGTTGGATCTCAAACGGACGATCAGGATTAGATCCTGCGGGCGGGCGCGCGGGCGCGCGGCGGTCTGGGCGGCTGACAGGCGGGGCCGGGCGGACAGCGCGCGCGGGCGACTGACAGGCGGGGCCGGGCGGACAGCGCGCGCGGGCGACTGACAGGCGGGGCCGGGCGGACAGCGCGCGCGGGCGACTGACAGGCGGGGCCTAGCGGGCAGAGAGACGGGGTGAGGGGGAAACGGGCCTGGGCCGTTGGATCTCCGGCGGACGGTTGAGATTGGGTTCGGGTTAATTGAATTCGCGCCGTCCGATCTGAGATAGACGGCGGGGATGGGGCGGCTGACTCCCGTCTCCTTCCCCAGCTGGTTAAGACGGCGGCGCCCGTCCTCGCGGCGAGGAGCTCGCCGGAGACGAGGGAAGCGGGCGACTGGCGGGGCTCTGGGGCAATCCGAGTGGTCGGGGAGGCTAGGGAGGGCACAGGGACTCCATTGGTGGGCTCTGGGTCGGGGCAGAGGCACCGGAGGGGGGCTATTCACGGCGGGGCGGCTCGGCGGCGGGGTTTCTCTACTCCGGCGAGCAATCGAACGCAACAGAGAGCAAGACAAAGGGTGATAGGGGCGGGAGAGGTTCCTTACCTCACGGCGAAACCCAGGGACCTCTCGGCAGCGACGGAGACGCGACGGTGGCCCGAGGCGACGGCGGCGGCTGCACGGCGGACGACGGGTGAGCGCGGGCAGAGAGAATTAGGGAGGGGAAGAGGGAATTGGGGCGCGTTCCGGGTTGCGGACGCCAGAGCGGAGCTCACCGGGGCTACGGGCGCGGCGGAGCTCCACCGGCGACGAGGAACCGAGCTCGGGACGGCGGGGGTTATGGCGGCGGTGCTCTGCGCGCGCGCGCAGCGAGGGGGAGGGCGAGAGAGGGGGCCGGTTGGTGCGCAAATGAGGGAGGGGGCGAGGGCGAGTGGGGCTCGGGGCTCAAGTGGCCGAGGGCGAGGTGGGGTGAGCTCCCCACGCGCGACGTGGGCGCGGAGACCGCGGGCGCGCGCGACTCGGCGGCGGTTACGCGAGGAAGACAGGGCTGACAGCCCGGGCCCGCGAGCAGAGAGAGAGAGGAGAGCGGACGCGGGCGCGAGAGAAGCGGGGCTGACGGGTTGGGTCCACGGGCAGAGAGAGAGCGAGGGAGCGGGCGCGCGCGAGGAAGCGGCAGCGCCGACAGGTGGGGCCGGACGAGCAGTGAGAGAGGGAGGCGGGTGCGCGGAGGGCGGCCGCGCCGACAGGCCGGGCCCGCTGCGCAGAGAGAGGAGGGGGCGGGTGAGCGCGCGCGGAATGGGCCTACTGGGCCGAAAGGCCGAGGGGGCTGCGGGGCTGGGCTGATTTACCTTTTTCTTTTATTCTGAATTGTTTCTCCCTTTTCTTTTATTTATTCTATTTGATTCAAATTCAAATGAGCCCCAAATTCAAATTAGACCTTTTGAGAATTATGCACCAAACAAAAGTGAGATCTAGGGTTCAACATGATGCAACAATTCATACTCCCTTAGGGTTTAACCTATCACACCACTATTACAAATAAAAATAAGCATTTTCTCCTATAGAAATGAGAAAGAAAAGATTGGGGAAGGATGAGAAAAGAAAAGTAACACCTGAATTTGTGAATATGAGCAAAGAAATTTTATACCCCCAAATTCAGGGTGTTACAAACCTATCCCCCTTAAAAGAATCTCGCCCCCGAGATTCAGGGTTGGTCAGCAAAGAGTTCAGGGTATTTGGCTTTCAGGTCATCTTCTCGTTCCCAGGTTGCTTCTTCCTCCGAATGGTGACCCCATCTGACTTTGCACATTCTGATGGTACTCCTCCGGGTGACTCTGTCTGCAAACTCCAGAATCTGCGTTGGCTTCTCTATGTATGTCAGATCCTCCTGGACCTCCAAACCCTCCACTGGCAACTGTTCTTCTGGTACTCGTAGACACTTCTTCAGTTGCGACACGTGGAACACATTGTGTACTGCCGACAAACTTTCTGGTAGGTCGAGTTGATAAGCCACTTCTCCACGCTTTGCTTGAATCTGATATGGTCCAACGTACCGGGGTGCTAACTTGCCTTTGACTCCGAACCTTCTGACTCCCCTGATAGGTGAAACCTTCAGATAGACGAAATCCCCCACTTCGAAACTCAGTTCTCTTCTCCTTCGGTCCGCATAGCTTCGCTGCCTTGATTGTGCTATCTTCAGATTCTCCCGAACCATTTTGATGTTCTCTTCGGCTTCAAGCAAAATGTCGGGGCCAAACACCTGTCTCTCACCAGGCTGGTCCCAATGCAGTGGAGTCCTACAACTCCGTCCATAGAGTGCCTGAAACGGCGACATCTTCAAGCTGGCTTGGTAACTATTGTTGTAGGAGAATTCTGCATAAGGTAACCTTTTATCCCATCCTGACTTGTCTTGCAACGCACAGGCTCTCAGCATATCCTCTAGGATCTGATTAGTTCTTTCAGTCTGACCGTCTGTCTGCGGATGATAAGCCGAGCTGAAGTTCAAATGGGTGCCCAAAGCTTCTTGTAGCTGCTGCCAAAAATGAGAGGTGAACTGCGTTCCTCGATCTGACACTATCTTCTTCGGCACACCATGAAGGCAAACTATCCGTGACATGTATAACTCAGCTAATGTTGCTCCGGTATATGTGGTCTTCACAGGTATGAAATGGGCCACCTTTGTTAAGCGGTCCACAACCACCCAGATGGAATCATAACCGGCCCGGGTACGAGGTAGGCCAACTATAAAATCCATCCCGATCTCATCCCACTTCCACTGAGGAATCCGCAATGGCTGCAACAATCCGGCGGGCCTTTGATGCTCTGCTTTGGTTCTCTGACAGCTATCACAGATGGCAACATATTCTGCGATCTCTCTTTTCATGCCATACCACCAAAACCTCCTCTTTAAATCCTGATACATCTTTTCACTTCCCGGGTGTATGGAGTAGGCTGTCTCATGAGCTTCCTTTAGGATCAGCTCCCGAATAGGTTTGAGGTCGGGGACACACAATCGGTCCTTGAACCATATTACCCCCTCTTCATCCTCTCGAAAGTCTTTGCCTCTTCCTTCTAAGATTAGCTGCCGGATCTTGTTGATGCTTTCATCATCCTTCTGTCCTTCTTTGATCTCCCGCTCTAGGGTGGGCTCTAATTCCACTGTTACTCCTTGCGTGCTGTTCAGGAAACCGAGACTCAGTCTGTCGAACTCCTTGGCTAACTCATATGGCATTGGGTACATGGCCAACATATTGACTTGACTCTTCCTGCTCAAAGCATCTGCAACCACGTTGGCCTTGCCTGGATGGTAATGTATCTCCAACTCATAGTCTTTGATCAATTCCAACCATCTTCGCTGCCTCATGTTTAACTCTGACTGGGTAAATATGTACTTCAGACTTTTATGATCTGTATAAATGTCACACTTCTGCCCATACAGGTAATGTCTCCAGGTCTTCAAAGCATGAACTACTGCTGCCAACTCCAGGTCATGTGTGGGATAATTTTTCTCATGGATCTTCAGCTGTCGAGATGAATATGCTACAACTCTTCCTTCTTGCATTAGCACGCATCCCAATCCGGTGTAAGAAGCATCACAATACACTGAGAATGGCTTGTGAACATCAGGCAGGACTAACACCGGAGCTGTGGTCAATCTATTTTTCAGTTCTTCAAATGCTTCCTGACACTTTTGGGTCCACTTGAACTCAACTTTCTTCGCTAGTAACGCTGTCATTGGTCTTGCAATCTTTGAGAAGCCTTCGATGAAACGCCGGTAATACCCAGCCATTCCAATGAAGCTCTTGATCCCACGAACATCCTTTGGTGCTTTCCAGTTCAGGATATCTGCCACTTTCTTTGAATCCACTGCCAACCCATCTTGATTTATGATGTGACCCAGAAACAAGACTTCATGAATCCAGAACTCGCATTTGCTTAGCTTGGCATACAGCTGTTGCTCTCGTAGCCTTTGCAATACCATCTTCAAATGCTCCACATGCTCTTCCTCACTTTTGGAATATATGAGAATGTCATCGATAAACACTACCACAAACTTGTCCAGATAATCCATGAACACACTGTTCATCAGGTACATAAAGAAAGCTGGCGCATTTGTCAAACCAAAGGACATAACTGTGAATTCATATAACCCATACTTGGTGATGAATGCTGTCTTCGGTATGTCCGAGGGTCGGATTCTGAGTTGATGGTAGCCTGACCTCAGATCTATCTTCGAGAATACGCTGGCACCTCTGAGCTGGTCGAACAAATCTTCTATCCTTGGCAGGGGGTACTTGTTCTTGACAGTGACTTCATTCAAGGCTCTGTAGTCTATGCACATCCTTTTGGTACCATCTTTCTTCTCTACGAACAACACCGGAGCGGCCCAAGGCGAGGTACTTGGTCTGATGTAACCCTTCTCTAACATCTCATCTATCTGCTTCTTGAGTTCCACCAATTCTGGTCCAGACACTCGGTAGGCCCTTTTGGAAATGGGGGCGGTACCAGGGATAAGCTCTATGGCAAACTCAACCTTTCTCTCGGGTGGCATGCCCGTTAGCTCCTCGGGAAATACGTCCGGAAAGTCCGACACTACCTTGATAGTCTCGAGCGGGTTGGGTTCCTTACTATCAACTGAGATCTGGTGACAGACACCCTCCGCTGATTTAGGCATCCTTAGCTCGGCCACTACCTCCTCTCCTGACGGGGACTTTAATGTTACGGTCCTCTTGTCACAGCTAATATTCGCTTCATACTTCATTAACCAATTCATCCCTAGAATAACATCTATCCCAGGGGTGTCTATTACTATTAAGTCACTGGGGAACCCTATCCCCCTTATTTCCACCCTTATATTTGAGCATATTTTATCTGTTTGCACCTTGCCACCAACTGAATTAATCCTCATGGGCGGCATCATTGCCTCTACTGGGATGTTATGCAATTCTACCCAGGTTGCAGTGACAAATGAATGAGTTGCACCAGTATCAAATAGCACTTTCGTGGGATGAGATTCGACTGAAAACATACCTACTGCCACATCTGGTGCATCCTGGATCGCTTCGGCCTCCAAGTGGTTCACCTTTCCACGGTTGTATGCTTGGTTACGATTGCCTGCTACCGGCTGCAGTACACCTTGCCTTGTTGGAGCATTGGGGTTGGTCTGCTGCTGCGCCGCCTTCTTTGGGCATTGCATCGCCCAGTGGCCTTGCTCTCCGCAGTGGAAACATCCTCTGCCTCCTCCTTGTGCTGGGGCTGCCTGGTTGCTCTGGTTTGCTGCTGAGGCAGGAAGGCGAGGTGCCTGGTTGTTCTGCTTCTGATACTGATTACCTCCCTGCTGGCTGTTCTGACGATACTGCTGCTGCTGCTGATACTGCCTCTGAAACTGCTGCTGATGCGGACGCTGGTTCTGATTCTGATATCCTTGTGGGTGACCAGGCCTGCCTTGCTGAGATGAACTGCCTGAGAAACGTGGACGGCTGATGCCTCCGGTCTGGGGTCCACTCATCTTGCGCTTCCGATCTTCCATATCCTTACGCTTCTTCTCAGTCATAATTGCCCTATCGATCAGGTGCTGGAAGGTGGGGAAGGTGTGATTCATCAGCTGGTAATGCAGGGGATCCACCAAACCCCTCATGAACCTGTACTGCCTTTTAGCATCAGTGTTGACATCCTCAGGTGCATAACGAGATAGCTGCAGAAACTTGTCTCTGTATTCACTAACAGACAGGGGTCCCTGCTTCAGAGCCAGAAACTCCTCCTTCTTCACGATCATCAGTCCCTCTGGCACATGGTATCTGCGGAAACTCTCACTGAATTCCTCCCAGGTGATGGCCTCGGGGTCAGCATGGGTGGCGAGGTAGGACTCCCACCAGGACTGGGCTGCTCCCCTTAGCTGACGGGGGCCATACAGAACCTTCTCCCTGTCGTCACATTGAGCGGTGCGCAGTTCTCTCTCCACTGCGCGCAGCCAGTCTTCTGCATCCATAGGGTCAGCAGAATGGGCGAAGGTAGGAGGGTGCCCTCTCATGAACTCACCACGCTTATCTCGTGGCATCTGGGGCATCTGCACTTGCAACTGGGGTTGGGGTTGCTGTTGAGCCTGCTGCATGGCTGCCAAAGTCTGCCCAATGGCCTGCACTGCCTGAGTCTGCATCAAGAACATCTGCTCCACTGTCATCGGGGGTGGCGGGGGAGGCTGCCTCTGATTTTCCTCCTGCTGGTCATGCGGCTCCAGCTGAGCACGCCTGTTGCATCGGCGCCTGTTGTCAGACATCTGCGGAAGACATTCATACATCAGCATTGATCTTACAATCCTCCAGCATAAGAAAAGAGAATACAGAATTCTTCATGACACTGAGTGAACAAAGAGCTTCACTGATCCTCATACTGATTCAACACAGCTTCTCAGATAAGAAGGAAAGTAGAAGTAAATGGCTTCCCAACTAAACAACTGACTTCTTTAACATTACTAGCTAAGCCAAACTGCAGGGGAAACCCACATGTTGGCTACAGTCATTACAAAGATCCAAATCCAGTACAAGTTCATCATAACAAGCATGCAAGCGACTGATAAGCAAACTAAACTAAATGGAAGCAACTGATAAGCAAACTAAACTGACTACCTAAGACTGAGACATCTGACTTAAGAATTATTACAAACTCCGACGCTAACGATCTAAGGATCCAGATCTATCCTGGTCTTACAGACAGGGGAACCATAAGTGTGGTGACCACGCGGCGGCGAGCGGTATGGGTGCTGAGTCCCGACAGGAGCGGGAGAACCACCCTCCTGGTGATGGCGCTCTGCCAACTCAGCACGCAACTCCGCAATCTCCGTTCGAGCCCTGCTCAGCTCGTCCAGAGAGTGGTCCAGCTCAGTGTTAAGCACTGCGACTAGGTTGACTGTGCTGCTCAACCTAGGGTTAGCCTCACCAACAGGTGAGACAACCACACTCTCTGTGCTGCCAGTAGGGCGGCGGGGGTAGTACCGAAGGTTAAGACCGTCGGCCACCCCACCGAACAAAGAACAGTACTGAGAGAGTGCACGCCGTGCTGCATCCTGCATAGCCGCCTCTGCAGTGTCCCTCTCGGAGATGGAATAGTGCTCCGAAACGGCCTCCGCACCCCGGAGGTCATCCTCCGGACGGCGAACTAGGCAGGTGGCCTCCCAGCGGTCCGGGTACCTCCCGCGACTGTGCTGGTAGACTACACAACGGTACTCGATCGACCAGGTGTGCCGGTCAAAAGCCTGGCGCAGCAAGGTGTCGAGTGCGTCGTGGAAGTGACAACCGCGAGCGGCGTCACGGGTGATGGGTCGGGCGACCCATCCTTCCGCCTCCTGCGGCTCAGAAGACTCCGAGCTGTGGTCTGAGTCGTCGTCGTCGGGATCTCCTCCAGGTCCTCCTCCAACAGCCGGAGCGTCCCGCGGTGGTGCAAGGGGCGCCTCCAGCTGGGCAACAGAGGAACGGGGCCTCACGGACTCTACCTCATGCTGGGATGAGGAGGAAGAGCCCTGCTGCTCTCCGTGCTGGCGTCGGCGTTCCTGCTCCTCACGCAGGCGGTGGTGCAGCCTCTCCAGGTGACTCGACTGACCGGACACGGTGCGGTGCAGAGGACGCTCCGCAAGTCGAGACGGCAGGAAAGGAATCACCGACTTACGTGCAGTGTGTCTAAGACGAGCCATCTACAAAAGACACCGTAAGCATAAGAGTAAGAGCAGAACTAATATGACAAGTGAATAAACCATAGACGGAATAAGATAAAAATTTTAACAAGGCATAATATAGTACATATATATGTAGTAAAACATAGGGTTGGTCGAGGTGACCGACTTTTGAAGTAACATCAGAGGTCAAGGTGAGAGGGAAGGTCAATAGTCCTTAATACGACCAGTGCTACTCTAGGTCAGCGGTCCTACAGTCAGCACGGCTTTGATACCACTTATGTCACACCCGGTTTTGGAAGGCAAACCGAATGCGAACTATGTACGTGCCAGGATCAGAACTCACGTACACAGCGATTACATAAATGAACATCATCGCACAATGCTCGAATAATAACATAAAAGAGTAAAAACTTATTACATCACAGAGTCATAGACATCCACATAGTCATCGACTTGACAGATAAATCAAAGTGCTAGCGAAACGCAGTAAAGATAAGGCCTTCACAGGCAGCTGACTGGGGGTTGCCGCCAACCCACACCTAGAATTCATCGTAGTCTTGAAACTCCTGGAAGTCTCCTGCCACGGCTTCATCTTCTCCGGAGCAGTGGTTACAATGCGGACAACCTGGTGTGTTGTGGTAAAGCAAGGATGAGTACACATCAACGTACTCAGCAAATGTCCCGTTTGGCTGAAGTGGACTAGCTTTATGTGGGGTTAGGCTCAAGCAGTTGCTTTTAGTTGGTCAGGTATTTATCATTAGTAGAAGCCAGATTTTATCATTAACCAGCCCATGAACCCTTTCCTCATCGAGGAACAACATCATCATATTCGAACCAAAATCATAACATAATCCTTGTATCTCGAACCATTTGTATCTCTAATCAAAGAGGATCCCAAGGTTGCTCTTAACTGTGAGCACGGCTGATATATCAGTTTCACTACCCTCTGCAGAGGTCGCACACTTTACCCATGAGCCATGATGCCCTTTCTGCCCGGGGAGAGCTAATCCCCATTGACCACTACCTAGGTGGTCCAGCAGGGTATCACTACGTAGCTTTTACAAAGATTCCCTAGAGATCATAGCTGCTCGTTAGGTTTCTCCAGTTTGATAAACACAGTACTCCTCCCCGCAGGAGAGTGACTAACAAAAGCGAAACGAAAGAACCTCGGCACTCAGCCTCGGCAGAGCAAGCACTGTGCCTGGACCCCATTGACGGCACGACGGCGAAGCAACTACACCTCTAGTTCCTCTAATTATTTAGCTAAGGGTGCCCCATTTCACCCTCATGGTTGCACTGTTATCCCGGGTGGTCTCTCAACGAACAGGTCCTTACGGAGAGGTACTCAGGAAACAGCCTGAGCCCCCTAGAGTATCACAAGATCATCAACATAACCAGGATAACAGTATCATAAATATTCACATCATGTTCATTGATTAAGTTAAGGCAGTAGCAGAATGCTAACCATAATAGCCCATAAGGTCATCAAGGATAAAGTAAAGTGTAAAGCTAGTCAATCCTTAGGTTTCAAGTAAGTAATGCGGGACAGTGTATTATAAAGTAAATGGGACATAATGGGACTGAGGACACTTGCCTTCACCAAACTGCTGATCAGGGACTTCCTCTGCAACTGCCTCGGGAAACACAGACTGCTCGTTGTCTACGTAAAGCAATCATTCACACTATGCACTTGGGAAAATAACAAACAAAAACAATAAACCAAACATATGCAGCAGAGAGTGGTCACAAGATCATAACAGAAAAGGGATAGGCACTTTGGTGTTCCCTAGGTCTGGGGTAGAGGACTATACAAAATGAGTCATTATCCACTACTCAGGTTTAAGTCAGGGGTGGAATTAAATAATTATCTGGTTTAAGTTCCTAATCTTAAGGGTTTGAGTCCATAAACTTAAGTAACCCAACTTTTATTAAAGTCTACTTATTTCCAATTATCCTAAATGAGGTTTCAATAGTCTTAGTCCTATCCTAGTGATTAGCTATTAATTAATACATGGAAACAGCAGGGAAACATTGCATAAACAGATAGATAATAATATTATGAACATTTTGCAATTTGAAGCACCTAATTTGGAGTTCATATGACAAAGTTATGAATTTTACAAGTTTAGGGGTTAAAAATATGCCCTAAGGACCTATTTTGAATTAAATAAAAGGGCTGAGGACTTAACTGCGAAAAACCAGGGACGGCGGGCGCAAAATCCAGAAATCAGGGGGGCTCTTTAAGAAATTGCGCGAGCGAAGCGGTATCGAGCGCCTACAGCCGTTGGATCTCAAACGGACGATCAGGATTAGATCCTGCGGGCGGGCGCGCGGGCGCGCGGCGGTCTGGGCGGCTGACAGGCGGGGCCGGGCGGACAGCGCGCGCGGGCGACTGACAGGCGGGGCCGGGCGGACAGCGCGCGCGGGCGACTGACAGGCGGGGCCGGGCGGACAGCGCGCGCGGGCGACTGACAGGCGGGGCCTAGCGGGCAGAGAGACGGGGTGAGGGGGAAACGGGCCTGGGCCGTTGGATCTCCGGCGGACGGTTGAGATTGGGTTCGGGTTAATTGAATTCGCGCCGTCCGATCTGAGATAGACGGCGGGGATGGGGCGGCTGACTCCCGTCTCCTTCCCTAGCTGGTTAAGACGGCGGCGCCCGTCCTCGCGGCGAGGAGCTCGCCGGAGACGAGGGAAGCGGGCGACTGGCGGGGCTCTGGGGCAATCCGAGTGGTCGGGGAGGCTAGGGAGGGCACAGGGACTCCATTGGTGGGCTCTGGGTCGGGGCAGAGGCACCGGAGGGGGGCTATTCACGGCGGGGCGGCTCGGCGGCGGGGTTTCTCTACTCCGGCGAGCAATCGAACGCAACAGAGAGCAAGACAAAGGGTGATAGGGGCGGGAGAGGTTCCTTACCTCACGGCGAAACCCAGGGACCTCTCGGCAGCGACGGAGACGCGACGGTGGCCCGAGGCGACGGCGGCGGCTGCACGGCGGACGACGGGTGAGCGCGGGCAGAGAGAATTAGGGAGGGGAAGAGGGAATTGGGGCGCGTTCCGGGTTGCGGACGCCAGAGCGGAGCTCACCGGGGCTACGGGCGCGGCGGAGCTCCACCGGCGACGAGGAACCGAGCTCGGGACGGCGGGGGTTATGGCGGCGGTGCTCTGCGCGCGCGCGCAGCGAGGGGGAGGGCGAGAGAGGGGGCCGGTTGGTGCGCAAATGAGGGAGGGGGCGAGGGCGAGTGGGGCTCGGGGCTCAAGTGGCCGAGGGCGAGGTGGGGTGAGCTCCCCACGCGCGACGTGGGCGCGGAGACCGCGGGCGCGCGCGACTCGGCGGCGGTTACGCGAGGAAGACAGGGCTGACAGCCCGGGCCCGCGAGCAGAGAGAGAGAGGAGAGCGGACGCGGGCGCGAGAGAAGCGGGGCTGACGGGTTGGGTCCACGGGCAGAGAGAGAGCGAGGGAGCGGGCGCGCGCGAGGAAGCGGCAGCGCCGACAGGTGGGGCCGGACGAGCAGTGAGAGAGGGAGGCGGGTGCGCGGAGGGCGGCCGCGCCGACAGGCCGGGCCCGCTGCGCAGAGAGAGGAGGGGGCGGGTGAGCGCGCGCGGAATGGGCCTACTGGGCCGAAAGGCCGAGGGGGCTGCGGGGCTGGGCTGATTTACCTTTTTCTTTTATTCTGAATTGTTTCTCCCTTTTCTTTTATTTATTCTATTTGATTCAAATTCAAATGAGCCCCAAATTCAAATTAGACCTTTTGAGAATTATGCACCAAACAAAAGTGAGATCTAGGGTTCAACATGATGCAACAATTCATACTCCCTTAGGGTTTAACCTATCACACCACTATTACAAATAAAAATAAGCATTTTCTCCTATAGAAATGAGAAAGAAAAGATTGGGGAAGGATGAGAAAAGAAAAGTAACACCTGAATTTGTGAATATGAGCAAAGAAATTTTATACCCCCAAATTCAGGGTGTTACAAGTTCAATTATGAAAATCTACAAGAGAGAAAGTGCACAAGCCTCATGGGTTGATCTTCACCCAAAGGAAGAAAGGTAAAAGCAAAGGTATGGGAACTCATCTTCTTAATTAAGTTTGGTTCCCATCTCAATGGGTATATAATCTAAATTATCATATTCTACCCTTGTGAGAAATAGATTCTTTATTGGACCTAAATTAACTAAGTGTGCATTCAATATCATTTTCATAAATGTGTTTGTCCATTAAAATCTAATTCATGCCTTTGCTATATCCATTCTCATATTGATGCACTTCTAAGTCATGCTAATAAAGTTCAATATGAAGAAGTAAATTTCTATGAGTGTGAAAATTGTTTAATAGTGCATGTTCCTCCTTTTAAATAAAAGTGCACTAATGTTAAGGAATTTACTTCATGTCTATGTGACTCATGGATGATGAATTATGCTTATTTCCTATCTAAAAGAAATCATCCATCATTATATACACCCTTGTATTACTAACATCCTTCTTGAGTATTTTCAATAAGTTTGAAAGGAAAAAGAAGCCACTGCAAAGGGAGGACTCTCAAATGAAAGAGGAGAACATCAAGAACAACACCACCTACTTCTACAAAACAATCAATGGTGTGGTTGTGAGTATTCTAAATACTTTCATTATGAGAATACTAGGCTTAAGTTGTTTATTGCAAAATTTAATAAGCCTTGATCAAGATGTATAATGCTTCTCTCTATTTGTCTTTAAAGTAAATGCATCCATTCAATTCATTCAAATACTTGATGCATATCTTTAGGGGGAGCCTCTTTTTATATCTTGATTATGTTAAGACTATTGCTTTATCTTAGAAATTTCATATAGTCTCTTGCATGAGAATGAGCTTCTCATGAAGTATTTGTTGGACTCTCCTATCCTAAGCTTAATTGATAATCTAATGCGTATGTTGTTCTTTTGACCACATGTGTTATTTGTTTGATCAATTGAATGACTTTCATTAACAATCATGCCTCTTAGTGCCTCATATTCTATCAATCAATATCTCTTGATATGCACTAAGTTAAAAGGAGAATTCATGATACTTTTATGCAACTTGTGATCCTTTTTGATATGTGCTAACAATAACTTGAAAAGATCACTAGTTGTAGAACTCTCTCTTGTGCAAAATATTTCCATATATTGTCAATAAGTATAGGTCTTAAGCATCTAAGACTAAGGACAATGCACAATGAAGAGAGTGTTCCCATGTAAAGGTACAAAAAGGTAAAACTATCTCCTTTCATTTAAACTTGTACCTAAATCTTCCTTTTCTATATATTCTTTGCATATCTTGTATAAAAGGAAGAGAAAGCATGTCCATGCATATCCCTGCTTCATACCTAGTTTAATTTCCCAAAATTCATTCCTGCTTAGTGCATCTTTGTTGAAACTAGATGAAGTGATTTAATTGTCAAAGAGCTTAAAGCTTAACCTTGTAACGAGGATAAGCTGCCTTTGTTCCAAAGGTGGATGGTCCTTAAGCCTCTTTGAAATCCTTAAGGGAAAATGCTTGAAATGTTTACAACATGCTTTCATAAGTGCATAATCTGTCATGAGCATCACACTTATAATATGACACAATGCACTTCACATTTTGTATAATATAGATATGTTCTCATTAACCTAATTATGTGCATTTGGCATTTAAGGCCAAAATATGTGTTCATCTCCATGCACATACTCAGGGGGAGCAATCTATGTTATATAGAACTATGATCATGCTTAATTTAATATATCATTTTGATCATGTCTCTTTTATATGCTATGACTAATGTGCTTTCAAGTGTATTCGAAACCAAGTCATAGGTATATTGAAAGGGAATTGGAGTCTTCGGCGAAGACAAAGGCTTCCACTCCGCTCTACTGCTCATCCTTCGCCGTCGCTCCACATCATCTCTCCAACCTTGGTATAATCTTCACTCATTCATTTCATGACCAAAGGGGGAGAAAGTACTTCATTGGGCTCTAATGATTCCGTTTTTGGCGATTCATGCCAAAGGGGGAGAAAATATGGCCCAAAGCAAAAGGACCGCACCACCAAACTAATTTTAAAATTGATGATTTTCAATTGGTAAATTTCAAAATTGGTATCTCTTTGTGTTCTAAAGGGGGAGCAAGTAGGATTTTTAAAACTTGATATCTTAAAACCCTCTTGAACACTAAGAGGAGACTTTATTTGAGGGGGAGTTTTGTTTAGTCAAAGGAAAAGCATTTCAAACAAAAGGAGAAAATTTCAAATCTTGAAAATGCTTCTCAAAATCTTATTCATTTACCTTTGACTATCTTGCAAAAGGACTTTGAAAAGAATTTACAAAAGAATTTGCAAAAAACAAAACATGTGGTGCAAATGTGGTCCAATATGTTAAAAATAAAGAAACAATCCATGCATATCTAGTAAGGATTTATATTGGCTCAATTCCAAACAACCTTTGCACTTACATTTTGCAAACTAGTTCAATTATGCACTTCTATATTTGCTTTGGTTTGTGTTGGCATCAATCACCAAAAAGGGGGAGATTGAAAGGGAATTAGGCTTACACCTAGTTCCTAAATAATTTTGGTGGTTGAATTGTCCAACACAAATATTGGACTAACTAGTTTACTCTAGTGCATAAGTTATACAGGTGCAAAAGGTTCACATTTAGCCATAAAAAGACCAAGTTTTGGATTCAACAAAGGAGCAACGAGGCAACCGAAGGCACCTCTGGCTGAAGGCACCGGACTGTCCGGTGTGCACCGGACAGTGTCCGGTGCGCCCAGAGGACTCCAACTCAAACTCTTCGCCCTCGGGAATTCTCGGAAGCCGGCGCGCTATAATTCACCGGACTGTCCGGTGTGCACCGGACATGTCCGGTGCTCCAAGGAAGCGCGGTCTCCGGAACTCGCCAGCCTCGGGTTCGCGCGGCAGCTGCTCCGCTAAAATTCACCGGACTGTCCGGTGTGCACCGGACTGTCCGGTGTACCAGCGGGGCAACGGCTACTTCGGCGCCAACGGTCGACTCTGACAATAAAAGTACACGCGGCAGAGTCAGAGCAGAGGATCAGAGAGGCACCGGACTGTCCGGTGTGCACCGGACTGTCCGGTGCCACATGAGGACAAAGCCTCCAACGGTCGACCAGCTCCAACCCCAACGGCTATTTGGTGACGTGGCTGTCACACCGGACATGTCCGGTGTGCACCGGACTGTCCGGTGCACCATACGACAGACAGCCTTCACCATCGGCTAGTTTTTGTTTGGTGGCTATAAATACCACCCCAACCGGCCACTTCAAGGTGTGGGAGCCCAAGCAACATTCCAAGTCATTTAGTTGACATACTCAAGCCCTCCCAACCACATATATTCATTGATCCATCCTATACACAAGATTTAGACCACTACAACCAACACAAGTGCCACAAAAGAGAGAGCAAGCAAAAGAGAGCTACTCATTTGAGTTTAGCACTAGTGCCTTGTGAGATTCATTGAGAGATAGTGTGTGCTTCATCTTTGTGTTCATTTGCGCGTGGAGTTTTGACTCCCATTCGAACTTCCTCCAAAGTTTTGGAGGCTTGTAAAAGCTAGCAAGAGACACCAAAGATTGTGGTGGTCCTTGTGGGATCGAGAGTGATCCTTTGAGAAGAAGAAGAGCTCGCCGATCCTTGTGTGATCGGGGGAGAGAGGGAAAGGGTTGAAAAAGACCCGTCCTTAAGTGGACTCCTCAACGGGGACTAGGCCTTCGAGGGCCGAACCTCGGTAAAACAAATCACCCGTGTCTATTGCGTTTATTGCTTGTGATTTGTTTGTTTTCTCTTGCTATAAGTTTTCTTGCACCTTTATTTGCTAATATCATTTGGTGTTGCTTCAAGTTAAATTTCCTTTTAGTAAAGCAACACGTTGCAAGAAAGAACTTGTCCTAGTGTTCTTCTCATCTAAGGGTTCTTGCTTTGTTATTCTATAACTTATTAAGTTGTATTGATTTATCTCTTCCGCATTATTTAGCAATACTCTTTTCAAGCAAGAACTTAGTTTCTATTATCCGATATTTGTATATC